>OU898283.1:20133641-20733641 GCA_918026665.1 Diabrotica balteata | reverse complement strand
GTAGTGTTTTGTACAATTTTATGTTATTTTTAATGTTTCCACATTCTACGCTTGCCGGATAGTTCACATTTTGACGAAATGCCCCTGAAGATGCTATTTTAAGCGAAAGTACTTGGGCTAGATTTAATTAACTTGTGCTCGATAATAGCCTTATTTTCAAAGTTCATTTATTCGAGCATTCAACCTCATTTCATTTATAGGAATTGATTAAGGCCATTTCAGAGTCATTGGTACGCATTTGTCTTAGAATTTGTTAAGTTTGTTTAGAAACATATTGCAGTTATGGTGGTGGGATATTATACAGAAATGTAAGATTATCAAAGTATTTCATTATTATGTTATATCTCGAAAACTATAGCTGATACAAAGAAAAAGTTTGTATTTTGGGAATCAGCACAGATGAATTAACTAAAATCAGTTGATTTTTTTCGGTAGCAAGAAAAAATTTTTTTGTTGGGCTGTGTAATTGATAAAAAGACATTGTCACTATTGTAAAATATAAATTAAACAATTTATTATCCAAATACTGACAATGTTTTCTACATAAACAAAAAACAACTGAATTAGTTATTTTTATTTATTATTAAATTTATATGCATCCGTAAAAATAAACAGCATCTGTTAAGTAACAAATCCGTTTTCCCATATAAATAATTTTTAACCGTTTTTTTACTTCGTATGCATAAACATTTTGTTTAATTTACCTCCTAAAGCGATGATAATACAAAAAACATAATTATATCACATAAATATCCATAAATGGTCGACTTTCCCAGAAATAAACTATCAGTCAACGATTCATCAATGAAAATGAATAAGTAGAAAATATCCGAACCTGAAATCAAATCGATTCAAAGCATTGATAACATCCTCCGATGAAAATTATATATAATTATGCTTTTAGATCTACTCAGGCTTTTTATTAAAATGAAAAAGGAACAAAAAAGTGATCCTACATCTGGAACCAAGCATCGATAAGCGATCTACAAATTGTCATATTAGTATATTTAGATTTTTAAAAGAGAGACGACTTTAAAAAATATATCAGAAAGGCAGGGGCGTCTTAAAACTGTTTTTTCAATGAAGAAGGGATTTGGTACCCATTTAAAATATATTTACAATAAAGCAAGTAATTATTTAATTTAAAAAAACTTACAATAAAATAAAAACTTCTTTTTGTACTAAATTGTCTAAGTAATTATTTAATTTAAAAAAACTTACAATAAAATAAAAACTTCTTTTTGTACAATGGTCTAAAATTTTAACTCTGCCTGGGGGTTATGAGCGTGATGACTGGGTGGATTGAGTAGCTCAGAAGTCGTGCTCATGCCCACAGCCGATCCCAAGCCCGGATAAAAGAGGAGGGTTGATGGGCCAGGTTAGCATCCTACCCATTATAAAAGGAAACAAGGCTCAAAGAACCGATATTAAGCCTAGGAACCAGACGGAACCTAAGATGACGAACCACGCAAAGAAAAGGAAAACGAGAAGAAAAAATAAGCCTACAATCAGATTAGCAACATGGAACATTACTTCTTTCTACAAAAAAAACCAAGAGATAGAAAAACTAATAAATAAAAACATAGACATTTGTGCAATTCAAGAAACCAAGAAGAAAGGTAAAGGTAAAAGATTTCGTAACTATGGGGTTTTACCACCCCATAGTTACGAAATCGAAAGTCAAAAATGCCGGACGGAAATCTCGACAACGACCTTTGCAACGAAATAAGGACCTGAATAATGGAAATAATGATCTTAGTGTATCTACCTGTAGCGTTCGTACACTTAACGAACCTGGAAACATCCGCAAACTGTATGACATATTAGCACAATATAATGCTGATATTGTTCTGAAGCTATTTTCTTGTGGCATTTTAAATTAATTACTATTTAACTGGAAATAAGCCACAATTAAAGATAATAATACGTTTATTGACGTTTCAATTTCCACTTTGGAAATCGAAAATTGAAACGTCAATAAACGTATTTCTATCTTTAATTGTGGCTTATTCCCAGTTAAATAGTAAATAATGCTGATATTACTGCAATACAAGAAGTATGTTGGGCAGGCCATGGCATAATCCAAAAAGCAAACTACAATCTATTAGTTGCCATAGAACCAGACATGAATTTGGGACAGCCTTTATAGCCAACAATAAAGTCAAGCACTTTGTTATAGATTTTAAGCCGGTAAATCTGCGAATGAGCTGCTTAAGGATCAGGGGCAAGTTTTTTAATATTAGCCTTATTCATGTACATGCCCCAACAGAGGACAAGGAAGACGAAGAAAAAGACAATTTCTAAGATGAATTAGAAAGAACATATGACAATTGTCCCAGAAATGGCATTAAAATAGTAATCGGTGATCTGAACGCAAAAATCGGAAGGGAAGAAATATATCAACCGCACATTGGTAAATATAGTCTTCATAATAATACTAATTCGAATGGACACCGAGCAGTCACCTTCGCAGCCTCAAAGAACATGATCGTAGGAAGGACATGTGTTCTACACAGAAAAATACATATGGGGACTTGGACCTCGCCTGATGGATTAACGAAGAACCAAATTGATCATGTGATCATAGATGCTAGACACTTCTCCAACCTTATGGATGTCCGCACCTATTGAAGCGCCAATATTGATTCAGATCATTTTCTAGTTGGCACAAGAATTCGGGCTAAAATCTCAAATGCTAAGAAGGAGAGAAGTACCAAAACAAGGCGCTTTAATATTGAACTCATCAAAAATTCACAAACGGTAGAAAGGTTTTAAAACTATATCGAAACTAAATACACAACTAAAGAAAATCTAACAATTAGTGAAGAATGGGAAATGTGTAAAAATTATATTAAAGACGCAGCAAATAACATTCTAGGGCCGCAAAGAGTACCACCACGCAATAAGTGGTTCGATGCCGATGTTCGAGTGCGAGGACATTACAAGAAGAAAGAACAATGCATATAAACTAATGCAGCAAAGAAGAACCCGAGAAAAAGAACAAAAATATAAAAATCTCAGAAGAGAAGAGAAGTACATCCATTGGAGAAAACAGCGAACTTATGAAAATAGAATATTGGAAGAACTTGAGGCATTAAAAAAGGAAAATCAAACAAGAAAATTCTATAAAAATCTAAATAATATAAGAAAAGAATTAATGATCGGACTATGTAAGGATAAGGAGGGACATATACTCAATACAAAAGAAGAAGTATTGAAAAGGTGGGTGGAACACAATAAAGAACTACTTACTATCGAAGTAGAAGATCCAAATCAACCACCCCCAGGAGCAAGCAACAATACACCATTGGAGCCTCCATAAATTCAAGAAGTGCGGAATGTAATAAAACACCTAAAAAATAATAAAATCCACAAGGAAAACAATTTCTGTAGCTGGCTGTATACCACGTATCACAAAAAAGAGGTTCCTAACCTAACCTAACCTCTTTTTTTTTAATAATAAATCTTCAGGAAGTGATGGTATATCCGCGGAACTTATTAAATGTGCTACTTTGACTAACCATATATAAAATTATACTGAGAGTCTGGAATGAGGAACAAATCCCGGAAGAGTGGTGTATTGGGATCGTTTGCCCGCTACACAGATCTTTGTGCTAAGACAAATACTGGAAAAACCAATGAATTCAATATCGACACATACCATCTTTTCGTAGATTTTAAATCGGCCTATGATAGTGTCCTAAGAAATAAATTGTATGAAGAAATGGATGAATTTCACATCCCCGATAAAGTAATAAGATTGGTTAAGGCTACAATGCGTAAAGTCGATATACAGGGCGAACAATCACCGGCATTTGAAACGCATGTTGGGCTGCGACAGAGAGATGCGCTGGCGTGTCTCCTTTTCAAGATAGCTCTGGAAACGGGGGTCAGGGATTCGCAAATAGACAAGAGAGGAAACATTTTAAATAAATCATCCCAAATCTTGGCATATGCAGATGATGTTGAGCTAGTTGCCTGCACAACACGCAAACTAGAAGAAATGTATACCACCTTGTTAAATGTCTCAAAAAATATGGACCTGCAAGTAAATGAGGAGAAAACTAAGATAATGGCATCAACACCCAACAATAGAGCCAGAAACATCGGCCACCAATTCACTGTTGATAACTCTACATTTGAAGTGGTGGACAAATTCACATACTTAGGCTCCCTGATCACCAAGGAGAACGTCATGATGGAAGAAATCAAGCGAAGAATAATCCGAGCAAACAAATGCTATTTTGGTTTGAGTTTGGATTGAGAAGCAGAAACTTAAGCCAAAAAACAAAAATAACCATATACAAAACCCTTATACAACCAGTGTTGACATATGGATCAGAGACATGGTCCATTTCCAAAGCAGATGAAAACCTCCTGCTTATATTTGAACGAAGGATCCTAAGAAGAGGTATGCCACCGAATAGAAGAGAATGATCTAAAATCCATCGGAGTTAAAGCATGGAGAAGAGTTGCCAAAAACAGGGGCGAATGAAAGATTGTTCTGAAGAAGGCTTTGGCTCATAACGAGCTATAATGCCACTCATGATAATGATAAGACGTTTGTTTTATTCCTTAATATTAATAAAAATGATAACACCAACCCTATTTTATGTAAAAACTATCATTTATACACTCTTTATAAAATGCAGGAATTGAAAATAATATCAAAATTTAGACCTTAATAATTATTACAATTTATGAATTACCATATGTAATCAATTGTTTGTTGTTTGTTCATTTATTTTATTATTTGTCTGTCATAATAAATATAATATAATGTCACACCAATCAAATACACTGCTCGATATGATCAAATCTTACTAAGAGTCGTATAAGTTTTTTTAGGAGCCAGCCGATTCGGCTAGCGCAAAATTTCGAGAAGCTGGTGGTTCTGCTCTTGTATTGACTCAGCATGTTCGTTAGAATACTTTATCGGACTGCTTAGGAAGTCTCTTGAAAAAATGGCAAGTATTGATAAAGATACAATAAAGCTTGTAACTGATATAAATTTAAAGACAAATGCCCAAGACTATGGGCAATGGTGAACATCTTTAACACAATTTACAGAACAGGCATCATACCAAAGAAATGGCTCTCCTCTACTTTTGTCACAATCCCGAAGACGAATAATGTCAGAGAGTGTTCAGACCACAGAACTGTAGCATTGATGAGCCACACACTAAAAGTATTGTTAAAAATAATTCACAAAAGAATATTTAATAAATTAGAAGAGGACATAAGCGCCACACAGTTTGGATTCAGAGGTGAACTAGGAACACGGGAAGCTTTGTTTGGTCTGAGTGTGTTAATGCAAAGATGTTTGGATGTAAACCAAGACCTCTACGTAGGTTTCATAGATTTTGAGAAGGCCTTCGATAAAGTCAGACACCAAAAGCTGTATGAAATCCTAAGAAGCAAAAACATCGACAGTCGCGACATTAACATCATATCCAGGTTGTACTGGGGACAAACAGCAAAAATCAAAGTTGATAATGAGTTAACCGAATTGAGATTCGTCGAGGTGTGCGTCAGGGTGGTGTGCTTTCTCCACTATTATTCAATATATATAGCGAAACAATATGTCAGGAAGCGCTCCTAGAGCAAAACATTGGTATGATCATTAACGGAGAGTTAATTAACAATATACGATACGCTGATGACACGATAATAGTAACATATAACCTAGCAAATTTACAGTTTTTGATGGAAAACATAAACACCAATACCAATAAGTATGGTCTAAAACTGAACATCAAAAAAACTAAATTCATGATTGTAACAAAGAGCTATACACCAATGTGAATTTAACCATAAATAATCAGCCAGTTGAAAGAGTTACGTCCTACAAATATTTAGGGGTTTGCTTCACTAATACTAATGACCAGATAAGAGAAATCAAGAGGCGAATAGAGATAGCGAGACAATCGTTTGTCAAAATTAAAAAGTTCCTATGCAGCCGGGACATAAATATAAACTTAAGAACGGCAATGGTAAGGTGTTATGTTTTCTCCATTCTGCTGTACGGCATGGAAGCCTGGACACTAAAAAAGATAAACATCAAAAACATTGAGGCATACGAGATGTGGTGTTACAGGAGAATGTGGAAAATACCATGGATAGAAAGAGTAACAAATCCAGATGTTCTGCTGAAGATGGGGAAGGAATGCGAAGTTATAAAAACCATACAAACGAAAAAACTGGAATATCTCTGCTTAGACTCATAATCCAAGGAAAAATCTCGGGAAAGAGAAATGTGGGACGTAAGAGGATTTCCTGGTTGCAAAATTTAAGGGAGTGGTATGGGTGCAGTTCAATACATTTGTTCAGAGCTGCAGCCAACAAAGTAAAGATTGCTGTGATGGTAGCCAACCTCCGATAGGAGACGGTACTGCACGAAGAAAAACCAACTACCGACTATTTAAGAAAATTAAAGTATATTGCAGTTGCTGTGGACAAAGTCCAAAGAAATACTTGTACTATAAAAGACAGTATGCTACAGAGATATGGCTAGAACTTCTGAATTTGAAACTGAAAATGCGTATAGCGAATTAGGTAAGTGGTACCAATAAACTAAACAAACCATAGTAAGAACACAATCAATATGGATTAGCGATATTAAACGATATTATGGAGAAACTGGCACCAGATAGCTCAAGACATGCGAACGTGAAAAAAAAAGGAGAAGCATATGTTTAGTAGTGGATCAGAAGACGCTGCTAAAGAAGAATAAGTGGAGAGGTATGACGATATTCGGTGGCATCTGTGAAAATGGTGTTTGGAGAAGGAGGTACAACTATGAGATATATCACAGGTATAAATATATATTTGGTGGTAAAGACGTAGTATCTTTTATAAAAATAGAAAGACTAAGATGGGCAGGACATCTGGCAAGATCACAGCAGAACAACCTACCTAGAAGGATCCCTATATCACAAACTGTGGGAAGTAGAAGTAGGGGTAGGCCAAAACTCAGATGGAGAGATGGTGTAATGAGGATGGTAGAAAAATAGGCGCAGCAAACTGGCAACAGTTTGCAATGGATAGAACTGACTGGCGTAATAGACTTGAGAAGGTCAAGGGTCTTTTACAGGGCTATAGCACCAATGATGATGATGCATATTTAGTTAAATTTTGCAGTGGATTGTATATTTTATTATGTTTTATTTTGTGATATTGACGATTTATGTACTTTTAGTAAATTTTAATTGTTATTGTTATTTTTTTGATTTTCTATAAGCTTTGTCCATAAAATTTTACAATTTTCAGTGACAAAAATATTCTATTATACTCTATTATATTCTAATGTAGCGGATAGATAAAAAATAATATTTAAAATCTAGAAACTTTATAATTTTTCTTGCAATTTAAAATTAAATTATAAATCGCACACCTTTACCAAATCTAATTTCCATTTCAATTAATGTTTTGTTATTCTTAAATAAACCTAATCCTTCGACTTATGGATTTTCCTGTGAATTTAAATTCCATTCAGAACACATTAAATTTTCCCAAATGGAATCGAAAGGGTAACGGGGAAGTCTTAAACTCAAAGTTATTCTAATTCTCTTTGAAGTAAGCTGACAATGAATAAGTAAGATTCAAAAGGAGTTTTGATAACACCGGATTAGGGAAGAATTAAAAGGGAACAATTACGGGGTGGACCGACTTTCTGATGACCTTTTAATTGGTTAACTTTGTTATAACATTTTCTGAACCCGGGCATCGGAACTAACAGAGGCAGCCAGTCTTATTTTATTTTAGTTTTAATGGGTCATATTTTTAATATTGTTCTGAAGCTATTTTCTTGTGGCATTGTAAATTAATTACTATTTATAACTGGGAATAAGCCACAATTAAATTAATTTACTGTTTGTATTTTGAGAACGATTTCCGAATTGGAAATTGAAACGTCAATAAACGTATTTTTATCTTTAATTGTGGCTTATTCCCAGTTATAAATAGTAATTAGGTCATATTTTTGTTTACAGTCAATATTTATGACATTTTTGTTTGTGATTTATTTTTATATTTGAAATAATTATTAATTTGTGAATTGAAGTTTTTTAGCTGACATTGTATTATTTTTTTTCTCTGTGGTAAAATGCTGAAGCGAGCGTCACGAAACTAGGGCTACGAGAAGGCGTCACGAGTAGCGTCACGAAATAGCTGTTCTCCACATCGATCCACTACTCACGATATATTCGTTTCTAGTCATCATATATTTATTCTAAGCAGATCTATAATAAATACTACTACTAAGGATTTCCACAGTTTTCACTGTCTTCCTTCACTCAACCGTTTTCTCCAATTTTCACTGTCATTCCAGTCTCCATCTCGCAGGGTTCTTTTCTTCATAGCCTCGTCGATTTCGTCTCTGAATGACTTTCGGGGTCTTCCTCTCTTTCTTCTTCCGATCGGGCTCCATTCTGTGATTTTGTTTATCCAGCGTCCGCTGTCCGCTCTTCTCACGTGGCCGTACCAGGATAGTCTCTTCTCCTCTATATAGTCGATTATGTCTGATTGCACTCCCATTCTCCGTTTAATCTCTGCGTTTTCAATTCTGTCTCTTTTTGTAAGTCTACAGCTTCTCTTCAGGAACTCCATTTCTACTGCTCTTATTCTACTTCTATTTCTCTTGTTTATTGTCCAGTTTTCGGACCCATATGTCAGGATACTTCTTGTCAGGGATAATATATTCTCTTTTTTGTCTTTATCGTAATGTTTTTATCCCACAGCACTGAATTTAGTTGTCTTATACAGTTTCTTGTTTGTCTTAGTCTCTTGTTTATATCTTCTTCTGTTGTTCCCTGGTTCGATATTATGGTTCCTAAATACTTGAATTTATCTGTTCCATTTACTTGACTTCCCTCGTCTATCTCTAGGTTTCTCATATCCTTGTTTTCTGTTGTTAGGTATTCGGTTTTCTCTAAGTTTATTTCCAATCCGTTGTTTTTATATTCCCCTTCTAGTTTTCTGAACATAAAGCTGAGATCTTCTTCATCTTGTGCGATGACTACTTGATTGTCGGCAAAACTTAAGGTGTATAGGTATTCGTCTCTTACTGGTATGCCCATTCCTTCGCACTTTCTCCTCCATGGTTTGGGTGACTTTTCCAAGAATATTTTAAACAGAGTAGGGGACGTAGCATAGCCTTGTAGAAGTCCTTTTGTCGTCTTAAATGGATTGTAGGCTTTATTTCTACATTTAATAGCTACTTTGTTTTCTTTTTACAGTGCTTTAACTGCTTTTATTAATGTTTGTCGGATTCCGAGATCATTCATTGCTTCCCATAATTTGACTCTAGGTATTGAGTCGTACGCTTTCTTTATGTACGCCATGATTCTGAATTTCTCATTCCTCCGATATGTCGTTCTATCTCTGTGCATGCTTGTTCTTATCGTTCGTTCTTTTCATTTGTTACTCTTTTCTTTACCTCTCTGTTTTTCGCTCTATATAGGTCTAGGTCTTCCTGTTTTTTGGTGTTTAGATATTTTATGTGTAGTTTTTTCTTTTCTTTTATACATTTCAATGTGTCTTCCCTTAATTTGATATTCTGATGGGTGTTCCTTTGGTCGTCTTCTCCAAAAGCTTCTAAGGCCGCTGAAATCAGGCAGGTTTTTATGTGTTTATGCATTTCATCTAACGTGTCATATGTGAATTCTTCTAGTTTTTGGTCTAGTCTTCTTTTGTATAGATCTTGTATTGATTCTTCCTGTAATATATGTAATTTGAGCCTCTTTTCGTTTATTGTCGTTCCCGTTGTAACAATCGATGTATGTTTTTGTTTTGTCCAGATATAGGGGAATTCCATGCATGCCACCACAAGTTTGTGACCTGTTCCACACTCTGCCCCTCTTTTCACTCTGGTGTCTTTCACTTTGATGGAGCTTTTGTGGTTCATGATAATGTAGTCAATAATGGATCTTAGTTTTCTTGTCTCTTGAGTTCATGTGTACTTATGTATACTAAGTATACTTATGTATATATACACATAAGTATACTTATATGTACTAAATTAAATACTTCATAAAAAATAACTAAAAACATAGATATCAAATGTTAAGCAGAAAGTTAAAAGAATATCTGTCAATAAATTAGATCAATTGGATTTATAACGATTCTCAAAATTTAAAAGTCATAAATTTCATCCAAGTAATAACAATATTGAATCACCTGTTTAAAGTTTTATGGCACTTTTTAAAATAATTTCATATAAATACAATTATTATTTTTAAACATTTTATTCTCTCTCTGGCAAGCAATGCTTCAACCGACCAAAATATTGCTATCATAAATCAAATGCCTGGAACTGATCACAAAGTAAATATCAAAGCCCACATATACAGTATGGTGTTAATGAAAGGAATAAATTCGTTTTTTCGTAAACCGGAGACTTTAGGGAAAAATCCTGAAACCCGTCGATTTTTATTTTTAAATAAGCCATTCGTAAGAGTATATTTTTATTTTTGACGTCATCTATGTGAGCGTGATGACGTCATTGCTAAAATTTTTGAATAGAAAGGGGGGTATTGTAATACATCATTTGAAAGGTCTTTTAAATACCTATTCAACTATATCAATATGTCTAAGTAATTAAAGTTTGTAATTGTTTAAAAAAACAATTCAATTTTTATTATTACAATAAATATTTATTAAGTATTATTCAATAAATACAACGAAACCTAAATTAAGTGCTCAAATTGTTTACCTTCAGCTAAAATACAATGAGAAAGGCGTGCCGCGAACTCTTCTCTAACATTCTCTAAAACTTCCGGAGTTATTTGAACAACCTCATTACGTATTCTTTCTTTCAGTTCATTAATATTTTGTGGTCTATTTTGAAACACCTTACTTTTTAAATATCCCATAAAAATAAATTAAGAGCAGTCAAATCAGGTGTCCTAGGCGGCCATTCTATTGTTCCTCTTCGACCTATCCACCGATTTGAAAAGACGTTGTTTAAGTAGTTGCGTACCAAGACAGCATAGTGTGGAGGAGCACCATCTTGCTGTAGCCATAAATTATTTCTGTTTGGAAACAACCGGTTCAATTCTGGAAGCAAGAAATTTTGAAGAAGTTCTAAATATCGAGGACCTGTTAAGTTTTCTTCGAAAAAGTATGGTCCAATACACCTATTATCTATTATTCCCACCCAAACATTAATTTTCTCTGGGTATTGAGTACGGTACTCTTGCATCCACTGTGGATTTTCCGTAGCCAAGTACGACGATTGACATGAGAGTTTGACGATTGACATGAGCGTTTAGTAGAAATGTAGCTTCATCAGAGAAAATAATCTTTTTTAAAAACATCGGATCTATGGAAAAATCATATTCCATAAGTTCTTGTACTAAACTTATTTTGTAGAGATGCCACATTTCCTTCTTTAGCCGTTTAAGAACTGTTGAATGGTCCATGTCATTATCTAATGCTACTTGCCGTGAACTGTTATGAGGATTATCTTGAAAAGCTAACAGAACGTCTACTTATTGGTTTTTAGATATTGGTTTTCTACTACCTTTAGGAAGGTCTTTAACATGACCCGTTTCTCTAAATTTTTTCTCAATTTTGCTTACAGTGGATTGTGAAATTGGTTCTCGACGGGAGTATTTATTATTAAATAACGCACATATTTTTTTCTGCGTACGTGTTTTATCTCCATAACCAATCATTATGAGAATTTCAATTCTTTGCGTTTCAGTTAGCTTCATGTTCAAAGATACAAAGACTTTTTGAATACGTTTACTACAATAATAGTATTAATTACTTGACAGAAAGATAATTAAGTTTGAATGTCCAACTACCAATGTTCATATTGATAAAGTAACTAGTTTTTTTAAAAAGGTAAAAAGTAGATAAAAAGACATTTCATTACCAGTGATGGCCTTTATAAAATTTATTTTTGGGTGTCAATAATACATCATATCAATACTTAATAAATATTTATTGTAATAATAAATATTTAATATTTTTTTAAACAATTACAAACATCAAATACTCAGACATATTGATATGGCTGAATAGGTATTTAAAAGACCTTTCAAATGATGTATTACAATCCCCCCCTTTCTATTTAAAAATTTTAGCACTGACGTCATCACGCTCACATAGATAACGTCAAAAATAAAAATGTATTCTTACGAATAGCTTATTTAAAAATAAAAATCGACGGGTTTCAGGATTTTTCCTTAAAGTCTCCGGTTTACGAAATAATGAATTTATTCCTTTCATTTCCACCATACTGTATAGAGAATAGGACATACTTTCCTTACCCACAAGCATATCTTCAACCAGGAGGCTGCTCCGATGTGTACCAAGTGCAACACTCAGTGGTCAGTGAAACATAATTGTCGAGTGTCCAGTGTACCAGAACGAAAGAATCGCGTGTGCCCTTAGTGATAATTTAAAAAGTGTACTAACGTCAAACTTATTGTCTTTATTAAGTTATCTTAACATGACTAAACTCTATACCAGATTGTAAAAAAATTTATTTGTCTTTTATCAAACAATATGTATCTTACTGTTTGTGTATATCTCCCCGCTAATAACCCTTAGTGGTTGATGCGGGTATATTTGTTTAAATAAAAAAAATAAATTTACTATTAAATAATATATATTTCTATCATTTGTCAATTTGGACCTTTTATATAATTAATTGATTTAATATGCCTCAGGCTTTTTTTGAACCTATTCTCTATCCTTCCATTGTTGGATATAGGTCTTCCCCAGTTCTTTCCATCTTTCCCTATCTTGAACTGTTCTCTGCCATGTGGGACCTCCTCGTTTCCCGATGTGATCTTTCCACCTCATCTGTGGTCTGCCTCTTGATCTCTTTGCATTATATGGACGCCACTTTCCGATGGCATTGTTCCATCGTCCGTCTTGGAGACGTTTATTGTGTCCAGCCCATTTCCATTTCAGTTTTGCTGCTTGTTCTATCGCGTCTACTGTCTTTGTTCTGGTTCTGATCCACTGGTTACGTTTTTTATCTCTAAGTGATACACCCAACATTTGTCTCTCCATCGCTCTTTGTGCCTTCCTTATCCTATCCAAATTGGCCTGTGTAAATGTCCATGTCTGTGCTCCGTAGGTGAGCACCGGTATTATGCAGGAGTTATATACCTTGCTTCGTAAGTATAAAAGGATTGTTTGATTTTTTAAAACGTAAGAAAGTTTACCGAACGCTGCCCATCCCATTCTTACTCGTCTCGATATTTCGGCTGTTTGATTTTCTCTGTTAGCTCTGATTGCTTGTCCTAGATAGATATACTCATTAACCTGTTCTATTTTTTCGGTTTTTATTTTTATTGCCTCTTGGTCTTCCGTGTTTGTCATTACTTTTGTTGAAGTTAATTTTTAGGCCTTTTTGCAGTGATTTTTCATGAAGTTCATTCAGCATTAATTCCAGTTCTTGTCGTTCCGAGGAGATCAGGTATTTTCCGTTAATAAATATTCCTCTGTTTTCCCAATCTGTTGATTTTATTATGTCTTCGAGGGTTAAGGTAAACAGTTTAGATGAAATTATATCGCCTTGTCGGACTCCTCGTTTAACTTTTATATTATCCGTTATTAATTTGTCGTCCAGAATTACGGTCATGGTTGCGTTTTGGTAAATATCATGTATCAATTGTCGGTATCTTGAATCTATTCTACTATTGACCAGAGCTTCTTCAACCGCCCAGTGTTCAATGCTGTCGAAAGCCTTTTCAAAATCTACGAATGCTAAGTACAGTGGAAGGTTGTATTCATTGGTTTTCTCAATTAAGATTTTAAGCGCATGTAGATGGTCGATTGTGCTGTATCCTTTCCTGAATCCGGTCTGTTCCACTGGTTGGTAGTTATCAAGTTTATAGGTTAGTCGGTTGTTTATTATTATTTAGAATAATAAACAACCGACTAATAAACAGCCTCAGGCTTAATTTTGCAAAAACAAATAAATTTATTTTAATTCAAATTTGATCTCAGTTTTCCTTTTATCGTTGAGTATACTAAGTGGCTTCAAAGTATTTTTAAGCAGTTTCAAACTGACGATGATTTTAAGACTTGCTAAATTGAAATCCATAAATAAATAAAAAAGTTATTGCAAAATTAGTCCAAAAAACATTGTTTTTTACAATTGTTTATAACTTTTTCAATAATGTATAAATTCATTCAAAACTTTATCAAATTATGGGTTTTCAAGTACTTAAACTGTGTGCAAAAGATGGGCGCAATCGGTCGAGTAGTTTTTGCAAAATCCTAATTGTTTATCCCGTTTTTTAAAAAAAGGGTCATTTTTGAATGGACGTACAGCTGGCTGGGTGGCGACTAGGATACCCATTTTGGGCTCACTTTCTTCGTTTGGTCGTCAACTATCATATACTTAAAATTAAAAAATATATATATTGTAATTTACTTATTAAAAATTGTTAATAAACGAAGTACACTTTTTCGCCTTATAAACATTTAGAATATCTCGGTTGTTTTTGAATATACAAAATAGCCAAGCATACCATACATAGCCTCATACCCGTAGTATAGCTGTAAATCGTAATGAGAAATATAATTAAACTTGTTTCGCTAAAATGCTCTCCAAAAAATAAAACAAATGAGATAAAATGGCATATGGAACAACAGTAATACCATTTCCAAAATTGTATTACCATTTTAGTTAAAATTAGCAACAAATTTAAAATTACCAACATTAACATCTTACATTTGTTATCTAAAATTATTACGGCACATGTTCCTATCAAGTCAAAAAGCTGATAAATTACTATTCGAAACATATTTGACAAAAAAAAACATTGTATTTCGAATAACTCCCTGTAAAAACGAGAAATGCCAAAAGTTTTACCAAATGACCCAATATTCACGAATTTAATTTTAATATTTGGTTATTATGTTTGGATTTGAAAACTCATTTAGTGTTGCCTAAAGGGTACAATGTAATTATTAATTAATTTTTAGGAAGCCTGTGATTGCTTGTTTGAACTGGCGAAATCGGAAAGGAAACAGTCTCAAGGCACTCGGTTGTCCTCCGATAATTTGCGATTTCCAGGATCGGACTGACAGTCAGACCAAAGTAAATAAAATATATTACATATATATATACATATATATATATATATATATATATATATATATATATATATATAAATATATATATATATATATATATATATATATATTATATATATATATATATATATATATATATATATATATATATATATATATATATATATATATTGTTGTGATCTGCTTTATGATGTTTTATTATTAATTAACACTAATTTAATTCATCCAATTATTTAATTAATTAATTCACTAATTTATGCAGAGTCATACAATTCAATTACTATTAAAAATTCTCAGGGTGCCTTTTTTTTGTTAATTATTACTTTAATCAGTTTACTTTATATATCTCTTCTAGTGGGTTCAGTATCTCCTAGTTGCTCATAATCGGGGTAGAACAGGAAACGGAACTAACATTAAAACAACATAAATATGCACACAAATTATTATTTATTTTTAATAAGCAATACGATGAATACTAATAAATAACTTTTGTGGGCAATTATCTTTCCCAACAAACTCCTATACTCCAAATTTAATTTTAATTACAAACTATCTATTAAAATTAACTCTTTGAAACTTGGAATTTTAGTTCGTATGCTTATATTTGATTTTATCTTTAGAATATCTCAAAATTTTCTTTCATTCAAATTATTTGACTGACCTTTATTTTTACACCAATGATGTCTCCTCTCGATCAAACCACAGTTCCTTCCTTGATTGATTATGCCCGGCTACCATCAAATCTTTCCCGTTCTACACATCGATCCAAACCGCATACCAGCAAACTACTCCTCCGAAAACACAAGCCCAAGCCTCTTTTGACCGGTACTCTTTATTCACAAATTCTCCTTTCTTTCTCAATTATATCTCGTGGACTATGCAGACTCAAAAGAGGTATTAATCTTCTCGATTTTGATCTGCTCTCAGCTTCCACCTTTTTCACTAACAAACGAAAACACTGGTACTCAGATTGACTACACAACAACACGTCTTCTCTTCTGGTCTGTCGGTAACAATAATACTTTCAATCTCTCCCAGACAACCTTCTCAACTCTCTCATTCCCACCATTCTTTTTTAAGCAATCATAAGCATTTATCTTTCCCACTTATTTTCGATTTAGAAAATTTCCAACATGATATTTAAAACAAATAAACTGCTTTCACTCAAATTACTTTTTAGAAACCATTAACAATTTTGTCTTCTTCAACAGAAATAAGTTTCCAAATTCTTGTTGTCTCTTATCTAAATCTAATTCTTATTTACTTTCGAAAAATGCCCAGCGCAAAATACAATTACAAGTTTATTCCTAAATCTATAGTTATACGGGTTCCATTGTCCTTTCAATAGTCACTCAGTCTTTCACGGAAAAACTCGTTAGGATCCCGTCACGGAACAATGTTTTCTCTTATTCTAACTATTACAAATAAGTACAGGGTTGTATTTTAACTTATATGCCCGCGGTATATTAAAATAATAAAAAACTCTTTATTCTATTTCTGATCGATAAACTGATCCATAACAATATATATATATATATATATATATATATATATATATATATATATATATATATATATATATATATAAAGCATCGAGAAAAGGAGTACGACGGTAAATCCAATATAAATTAAGGATCACTAGAAGAGTGGTGGGTTTTTCGGTCAAAAGTTGGAGAAAAAAGGTGGTTACTTCATCAATTTATTTAAAGGCGTTTCGCTCTCTAATCAGAAAGCATCATCATTTCATCTAAAAACAACAATATAAAAAACCAAACATCCATACATTAGTCAATATAAATGTGTTACCTCAAAAAGACACGTAGCAGTCAATGATATAATAAGCTTAAGATATTAGACATTAAATAGTTATATTGTACAAACAATTAATTTAAACTAAATACAGTTTACAAATTAACTCAAATTTAGAACAGCAGAAGACCATGTGGTTATTATCCATGTAATTTAAAAAAGTGTGTAAAAAAACTTACGTAAAAAATATCTGCCGAGAACTAACAAGATCATAAGATCATACTTCCAACAGTATAATATTAGTTTAATTTAATTTTTTAGCGGACAACAAACAACAAGCAGGCTTTAGACCAGGTAAATCATGCACAGGCCAAGTGCTGAACCTAACAGAATACATAGAGGAGGGATTTGAACAGAAAGAGAAAGTAGGAGTAGCACTGATAGACTTCACAGCGGCCTATGATACGATAAACCACAGAACCTTGCTAACTAAGGTCTATAACACTATGCTTGACTATGACCTGGTAAATATCATTAGATCACTGTTGTGTAATAGACGCTTCTACGTTGTGCTAAATGGAAAGAAGAGTAGATGGAGAACCCAAAAAAATGGCCTACCTCAAGGAAGCGTTCTGGCGCCGTCCTTATTTAACATCTACACCAACGACCAACCAATGCACCCTCAGACTGAGAGTTTTGTTTACGCTGACCACCTTGGTATAGCCGTAAAGGGGAAAACACTCACACAAGTAGAGTCGACAATGAAATATGCTTTAAACATGATGTCAACTTACTACAAACAAAACTCATTAAAGCCAAACCCTACTAAAACCCAAGTATGTGCATTCCATCTCAACAACCAACTGGCGCATGTAAAACTGAATGTTTCTTGGGAGGGATAACGCTTGAAACATACTGATAGGCCCAAATATCTTGGAGTGATACTAAACCGGTCACTAACGTATAAATTCCACTGTCAGAGCACAAGACAAAAGGTCTCTATGAGAAACCACCTTCTCCGGAAAATTGTAAGGAGCAAGTGGGGTGCAAACCTCCAGGTCTTGAAGTCAACAGCTGAAGCCTTATGTTTCTCTTAGGGCAATATGCTTGTCCCGTCTGGGGTAGATCTAGACACGCCCAACAAGTCACCACGGCGTTAAATGAAACATGTAGAATCATTACCTACCCCTATACACCTACTGTACCGGGTAGCTGGATTCACATCACTAGACGACCGTAGATGTGCCTCACAATATGTGGAGAAGTTCAGGCAAACTTTCGATGAACGGCACCAATTATACGGGTTTGACGAACCGCCACAAATCAGCCGACTTAAATCAAGGAAAAGGTTTATGAGAAATGTCAGCGTTGAACCACCCGAAGTGTTCCCCCTACATCCAGAACGACCTAATGGAATGAACCTGGACTGGAGAACCTGGCGGACACTCAACCGCATGCGCACAGGTGTTGCCCCTGTAAAACAGAACCTCATTAAATGAGGCATCAAGACAGATAGCGAGGCACTCTGAATGTGGGGAAATACAGAACGTGGAGTACCTGAGAGTATGCAGACTTTAGCCATCACAGTGCACCCTGCACAAAAAAGGGATATTTAATATCCATAGTGGAATAGAGTCAAACTTCGATTTAACATCAGATTACAGTACAATATTAATAACTTAAAGTACACACATTATATGGAGAACACCACCACCCAAACTCACAACTAAAGAAACAAACTGGGATGTTTTCCAAAATTTTGAAAATACAAAGATTAGACTAGATACTAGTATAAAAGAAAACCAAGATGTAGAGAAAGTAGTAGACTATTTAACAGCAGTTTTACAAACAACAGGATGGGAAGCAAGACCACAGTGCTAAAGAAGTGTGCAAGAAAACCATAATATTCTCCTCTATATAAGAGAACTAGTAAACGAAAAAGAAGAGCTCGACGCATATGGCAACAAACGAGAAATCCACTAAATAAGACGTACTTTAACAGGATAAGTCATAGACTAAATAAAGCATTACATGAAGAAAAACTACTCTTTCCAGTTTTATGTTTAATCAGTATTCTCAGAGCAACTTGCAACTGTATTCGCAGCACCAGACACTAATAACGATAAAGATGGTGATATAAGAATGTACCTCGAAACTACATGGCAACTACCTTTTCCTCTGACATTTACTTCGACAGAGGTTCGACAACAAATAAAATGCTAGATCCTAAGAAAGCTCCTGGCTATGATTTGATAACAGGAGAATTACTTGAGAAGCTACCGAGAAAAGCAGTAGTGTTATTAACAATAATATACAACAGCATACTACGTCTTCGATACTTTCCAATACAATGGAAATTTTCTCAAGTTACTATGATTCCGAAACCTGGTAAGCCAGCAACGCAAGCAAATTTATATCGCACTATAAGCATATTCCCAATAATGTTGAGAATATTAGAAAGGCTACTAATACATTAAATCGAGTTCCTATAAAGGAAAGAGAGAGCAAGTTCAGGCAAACTTTCGATGAACGGCACCAATTATACGGGTTTGACGAACCGCCACAAATCAGCCGACTTAAATCAAGGAAAAGGTTTATGAGAAATGTCAGCGTTGAACCACCCGAAGTGTTCCCCCTACATCCAGAACGACCTAATGGAATGAACCTGGACTGGAGAACCTGGCGGACACTCAACCGCATGCGCACAGGTGTTGCCCCTGTAAAACAGAACCTCATTAAATGAGGCATCAAGACAGATAGCGAGGCACTCTGAATGTGGGGAAATACAGAACGTGGAGTACCTGAGAGTATGCAGACTTTAGCCATCACAGTGCACCCTCAATGATTTATGGCTCGCAAATACAAAGGCTGTAGACGTAGCCCGATATTGGGCAGAAAAACTGTAGTTGGATACAGACTCGAAAAATAAGTAATTTAATTTTTACTTTAGGTAACAGTATTGAAGTGATTACGAGTTTGCTATAGTAATATTATAAAAGGTATAATAAAGTTACCACAATTAGATTCCAACGTTTCAGGAGGCACCCGGCAAATGGGAGCCCATTTTAGACACACAAAGCTATCACGTAAAAAGATAGTGTCCTTGAAGTCAAAACATGAGAAACAACAAGGCGAGTTGCCAACCGCTAATGCAATAAAGCGGTACTCCAGAGACCACGAAATAATCGAAGCAGTGGATGGCAATCGACAAACGTGTTCCCCGAAGAAGTGAGACTGTCCTAACGGCCTGAAAAGTGATGACCACTATTTTCTGGAATTCACAAGGGGTGATCTACATCGATTATCTGGAGAAAGAAAAAACGGTCACAGGGCCTTACTGCGCCAAAATATTGGGCCGATTTTATGCCCAATTATAGAAAAAGACCCCATTTGGTGAAGTGGAAAGTGCTCTTCTACTATGACAACGCACCGGCTCATACCTCCCGAAATCGGTCGAATCTAACAACGGTTGCTCTATCCACCGTATTCTCTAGATTTTACCCCATGCGACTTTTTTATTTCGGACTTAAAAAGGACACCATGTTCAGCAGTGGAGTTTTACGACCGGGCCCTTCAATTATAACAACTTTGGCGGCTATACATTATTGTCAAAAATTCTAAATATTCTTTTTTTAGAATGATTTTCGGAGTCTCTCTTTGTCAACCATTTTCCATTCACTCCTGAATGTAGGTCTCTCCCAATTGCTTTCATCTTTCTCTATCTTGCGCCAACCTAATCCACTGTTTGCCTGTCACTGCTCTTATGTCATCTACCCATCTTTTTTGAGGTCTTCCCATGCTTCTTGTTGTCGTCCTTGGTCTCCATTCTAGAATTCTCCGTGTCCACCTGTTGTCATTATATCGGGCACATGACCTGCCTAGCGCCTTCTTGTTTTTGTAATTTCTTCCATAATATCCCAATCTTCGTTCTATGTCTTATCTCGGTGTTTCTAATCTTGTCTCTCAGTGATATTCCAAGCATGATTCGTTCCATTGCTCTTTGCGTTTTTCAAATTTTTTGGCAGATTTTTTGTTAAGTGCTACTGTCTCCAAGCTGTAGGTACAAACGGGTAGTATGCATTTGTTATTAACCTTTTTCTTTAAGTCTACAGGAATGGAGGTGTTTTTCAAGATATATGCTAGTTTGCCGAAAGCGCCCCATGCCAGTTTTGTTCTTCTTTTAATTTCAGCATCTTGATTTGGTTTTCCTAGTTTGATGACATGACCTAGATATATATAATGTTATATAACATTTTCTATGGTATGATTTTGTATTGTTATATTTGTCTGGTCTTGACTAAGTATTTTTGTTTTACTGTAGTTAATTTTTAAGCCTACCGCTCTAGAAACTGCATTTAATTGTTGTAACATATCATTTAGTTGTTGGATATTATCGGCTATTAAAACTATGTCATATGCGAATCTCAAGTGGTTTAAGTATGATCCGTCGACGGACGTTGATACCCTTGTTGTTCCATTCTAGTTTCTTAAAAATGTCTTCTAGAGCAAGGGTAAATAGTTTGGAAGAGTTGGTGTCTCCTTGTCTTACTCCCCGTTGTAGTCTTATGGGAGAAGTTTTTGTGGTTTCGTCCAGCTTTATCTGCATGGTGGCATTTTCATATATGTTTTTAATTATGTTAGTGTATCTTGAATTTATACGTGCATTTTCTAGAGAGTCAAGCACTGCTCATAATTCGATGGAATCGAATGCTTTATAAAAATCGACGAACGCCATATTAATTGGAACATTATACTCGGTGCATTTTTCTGTTAGTGTTCTTACGGTATGCAAGTGGTCTATGGTACTAAAATATTTTCTGAATCCAGCCTGCTCGATAGGTTGATAGAAATCGAGCTTATGTGTTAGGCGGTTGGTTATGATTTTAGTTAGTAATTTATACAGATATGATAGCAATGATATTGTTCGGTAATTCTCGATGTTTGCTGTGTCTCCTTTCTTGAATAGTAGAATGACTTCGGAGTTGTACCATTCTTGAGGAATCTTTCCTTCATCAATTACTTTATTAAATAAAATATTTAATACCTGTTCCATTTTTCTGCCACCAATTTTCAACATTTGAACTGTAATTTTATCCTCTCCCGGACATTTAGTCGCTTTTGGTTGATTTTTTTTTTCGGAGTAGAGATCGAAATGCCAAATTTTTGTCAAATAAATTATGACTTAATCCAAAATAAACTATCTATATATAAATAAATATTTATTATTTTTAATTATGTATTAAAAGATATGTTTTGTTTTCGAATGTAAACCCTTAAGGTCTGTTGAACTAAATAAATTATATTGCTGTATTTTTTATCTTGTGTTTATTATAATTTTCAAATCCGACCCTGCTTCTCTGAAACTAAGAAGCAAAGGGGTGAAATCTTCGAGGGCCAGATAATGGAATCAGACTTAGTCTAAATGGATGCTTAACACTTCTAGCGGTTTCCGGATTGAATACTTAGTACTCAATTCATTGCTTTCTGAATACACATTGCCCACTTCAAGTCGATGAGAGATGGGAAATGGGAATGCTTTCATCCATATCTAATACCCTATTAAATTATTTGCATTTGTGTTGTTTAACTATTTCCTGAAATTTGCATGGCTTAACAGGAAGCCAACTACAAATTGTATAAACAAAAAGTTATTTCCATAAATGTATCTAAACAACTAATAAATTTAATATAAAGGTATTAGATAATAGAATCGATTACGGGTATTGATAATATTTATATTTTGTAATACGTTATTGGGAAACTTTTTAAAAAAATGTTTATCTAAAATTAATAAGATTGTCAAAATAACTGTCAAACTTAATGTGAATTTTGGGATTGGTAAAACAGAAACACTGATATGTGAATGCGAAACCATTGGAACAATGATCCATATCTTCTTTGAATGTCCCATAAACAAACATCTATGTAATCACATCTACTGAGGATAAAATTTTGTCTATTGAAGTAAAACATATACCAGAAATAAGCGATCATGAAATGGTTGTTTTAAAATTTGGCTGTGATGTCAAAACTAATACAAATAAATTTATTACTACTCGGAATTTCAAAAATTTAAAATACATTCAATTTAAATCTGATCTGGAATCTATACCATGGAGAATAATATATGAATTGCCAGATATAGACAGTAAAGTCGATTTTCTGTCTAGTAATATCATTACTTTACTTGACATACATGTTCCATATCAGACTTTTAGAATCTCAAAGAAATATGCTCCTTGGTTAACTAATACCATCAGGCAATTAATGTTAGATAGGGATAAAGCACTTACTGCTTACAAGTTTACTAAAAATATAAATCAATGGAATGACTACAAAGTATTGCGTAACTTGGTAACAGCCATGACTATAAGGGAGAAAAAATCATATTTTAAAAACATACATGATCAATCTTCTAAAGATATGTGGAATAATTTAAAATATTTGGTAAATAATGGCAAATCCAAAAATAACTTCGAAATAAAAAACGTCTGGAATGTAAATGAGATAAATAAACACTTTATTGAAGTCATACCAAACATGAAAGCAGCCATTGATACACAAATATTCTATGAAAATAACTTTAAGCATTCCCTCAGTTCTTTTCTTACCTTTAAACCAGTATCTGATAATAATTAATATTTTACATATTATTAATAATATTAAAAGTAAAGCTATTGGTGATGATGGTATTAACATATTAACGCTGCAACTCTGTATTCCCTTTCTTCTACCGTATATCACACATATCATTAACTTTTGCTTAACAAATTCAATTTTTCCTACTAAATGGAAACGGGCACATGTTATTCCTTTACCAAAGACTAAAATTACAGAAAGCATGAATGAATTAAGACCAGTAAGTGTACTGCCTACATTATCTAAAATTTTGGAAAAAGTGATTGATATTCAGTTACAAACGCATTTAAAAAATAACAACATAATCCCTATGATGCAGTCAGGTTTTAGGTCAAGATATAGCTGTCTTTCTGCTTTATTAAATATTTCAGATGATATTTTTAGAGCCTATGACCAAAACAAAATATCAATTTTAATTCTTCTAGATTACTCAAAAGCTTTTGATACAATTAACCATAACTTGTTATTCTCTATTCTAAAATATATTGGTCTAGATGCGAGAGCAGTTGATCTAATGAAATCCTATCTTTCTAATAGATGTCAAGCAGTAAAACTTAATCAAAATATTTCTTCATTTTTAGATCTTAATACTGGTGTACCTCAAGGATCTATATTAGGTCCAATTTTATTCTCTATATACACATCTAATTTTCCCTCTGTGTTTTTGTCCTGTTCACAACATTATTACGCTGACGATACCCAACTCTATATGTCATTTTATCCAAATGAGTGTGATCAAGCGGTAAATGCAATAAATCATGACCTTCTGCATCTGCAGAGTTTTTCTCAAAATCATTGTTTAAAATTGAATACATCAAAAACTCAGGGTATCATTTTTGGGAGGAACCTTCATAGGAAAATATTTTTAGAGAATTATGCCAATCGAATTATCTTAGGAAATGACAATGTAATTTTTAGCAAAAAGATTAAAAGCCTAGGGGTTTGGTTCGACGAAGATTTAAGGTTTACATATCACGTAAGTATTTGTTTACAAAGAGCTTACGCAGTTTTAAAATTACTGTATCAAAGCCGTAATTTATTAAGTAGGGCCACAAAGTCATTGTTATGTAATGCTCTGGTATTATCAAAATTAAATTATTGTGACGTACTTTATAATGCGTGTCTCACTGAATTCGATTCATGGAGAATACAGAAATTGCAAAATTCTTGTTTGCGTTTGATATTTGGCATCAGGAAATTTCAAAGAATAAGTCATGTTTTCAACGTAGTCAAGTGGCTAAATATGAAAAATCGTCGGAAACTTCATGCATTATGTTTTTATCATAAAATCATTCAAGAGAGAGTTCCACCATATCTGTACAATCGAATAACTTATAGGACAGACATTCATAATCTTAATCTTAGACATAAGAATACCCTCACTTTAGCTAAACATACAACATGCTTTTTTAAACGTTCATTTTCGTATTCAATTGCTTGCAATATTAACAGTTTGTCCTACAATATTAAAAATCTGTCTAGTGTCAAATTCAAGAGATTAATTTATGAACAGTTGTTAGCTAAACAGTAATTTAAAAACTTAAGAATTTAAAAATTTAAGAAATAAAAAAAAATAGTTTAAAATTTATAATTTATAAATTTAATATGTTATATTTTTATGTTTAATTGTAAAATACAATAATTTCATCATTTAGATATAGTCTATCTATCCTATCTTCGGGGGGTTAGGTGGAAGAGCAGTTGTATGCCGCTGTTACACAGTGGTATACAAACTGAATCTCGCCCTACTGTTATATTATATTTCATTGTAAAGAAAAATTTAATTTACTTGTTAATAAAGACATTTATTATTATTATTATTATTAAACACAAAAATATGGATCTATATTTAGAACTATTAAAAGCAGGAATAGAGAGTCCAATATCTCTACATAGTATTCTATATAAACCCTCTGACAAAGTTATAAAAATAATTAATAAATTCATCAAATTTTTTCAAATCGATCTATAAAAAAATTTTTTTTACTTGTCAAAATAAAAAAAAAATTAGAAAATACTGGAAATATCCTAACATACAAAAATTTACGTCTTTACAATCCTTAATCCTAACCGAAGGTAGCATTACCCATAAACCTAATGTGACAATGTTTGGAAGCTACCACCAAACAAGAAGAGTCTAATCAAGAAGAAATGAATGAAAGGAAATGAAGAAGATAAACAAATGGGAAGGGTGATCTTTCAGTATCACCCAGTTGTCAGTTAGCAGTAAAGAGAAGTAGAAATGTATCCCTGGTTGTGCATTGCCAAGAGCAAGATGAGCATAAACTTACATGTACTGGGAAACTGATTATATAATCGAAACCCAAAAAAAACGAAGAAGAAGAAGAAGAGATTCTCCCGGAAAAATATTAATTTTTGGTGGTTTTCTAAAGGTATTGTAATTGTGCTAACTAATTATTAATCTAAAACTAAGATACTTATCTACTGGAGAAACCACATACTGGTCTATGTATGCCAACAAAATTCCAGATTTGGTAGATTTTGCTGTAACAAAAGGGATATTTAATATCCATAGTGGAATAGAGTCAAACTTCGATTTAACATCAGATTACAGTACAATATTAATAACTTAAAGTACACACATTATATGGAGAACACCACCACCCAAACTCACAACTAAAGAAACAAACTGGGATGTTTTCCAAAATTTTGAAAATACAAAGATTAGACTAGATACTAGTATAAAAGAAAACCAAGATGTAGAGAAAGTAGTAGACTATTTAACAGCAGTTTTACAAACAACAGGATGGGAAGCAAGACCACAGTGCTAAAGAAGTGTGCAAGAAAACCATAATATTCTCCTCTATATAAGAGAACTAGTAAACGAAAAAGAAGAGCTCGACGCATATGGCAACAAACGAGAAATCCACTAAATAAGACGTACTTTAACAGGATAAGTCATAGACTAAATAAAGCATTACATGAAGAAAAACTACTCTTTCCAGTTTTATGTTTAATCAGTATTCTCAGAGCAACTTGCAACTGTATTCGCAGCACCAGACACTAATAACGATAAAGATGGTGATATAAGAATGTACCTCGAAACTACATGGCAACTACCTTTTCCTCTGACATTTACTTCGACAGAGGTTCGACAACAAATAAAATGCTAGATCCTAAGAAAGCTCCTGGCTATGATTTGATAACAGGAGAATTACTTGAGAAGCTACCGAGAAAAGCAGTAGTGTTATTAACAATAATATACAACAGCATACTACGTCTTCGATACTTTCCAATACAATGGAAATTTTCTCAAGTTACTATGATTCCGAAACCTGGTAAGCCAGCAACGCAAGCAAATTTATATCGCACTATAAGCATATTCCCAATAATGTTGAGAATATTAGAAAGGCTACTAATACATTAAATCGAGTTCCTATAAAGGAAAGAGAGAGCAAGTTGTTCCCATAAACGAAATTATATCACAACACCAATTTTGATTTAGACGTGAACACTCAACTATCCAACAATGCCACAGAATATATAATATAATTAAAACAACGTTCGAAGAGAAAACGTTTTACGCTAAAGTGTTTCTAGATATTCAACAGGCATTTGATAAAGTATAGCATAAAGGTCTTCTCTACAAACTTAAATTACACCCAACAGACCAACTATACTTTATACTAAAATCATATCTTACTGACCATTACTTGCAAGTCAAAATTGAAGATAGCTACTCAAATTACCACATCATACAATCTTGCGTACCTCAGGGTAGCGTTTTGGGCTCATTTCCGTATCTGAGATTTGCAGCAGACGTTCCGACCAGCAATGATACCTTTTTAGCTACATTTGCCGATGACACGTAAATCTTGGCAGTGGATATCGATCCTAATGTAGCATTACAAAAAATACAAAATCATTTAGATCAATTACAATACTGGCGCCATGGAAGATCAGTGTTAATGCTAGAAAATCAGTACAAATTACTTTTACAAGACAATCTAGATGTCCACAAGTTTATATTAATAATACCTCCATTCCTATAAAACCAGTTGTCAAATACTTGGAATTGCACCTGGATAAAAAACTTACATGGACAACGCACATTAAAACTAAACGAAAACCTCTAAATCTCGAAAGAAGATTGAAGAATCTATGGCCAGAAAACCTACCGCAATAATAATTAGAGAAACTTCAATGGACGGTACCTAAGTCACGTTAATTTACTTACAAACTATTTACTTATTACACTGTGTAAAGAGTATATTGTAAACATGCAATATAACAATAAAAAAAAACTAAAAAGAACTAAAATTAATTTACAATTAAACCTACTGTACAAGTGACATCTCTAATCAGATCAAGATATATTTAAATAACTCGAATTATCTGAAAATTCTGGAAAGTAAAAACAAAACGGGAGGTATTGTTTATTTTTAATTACGTGGACTCATAAATAGAAACATTCACAAAACACATAAACAGAATCGAAGAAATTAGAAACAAATCCAAAATCACCGATATAATTCTCGTTCGAACCGTGGAAGTATCAATCAATATCAATTAAAGACCACCTCATTAGTGCTAATTGTTTATCAGTGAAAAAACCGATACAACCAAAAACAATGTATTTGTAATATTGATAGTGATATTTAACAATAAAGTGTGCCAATAATAAAAATCATATAAATAAAAATAAACCAATAGTCTGGGAGCTGAGGGCGGCAATGTATCAACCAAAGGATTATTTGATAATAGGATTCGTAGTCAGCGAAAGTTAAACAAATATACTAGAAATAAGCAAACATCCAAATGGACTCCACAACTACGCTCATGACGCAGCCGTTGTAAAGAATGTCACAAATGACCGAAAATATGATGCACCCTACCATGATACAGACAGGATGGTATGTACCTCAACTAATGTAATTTGTCATACAGCAATAACCTCAAAGCCTCAATCACTGGACACATGAAACAGGGCAAACTGGGAAGCAGTTTCAAACAAAAACCTAGCTTCTTATTTTTTTAGGAGGTTCTTTGGAATAACTCCAGTAGTACAGAGAATAATAGGTATTGTCTGGGTACTTTCCATTCTCCACAGTCTTCGTATTTGAATTTCCTGATCCCTGTACTTGGCAATATTTTTGTTCTGTATAACATGAAGATTATTGTTGTTGGGTATCGTCACATCAATGAATGTTGTTTGTCTCTTTAGTTTATTAACTAGTATGAGATCTAGTCTATGATGTGCCACTGTTTGGCCTGTGAGCACAGAGCGGTCCCAGTATAGCATGTAATTGTCATTCTCAATTATATTCTCAGGAACGTATTGATAATATGAGGAAAGGTTTGTTTGCAGAAGTCCCAGTTTGATGGCTATCTCTTGATGAAGGATCTTTCCTACTGAGTCATGCCGTTCCTTATATTGCCTGTCAGCCCCCTGTAAGATGTTGGATGGTTTCTTGGAAAGTAATGAACCTTCTATTTTAGGGAACATCTTTTCTGATGTAACTGGTGTCCTGGTCTTGCCCTCTTCGACTCTATATTGTCGACATGGTCTTGACTGACCTTATTAGGATGTCGCCCATGCAGAGGTTTGTCCATCCAGGTGCGCATTTCTTCGTCATTAATAAAATGGTTTATGCGTATTTCTTGTTCCCTCAGTTTGATAGGTGTTGTATCAGCTACTGCACAAATCGCGCGAGATATAATAGTTGTTTCAGCCTGGACTTGAAAATAAGTTCTTAAATTAGTAATCTGTTTTTCTAGTTGCTTACTTATATCCATAAATCTTCGTCATCCTAAATACTGCGGTAATGTCGTTCTCTCTACTGCATTTCGAGGAAGGTGTTTTTTCGTGCCTTTGCAAGAATTATTTGAAGATGCAGCATGAAGTCCGACTGAAATAAACAATCTCTACGAGCCAGAAATAACAAACGAAGAAGTAACTACGGCAATTTAGCGGATTAAATATAGAAAATCACCAGGACTCGATAAGGTGCATTGTGCATTAGAGGCTGCATTGTGCATTAGAGTGCAATTTTAAAGCTATTAGAGGCACACCAAATCACAGCTCTTACAAAGCTATTCAACAACATCTACGAGACTGGTTAATTACCAAAAGACTGGCTACTATCAATATTTATTCCACTTTCTAAAAAATCCAACTCTACTATCATTCACTAGCGCTTATACACCAAATTAGAAAAACACCTGAGTGAAGTTCAATTTGGATTCAGAGCAGGACTCGGAACGAGGGAAGCACTTTTTGGTTTCTAAGTTCTAATACAGAGAGCCAGGGATGTCAACTGCGATGTGTATGCATGTTTCATTGATTTCGAGAAGGCATTTGATAGAAAGATTCGAGAACTCCCACATGGGAGACTAATCGATATCCTAAAAACATCAGGACTCGATGGTAAGGATATCAGACTTATCTCAAACTTATATCTCCAACAACAAGCAACAGTACGATTAAAAAATGAACTGTCCGAGATCTTCACAGTCGAAATAGGAAAAAGGCATTATTTAACATATACTCTAAAAATATCTTTAAAGATGTCTTGGACGAATCAGAAGATGGGATTGCTGTAAATCGCCAAGTTATAAATCACATTAGATATGCAGACGATACAGTATTGCTAGCAGATAGTGCGCAAGGGCTCCAAAGGATGATGGATAACGTTGCAAGAAGACAAAAATAATGATCATTAATAAGAACACCGGCATAAACGCCCAAATTACAATTGACCCCCGTCCAATGATACCCCGTTAGAAAGGGTGGAAAAAATATGCTATTTGGGCTGCAATATTAAGGATACTTGGGATCACAGCTACGAAATAAACACTCGTATTGAAAAAGCCAGAAGCTCTTTCAACACCCTTAGGAAGATTATCTGCAACTTATTTTTGAGTATCAATATACGCATAAGAATTCTTAGATGTTACGTCTTTAGTGTCCTCCTCTATGTAGTGGACCTAGTCTTTCTAGATACTCTGAGATATGGCATTACTTGCTTTCTCTTTTTTGGACCTCACCATCAAACCATTGTTGGCTTTATTTACAATCCTCCTCTGTCTTAAAAAGCTTACATTCTCCCTTGTGTACTTACTTTTTTATACATTGCTGTAGTAACTTTAATTATCTCCGGTTGATCAGTCCACTCATTCACTCTAATAATTTCACAAGACATGCTTTCTTTATATTTTTCCGAATCAGTTTGGGTCCATATTAGTTGCATCAAAAAACTATCCTATCAATAATTTTCAAACGAAGTATAGCTGGAACTCTCTAGAATCAAGCGTTGTCGATAGAATATAGAAGCACTCTGTAAATCATATTCATGTATCTGTATTAGTTTCTCCTTATACAGTTATGCCAAAATGTAATCTAATAACGTCTACACTCCACACTAAAACTTGCGAATCGATCAAGATGAAATAATTCTATGACCAAAACTAAATCTAAGTCAGCGCGATCTAATAAAGTTAGCAACTTCAGATATTGTTTGAGATGTAATTATAAAATAGAACTCATGATCCTCTCCGTCTAGTTCTTAGTCCTTGCGAAACAGGGAATATCGATTGAGAACTTATTTGATGGAAGCTATCTACTTACTAAGAGTTTCTGTGGGTATGGACAGATAACTTCGTGCACAGTTTGACGGGCAAAAACTACAACGTCCCAAGCAATTACCTATTTATCCTTCTCAGTGGTGTCGGCATAGACAACTATTCGTAAATAACATACATTATTTTTGGAAGATACAAATATTTATCAACAACAAAAAGTAAACAAACCACATATCATTTATTACTTTTGTATATATTTTAACCATTTTGGTTTACTATAAAGAAAAAAAGTGGATTATAAATGGCTTTAGATTTGTTAAATAACAGATAGTTAAGTATAAGATAGTATCGCGAGACAAATTTTCACTCAGATTACTATTTTATGGAACCAAAGCAGATTTTAACACGGTATCTCAATACAACTCAACAAAAGCAGAGAAAAACAGAACGTATGGAAATAGTTACATTTAATTATAACAAGAATTGTTTGGAAGCAACTGGCTGAGTGACTGTCTATGCCATTAAAAGACAACTATTTGACAAACTATCGGAGAAATGAAGAGAGAACGAGAGAACGAGAGTATAGTAACGAGAATAATATAATAATGAATTTAGACTTTGTTTTCGTTTTTTTTTTATCAAGGGGTGATCCAAATCTTCGACACATATCTCGGTCCTAGAAGGTGGGCAGAACAGCATTCCAACCTCGGTTATGCAGGATTCCTTCAGCGTGGCCTCAAAGATATCCGAGAATTACCGGCCAGATTGTCCTGATTGGAACGCAACATCGGCACGGCATTCAGGCATTCTAGCACTTTCTCACTATAACTGAATTCTTCTCTCCCTTTTTTTCCTTCCTGTTACGTTAAATCTCGCTCCTTCTCGTTCTGCATTATCTTCTTGCTTGCTCCTGGGCACCCTGCCTTTCTTTGGGTCACCTTCCTTCTTGTTCCTTTCTCTTCAACGTTCTTCTCACATATCTCTGAACTGCTCTCCACCGATCTGACGACTTACGTATCTCCTCCTCCACTTCCGTGACTGATTGCACCCTACTTCCTAGCTCTCTCTCTTTCTCTCTCTCTCTCTCTCTCTCTCTCTCTCTCTCTCTCTCTCCCAAGCACGCTTCTCTCATCTATCCATCTATGCATACCAATAGAGTGTGTAAGATAGTGTTCGATATTTCACAGTACAGGCATTTATCATTTTTTGCCTTTTCAAATATGTTAAGGTATGCCTTGAAGCAACCATGTCCTGTGAGCATCCGCGACAGGAAGTAATCCAAACATTGTTGACCGCAGTCCATCCATCTTACCAAATTAGGAATCAGCGACTTCATTTTTTCTCTAGTATATTCTTTCTCTTTCCTTCACTGGCACGTGCATTGGAATACACCCGGTGGTAACTCCCAACGCCTCGACAGATACTTTTCTTTATGCACATGCCACCCTCAATAGACTCTTCCTATCTGTTCAGGTAAGCTGTCTTCTGCATGCCTTTCTTAAAACTGCAGTACTCTAGAAAGGCGCAGCGTAGGGGACGATCGACTGTAGAACAAAATGAGGAGTCCTCCTCCTATCAGTTTCCCCAAGGTGGCGGATTTGATCGCAGCTCTTTGCACCACCGCCTTTATGTGCTCCCTCACTTTCCGTTTTGACTAAGATTCACCCCTAAATACCTCACGCATTCCTTTGGAACCACTCTGTTTCCTGCTCATTCGAATGTTATCCTGTCCCTTTTCCTTGGTCCCTTGAGAACTATAGACTCGGTCTTACCTGCAGCTAGTTCTATCTCATGCATTTGCATCCATTTTTCGACTTGCTCACATGTGCACAAAGATAAGGTCCTCCCTGTCCCGCGCCACTACCAGCATAGCAAGGTTATCCGCAGATACAAAAGGGATTACACCCTCTCCGTATTATTGGCTCACAATCCCGTCATATGCCAAGTTCCACAGCATATGTTCTAGGACCGACCCCTGCGGCACTCCCGCCGTCACGCAAACCATCATTCCTTTTTCTACCACAATTTTCCTTTCTGACAGACAGTCGAAGACCAAATTTATCAAGTACTTCGGACACCTTCTTTCTTGTACAGAATTCATTACCTCTTTCCATTTTAGTGTATTGAAAGTATTCCAGACGTCAAACAACAGTAGAATTGCCAACCTCTGGTTAACCCTTACCCCGTGCAACTCCCGGAACACTTTCGTCAGCGTATCCACCGTGCTCCTCTTCTTTCTGAAACCGTACTGCCTGGGTGACAGCACGCCTGACTCTTTAATCACTGTGTGTATTCGCCGACTTTGAAGCCTCTCGTATAATTTACTCCCTAGGAATTTAGACTGGGAATTAAAAGATAGAAAAGCTAGACTTAATTAGTCAGGAGGCAGGACCAGAAAAAATAAACAGAGAAAAACTGAAATAGTATAATTGCAACTTTGTATGTAATATCTACTACAGAACTTCTTACAAACAGAAATACAGTCACAAGGAGTTTTGCAGATGACATCGTCGTACTAGCGTTGCGCGACGTTCCCACGAATAATTTGAACTTCCTTTACGTTTACTTGGATAATCTTGGCTAAAAGAGAAATGTCCAAAACTTCACCTACTCAACACTAATGAAATTTCGTAATATACGAGCACAAAATACTTGGCTATACATATGGGCATTCAACTAGAATGGAGAAATATGCAATCAAGAAGAGGAAATAGACAAATCTAAAACTATACAAATATATTGGCTAATTGGTAAAAGGTTTAAGCTATCCTTAGAAAAAAAACTTTTTTTATATAAGTATATAAAACTATCATTAAACCAAATTGGATTTATGCAAGCAAAATTTGACGTAGTACCTTTTTCTTAGACATTTGAAACAATTGCTCTAAACTACATTAAGACTACGAATATCAGTACAAAACTAGAGCAACAAGAACAAAATGGAAGATGTGGCATAGAAATCTTCCAAATACCAAAGAACGAAATGGAATATCAAGTAGCCATAAGCAACAAATTCCAATTGCTAGGATAGGAGAAGGATAACATAGAGATAGAGCAAGTATGCCAGCAAATATCAACCGGCAGCGGAGGAAATCAACAGAACAAGCAGCAGAGAAAATCATAAAGAAAAAGAGAAATCTCTCAAAAAATTGGTTAAACCAAAAATGCGAGGAAATGCTGGAAATAAAATCTCAAAAAAGACTGACAATGCCACAAAGTATTACAAATATAAACAGCAGATTTGCTCAGAATAAGAGCACAAACAAAGCGACTTATCATCAATATCTCCAGATCTTTTAAAATGGTCAGTTATTATCATTGTATCATTTGGGTAACTAATATTATTCTCCAAACCCTGTTAGACTTTATGTCAGACGTTTCATTGTCCAAACTTGTTATAAATTCATATTTGTCACTTGTGACTCGTTTGCAAAAAGTATATAATGTCTGGATGGGTTGAAGTCAATAAAAAGGGGCTGTTAGGTAACTATTATTTATACTCAAACTTTCAATAATTGTATTTACTAAAACAATAAAAAATATCGTATAAAGTGGAACTAATAATTGCAAAAAAGTTGCACAAAAAGTCACCAAATATAATTAGTTTAGTGAATACAATTATATATATATATATATATATATATATATATATATATATATGTATATATATATATATATATATATATATATATATATATATATATATATATACATACTGATTTTTAATGAGGTGTATTACAAACAAATACATGGTACACCCATGGGAAACGAAATATCACCAATCCTATGCCATTTTGTACTGGATGACTTAATTGAAAGCTGTATTAGGAAGTTACCATTTAATGTCCCATTTTTAAAGAGATACATGAACGATTTAATTCTTGCACTCCCAAAAGATAAAATAATGGAAACACTACACATATTTAAGAGTTACTGTCCAGACAATTTACAGTAGAATTAGAAAATAACAACTGCATACCATTTCTAGATATGAAGGTACACCGTGATTCAAACAACGTTCTAAAAACAGAATGGTATAGAAAACCAATATGTAGCAACAGGTTTATTAATTACTTTTCAGCACATCCATCTAAGATGAAGACCAACCTAGTATTAAATATGAAAAGTAGGGTTATAAGTTTATTAAATCCTGAATATAAAACAGCCGGTCTTAAAAAACTAAAAACGATCATGTTAGAAAATTCCTTCCCAGCGAAACTTCTAAATAGACTTATTTTTGGTGTCTCTCAAGTTATCAGGACAAATCAAACAGAAGTTTCAACAAACAACCAAAATACATTGTACCACTCTTTACCATATATTCCAGGTTTAACAAATAGACTACTAAATACATTTAGATAAGTACCTAATATCAAAATTGGAACCAGAAATATAAAAACAATATTGAAATTATATACTCAACTTAAAACACCCCTAAATAATAGAGAAAGCTCCAATGTAGTGTACTCTCTATCCTGTAATAATTGTAATAGAGTATATATTGGAGAAACGTCCAGAAATTTGTCCGGAAGATTAACATCTCACAAGAGTGATATTAATCTGAATAAAGTACAAGCCTGTACATTAAGTGAACATTGTATTACAATGGGCCAGTCGCCTAACTATGATCAAACAGAAATATTGAGAAGGGAAAGAAATTACAACAAAAGACTCTTTCTAGAAATGTGTTTAATTAAAACTACACAAAACACCTTAACAAAAGAGAAGACATTGAAAATCTTAGTGCAATATACAGTAATCTTCTTTTAAATAAAAGAACAACAATATAAAAGTTCTTAAAAGTTACGCATATCAAAGGGATTATTCCAAGTTCAAATGAAATAAAATTTATCTTTATTTGTGTTTTTTCTTTCTTAATTACTTAGTAACATAAACTCTGTTGCTTGTTTAATGACTGTAATATTATATCAAAATTTGCAATGAAGGTTTGCACAAACATAGACACTTCCTCTGTCAAACTCACATAAAATAAATATAAAAAATAGGAGAGATATGGAAACCTTAGTAATAAGTTTTGACAGAACGAAAAAGTAAATCAAATTTAATAATGTCATTATGTTAATTAATTTTGCTAATTTTAAAACACATTCCTCACAAGGGTAAGCCTATTAAAGATATAATAACTTCATTTTTCAATGTAATTTTTTATGTTAATTTTTAGTACGTTTTGAAAAAGAGTACAATAAACTCGAAAGCTTAACAAACCTAAAAGAGTTTTACTTAAAGGCCAATATTGACTACTAAACCCAAGATATCCGTATATATTACTCACATAGTCACTAAAGCCCTTTCTAAGAGAATATATATATATATATATATATATATATATATATATATATATATATATATATATATATATATATATAATATGAGAAAGAAATATGAGTAGACTTACAACTTGGAATTTTTTTTGTTTAGCGATGAATTCCGGAATTGATTTCTTATCAACCGTATTTCTCTATAGTCTGATTTATGTTTTCGACATATTTCTATGATAAATGATAGGTGTATATCGGTTACTTTATCAAATGAGCATGAAATTTTTCGAGTTTCATCAGAATAAGACCAAACTAAAACAAATTGCTTGTCAAATTGTGCTTTCAATAATAAGTTCGTGTGGAGTTCACATCATTCATTTTTCGATACGGATAAGGAAATTACAACATAATTCCTCAAAATCGATACCAATATTCATGGCATCCCTCGAAAATTATTGTTCTGAAAAAGTGTTGTTTTTTTCACCTGTTTTGTTTAGACAAAGTATTCCATAGAACAATCATCATTGTATACATTTTTCTGCCTTTTTTTAAGACATAAACCAATTTATTTTAAAAGAGCAAATAAAATGGGATAAGAAGAACCAATATGCTTCTTAATATTATTAGACAAAAATATTTATAGTTTCATAATACTTTCATAAAAAAAGTCCCAAAAAAATCTAGAACAGTGAAGTACAATGAAAGTATTTGTAATAACGGAAAAATCATTTAAGATGAAAATGAATTACAAAGAGTATAGAAGACTTACACTACATATATTTTTCATTATTATAGGACAATAATTGGTACCCTTTCTTTGACCGTCCTAGGTAACATTTTTGTTATAATCAGAAATTCAGCGAACTAGATCTTATCAGCACTTAGTGCTAGTCTTATTCATATTAATTTTCAACCCAATGTTTTGAGCTTCTCGTTTAAATTTCACGAACATTTGTTTTGGGACCGTTTTGGCGTTATATCATCTTTTTCTTCTAATTCTTTTTTCGCTTTCATTCTACTGAATTGTTACAGTGCTTGTGCTAGTACATTTTTTGTTTTGTTAATTTTTGGACCACTGTTGTGAGTCTGAGAATATATCTCAGGCCCTATTATCAGAGGATATAGACGCATATGTCATGATTGCTAGTTGAGCGCCAAAAACGTATATAAAAATATCTTTATCCAATTCGAGAAAAATTAATAACTTATACGATCTTCCATTATATATAAAGGTAAGATCCCTGCCGGATATATTTATTAAAGCAACATTATTAAGCAAATGATCTTATGCTTATATTATACCGCTGTGTGTGGTTTATCAACCACTAATTTTACTGCGTGTAAATGCAAATTTTCAAAATTGCAACAATTTTAATGATTCCATATATTACCAGATATACGTCTTAATGAAGCTCTTGTAATTATAAAAAGTATATGTTTACGATCATTAAGAACAACTAACATGAACTTAATTGTACTTTACTTTACTGATGGATCGGTTTTGACTAACAACTCTAACATTATTGTGAACATTTTAAAACAGATAAAAAATTATGAATTATATAACAATAAAACACTGAAAACTTTGTTTCCAAAACTTTCACAAAACTTATTATAAAATCTGATCACTACAGCTGTTTCGGCAGAAAGCCTTTCTCAAGTGATCTATTTTTGGATGTGTTTACAATTTATATTCTTTATGAAATAGGTTAAGAAGGGAAGAATTGTTTGGCTCAAGTTGGTCATTCAGAATTATGTCTGTTTTTAAATTTGTTAATTTCCATAGATTATAATAAAGATAGTTTAAGGCCTTTATTTTGGATGTGAAGAATTTTAATTCGTTATTAAAAGAATGATTATGATCTAGGTAAAGTGCGTACGTAGAATCTGTTTTCCTATTATTAAAAGCATTTTATATTCTGCTATACGTTTGTTAAAGGTTCTACCAGTTTAACCGATGTAAGTTTTTGGGCAGTATCCGCATTTACGTTTATAGACAACACTGTGTAAGTGCTTTTTATTTTGGCTCTTGTAGTTTTTAATATATTTGACTAAGTTGTTATTTGTTCTAAAAGCTGGTGTTATTCCTTTCTTTTTATGTATTTGGCTATTTTTGTTGTTATTTTGCTGTATATGTAATAAAGCAGAAGGTACTAAGTTCTTTCTTTGGTGGTGGAAATACTAATTTCAGGACTTTCTTATGTAGTTCTTGATTTAAAATTTTATTTATTGTTTGTTTGTTGTACCCATTGTTTACAACTATTTGCTTAATAATATTTATGTTGTATAGGCTACCTGTTTATGTTGTGTAGATTGGGATGATGAATTGTGTATAGTTGTGTCAGTATGGGTAGATTTATGAAATACGGAGAACTCATGTTTTTTATTTAAATCTAAAAAATGAATGGATTGATTAATATGACTATGAAGTGAATTAATAGACGATAAAAATTGTCTGTTACTTCTCTGTTGTCTCTTAGTTCCTGTAAAATATACCAGTACATCGTCCACGTATTTCCACCAATATATAAATTGTTTGAATAAGGGATGTTTTGAAATCTTTGTCACTAGATGATCTATAAAAATGTCTGATAGCAATGGGCTTACAGGATTACCCAATATAAGTCCTGCACTCTTATTTGTATATATTTGATTATTAAATTCAAAGTAGTCCTCCTTTATGCAAATTTCGAGAAGATGCAAAATTTCAGATGTAATGATTGGATCTGTACTATTATGGTCTAAAAGGTTTTTTACTAGAACAAAAGTTTCTGCAGGAGTAATGCTAGGAAAAAGATTTTTTACTTCAAATGAAATTAATCTGGAGTTGTTAGGTAATTACAAATGTTGTATTTTATTAACTAGTTTTATTGTATTTTTTACGGTAAATTTTGGTGAAAGTTTAGTGGGTTCTAAAATAATATCTAACGGTTTTTTTGAAAGTTTATATGACGAAGCTGTATAAAGCGAAACTACAGGTCTTATTGGGTGATCAAGTTTATGTAGTTTAATAAAAGAGTATAACTTAGGATGCTGTAGATTTATGATGTTAAGGTATTTCTGTTTTATTGAATTTAATATTGATTTTAAATTTTCTAACGCTTTTTTAATTTGTTTTTGATAATTTTCTGTCGTATCTTTATTTGCCGTTACAATGTTTTGATTATTTAAAAATTTGGACCATTGAATGTCCCCAAAATTTTCCATTTCCAGTAAATAATGCATGTTTACTCCTTCTTCCCGCAGTTCTTTGTAGTGTCCACAAAAATTTGATTCGATTGCCCTATTCTCAGCGTGACGCTGTATCTTCTCCGACTTTTTTTATCATATTTTCAATCATACTTCACCAGCTATCTCTCCATTCCAATTCACACCTTACGCCAATACCAAATTTTTCTCCCATGCTCATCCAATCTTTCCACCAGCCACACCTTGCTATCATCATTTTTTTCAAAAGAAATTTTGGCAATCTATCATTCGAATATCCTAGTATTTTTTTAACATATTTTTTATGTAAATTCATCGCATATAGGCTGACTCTAGCAATATCTGTCTCCAAATCTATCATAAAGTTAGGATAATACCTTGGACGAAAAAACATTTTTTTTATATAAAATCTTTTGATTATTTCCACCTCATCGTACTCAAAAAGACCCCATACTTGATACCCATAAGTCAAAATTGATCTTCCCATCGACTCATACACTGTTACTTCAACCAAAAAGTGTTTTAGTGTCTTAGACACTAAACTACTCCAAGCCGTGTGAATGGCCACTTTGCCAAACTCTGGCGTTTTTGTAGATAAGCTTTGGTGTTACGACAACTTTGGTGTTAGTATCATTCCTAAATAATTATAGCTATTCACTAGCTCTAATACTCGATCATTCTGCTTCCAAGATTCCCTAATTATACCACCTTCTCTTCTGAATACAAGAATTTTGAATTTATCTAAATTTATTTTTAGATTCCACATCCTGCAGTATTTTTCCAGTCCATTAATCATCCGCTGTAGCACCTTCGGATTGATTGCCCTCACAAGCAAATCATCTGCATATAATAAAAGTCTTATATTCCAACCATTTATCTTCAAACCACCTCCCAATGCTTCATGTAGGTCATTTAAGAATAGCGCAAACAGTAATGAACTTAAAAGACATCCCTGTTTCACTCCTTAATTACAGTCAAACCATTCAGATATACCTTTCCTTGACCAGACTGCCAATTTTGTATTCACGAACATACTTTTTAACAAATTCAGCACTTTAGTAGATAGTCCCAAGAGACTCAACTTAAAAAGTAACGTAAAAAAGGGTAGGCCGATCAACTGTATCAAAAGCTGCACTAAATTCCACAAAAAATGTATAAACTCCCCGTGTATGTTGGATCTTTACTATACTCGTAAGATTAAAAATGTTGTCTGTAGGAGAATAGCCGGTACTGCATGCTGTCTGGAACTCGTTTAAAGTGTTATTATTTTGTACCCACGAGGTAGGTCTGGTTAAAGTCAATACCGCAATGAGTTTGTTTACTGCATTTAAGAAGCTAATACCTCAATAACCTTCTGCACTTTCCATGTTTCCTTTCTTATAAAGAGGAAAAATTATTGCATCATAAAAATTCTGAGGAAAGTCTGGTTTAACGAAAAAATTATTATCAAGCCCAAGTACAAGCACTTTTCCGTTTTCTGGAAGAAACTTGTAGAACTCTGCAACAATTCTATCCTCTCCTGGTGCTTTATTTGGTTTTAAAGAATCCAATTCTAGTTGAAGTTCTTCCATACTAAACGGCCGGTCTAAATTTTCATTGAAGATAAACGGTTCTGCATACAACACAAGATCTGCTGTTATCTCCGTATTCAAATGTCTTGCAAAATGTTGCAGTAAACTGTCTAACACCTTCCCCAATGGGCGAACTTCCAAACTTATACAGTCCAACAGCCTTCCAAAATTCTTTTGAATTTTTTGTATTTCTTAAACTCAACGCGGCATTCTTATAAGATTATTTCTTTTTAAAGTCCCCGTATATATTCGTTGCAATTTTTCTAGATACTCTGAGATATGATATTACTTGCTTCCTCTTTTTGCGCACCCACCATCAAACCATTGCTGGCTCTGTTTACAATCCTCCTTTGCCATAACAAGCTTACATTGTCCCTTGTGTGCTGACTTTTTTATACATTGCTGTAGTAAATCTAAAGTTATCTCCGATTGATTAGTCCACTCATTCACCCTATCAATTTCACAAGACATTCTTTTTTTATATTTTTCCGAATCAGTTTGGGTCAAAGTAATTTTAAGAGGCAGTGGTCAAACTTTTCTAGTTGATGTCTGACCGCCATCGTCGAAGGTCTACTCCACTATTAGAGTCATATAGTCAGAATAATATTCACAGCCTATAAAAAAATTGTCTACTAAATTTAACATTGGTCTTGATACACATGCAAAATCAATGACAGAACTGCCTAACGGCCCTAAGAATGTATACTCCCCCTCTATATCACCTTTTGTTCTGCCATTCAAAATAACCAAATTAAAGTCATCACATAGCCCAATTACCTTTTTAGCATGATGATTAATCAACTTTTCTTTAGAAACTCTTCTTTCACTCAGGCTTGTCCTTCTGTAAACTCCATGTTCATCAAGCTCGTCACCTAGAATCCCTTCCTCCCCCAACCTTGCATTAAAATCACCTACAACTAAACTATTTTCAACATTCTGACCTAAATTTTCTACTAAAACTTTTTCAATGTTTTTAAAACACTCCTTCCAGTATTCTCCTGGCCTCAAATACACTGGAATAATGCTTACTTTTTCATCACCTACTTTTATATCTATAATCATTTGTATATCCACTTCCCTTAACTTATGTTGTATCTTATGATTAACACCACACAACCACCCACCACTCGCTCTATCCAGATTGAAAAAACTCACAGCTGCCTGTGTATGTAACTTATATCTATTATTAAAAACCTTATCAGTAAACACAGTTTCTACATGCGTTTCACATAATATAAATATTTCAAAGTTACTTACATATTTTACAAATCATATTTCATTAAGTTTTAATTTTAAATCTGCTATGTTGGACCTACACAAGTATTTTCATTGTGTGAAAACTCTCATTACCAATAGGCATTCCATGTTCCAAATCCACGATATTATCATCTTCACTCTCTATCAGATTTGCTTCATAACCCTCTCTCTGATTCCTCCGACTGGATATTGGAGTTTTCCTGATTTATGTTCTGTGAATTATCCATCACTTCTGCTTGATCACTATTATTACTTGGAGAATTAAACAAGAAATTTAAATCGATGTTCCAGTCCATTTTCAAACGATTCATACCATTATCCTTTCCACACTTTAATCCATCCCTCCAGTCCAAACTGCACTTAACTGATTCCACCAATAACGAATCAAAGACCAGTTTCATTTTCAGCGCATTGTTCTTCTCTTTTATTTTCTTCGTAATTGCTGTCAGTCTCGATCTTGTCTTCCTGACTTCTTTGGTATAGTCCCTATCAATGTAAATTTGAGTACCTCTTAATTTCTTGGTCTGTCCCAGAATCTTAGAAATATCGGTATCCCACGGCACATGAGCTGTATGAGATATACAAAAATAACTATGTGTGTTTTACAACAATACTCTGGCAAATCCTTTTTTTATTTATTTACGCTGTAACCACCAGGGTTATTAGCGACCTAAATGTAAAATACAGGTACAGTTAGAAAAAAAATTACAATAAATGATATAGTCCTGAGTCTTTAAAGTAACTTATTGTGTTTTTAATGTTCATATTTTTTCCTAAGGCTTCCTTCATATTATTTGGTATAGTATGCTTCTTTCTTGCTGCTTCATATTCTTTGCACTGAGTTAGTATATGTTTCACGGAGAGAGTTACTTGACACGTTTCACACATTGGCGGCACAGTTCGCGTGAAGAGGTGTTTATGTGTAAAGTTACTATGTCCTAGTCGCAAACGTGTTATTTGCACTTGGTCGTGTCTATTCGCTGTGGGTTGGAGCCACGGTTTCACTAATTGTTTGATTTCTTTTAGTTTATTTTGTGATGCACTCCACTTATTTTGCCACGCACTTAACACTTTATGTTTTATTTCTGACTTGAAATCATCTGAAGGAACCTCATTAATGAGAATGGAGTCCTGGCTGAAGGATGCTAAGCGGGCTAGTTCATCTGCTTCTTCATTTCCTTGTATACCTGAATGTGATGGAACAAACATGAAGTCAACAGTGATTTTATTATTATTTAGAATCTCTATTTCTGATTTGATATGTGAGGAAATTGGATTATTGGTATATAAACGTTTTATAGTGTGAAGTGAGCTTAGTGAGTCGGTTATTATGAGAGACAGGGACTGTTTCGTCTCTTTTATGTGGATAAGTGCTTGTAATATTGCAAACAACTCCGCAGTATACGACGAAGTAATGGGATTGAATTTAAATTTTAAAGATGTATTGGGTGTAAGGATGGCTGCACCAACACCGTCTGAAGATTTGGATGCGTCAGTGTATATCTTATAGTGATTTTTATAAGTTTCCATTTCTCTTAAGAATGATTGTTTGATCAGGCCTGTTATAGTCTCACGTTTTTTATACATACTAAGGTTAGTATTAATCTTGTGAATTGGTATTAACCAAGGTGGAGAAGTTAGGAAATTTGTTGGAAGAATTTCAGGAAATTTAAGATGTAGGTCATGAAGGTTTCTTCTAATTCTTTCGTAAAATGGTGGATCTAGTCTTTTTGTAGAAAAAGTGTCTTGAAATCGATCTGTGAACGTATTGGTATAAGTAGGGTGTTCTTTATTACTAGCTATTTTAGAAGCATATGAAAGAGAAAGGTATTTGCGTCGTAAACTTAGTGGTGGTTCTCCTGTTAAGCATTGTAAACTTTCAACTGGTGTCGTGCGAAACGCGCCTGTAGCTATTCGTAAATCTGTGTTTTGAACAGTTTCTAACTGGCAAATCTTTAAAATAGATGTATTATATTTGTCAAAATTTTGGAATATATTTAATTCGTAGAACAATTTAAACATTTGTTTTCACCAAAGATTTCTGTCCTCTAGAAAAAGTTTCTTATGACTTTTTATGTAAAATAATTAGAAAAGCAGAAATTCGACAGTTTAGAATATCACATTGAGTTTACACGGTATATCGTGATTGGTATTTTTAGAATTTCCATTTAATTAGTTTAATTTTATAACCTATATCGAGTACAATGCGTGATTTTTTTTTTTCAGCAAACCATCGCATCACTACTATATTAATTACATCTTATAAAATGAATCGCAGAAGACCGTTTCGCTAATCAAGAAATTATGTTCAATAAACTGGAAATAAAGGAAAAAACTGAAGCAGTAGGTACAAAAAGTTTTACTTTCAATTAAGACAAGTAACCGGCTTTCATACATGAAATGTAATCATGATCTGATGTTTGAATGTGTAAATTGAAGAGTTTGAAGAGTATATAATTTGGGTAGATATTTTTCGAGATATGAAGGTAATAAAAATATTTTAAAATGCATCAAAATAAGAACGTAGTTCTTTATATCGGAGAATGAAGAGAGAGGGTCAGCTTGATGGCATCAGACTCGACGGTAATGATAGGTTTGGAGTACTCATAATGGGTTCCCTTTAAATAACTGGGCCCATTTTATGGAATTTAATTTGTTTTTATAGCTTTGATTACTACTTGCTATAATTTGAAAACGTTTTAATAAAATAAGACTTGTTTTCATTGTATTTTTTGCCATCTTGCGTCTGTATAAATGTTTCTGAAATAAATTAACAGAATATGATTGATGTTCTATCTAACAGTGATCTTTATAATTACATTTTTCGGGTTAAAGCCTTTTTCGAACAATTTAAAACTCGCCAGGGAGATAATATCGCTAACGTATATGATAATTTGTTTTTTTAAATGGTTTTTATGTATTACTTCTTTTGTTCGTACATCCAAAAAATTATTCTTTTAGAGCTGTTTTTAAACTTTATACTTGCATAGTCATTAGTGTTCTACTTCGGTTGTATTTATATAGTCTGGCTTTTAACTAAATAGCAATTGAGTACCTATATTGTAATTTAAAAAAAGTGCTAAGTAGTTTAATTAATATCTTCTTCTTCTTATAGTGCCGTGCATCTATAGTGCATTGGCGAATTATCTTAAGGCCAGTCTGTCGTTTGCGGCATGCAAAAGATCGCCAGTGTTATTTATGCCAGTCCAGTTTTTTATGTTCCGTAGCCACGACCTACTCCTCTTTTGCCTTCAATCTTTCCCTGGATGATTAGTTGAGGGAATGCGTATTTTTTCCTCTCAGAATATGGCCGAGGTATCCAATTTTTCGTACCTTGATCAAATTGAGTAGTTCTCTCTCAGTATTTGCCTTTCTTAAGACCTTCTCGTTTCTCACCCTATCTGTCCATGGTATGCGGAACATTCTTCTCAACGTTCACTTTCGAAGGCCTCCAACTTATTAATGGAAGGTACTCTTAACGTCCATGTTTCTATGCCGTATAACAATATGGACCATACATAGCATTTAACCATCCTGTAGTGGAGATTGAAGGAAATATTGCGGTTACATAGTAGCGGTATAAATTTGATAAAAGCTTTTCTTGCTTGTTCGGTATGGCATTTTATTTCTTATTGGTATGCATTTAGTTTCTCCAGCATTTATCTTTAAGCCATATATATTTCCTACAGTGTTTATTTTATTTAACATTAACTGCATCGCGGTGTCGTCTTCGTAACGCATGTTATTTATCATGTTATGTTATTTATTGTAGTTAAACAACAACAACACAAGAAAGCCCTGAAATTAGTATTTCCACCACCAGAGAAAAAAACCCAGTATCTTCTGCTCGATTACATATACGGGCAAAATAACAACAAAAATTGCCAAACACATAAAAAAGAAAGGAATAACACCAGCTCTGAGAACAAACAACAACCTAGGCAAATATATTAAAAATAACAAGAGCCAAAATAAAAAAACAATTAAATAGTGATGTGTACAAACTTCAATGTGGCGACTGCCCAAAAACTTACATCGGTCAAACTGGTAGAAACTAGATAAACGAATACCAGAACATAAAAGGGCTTTCAAGAATAAAAAAACAGATTCGACATACGCACTTCACCTTCTAGATCATAATCATTCTTTTAATGACAAATTTAAAATTCTTCACATTCAAAATAAAGGCCTTAAGCTATCTTTGTTAGAATCTATGGAAATTAACAAATTAAAAAACACAGATATAATTCTGAATGACCAACTTGAGACAAACAGTTCTCCCGTCCTCAACCTATTTCATTAGAGACTATAAATTTGTAAACCCAAGCCAAAATAGATCACTTGAGAAAGGCAATCAGCCGAAACAGCTGTAGTGATAATATTTAAAATAAATTTTGTGGAAGTTTGAAAACAAAGTTTTCAGTGTTTTATTGTTACATATACTTGATACGTTTACCACTTATTTGCTCGATATCTCTCTTGGTGACATAGTCTAAAAGATGACAGGCCTATGGCTATACCTGAAAATTTTGTAATAAGGAATCAATATGTGTTAAATTTATCGGTATACACCTTATAAAATATTGTGTGAAACCATTCAAAGAGGAACCAAAATGCATCCATTGTGTCATCATCCTATATAGGATGTATTGTAGCCAAAAAAAAATACCAAAGTTTAGAAATCAAAGCACAAAAGTAAAGCTAGTGGTCCGAAACTCCCACAAAAGGTTAATGAGAAGAAAAACCAAAAGGGCAAAAATCACTGGAAATAAAAAAATATGGTCGTGTAATATATAATGAACAACAATCGCAACAAGAATTGGAAACCGAAAATACATTGAAATTGGCACTAGAAAAACTCAAGATAGGTGATAAGACAATTTAAATAGATGTAAAAGTATCTACATTGGAACTGAAGGAGCTATACCAAAAATTAGAAATGACTAAGCAACTACGAATCAATGAATAAAATGCTACAAGATCAAAATAAGCAGCAAGAATTCCTAGATATATAAGAAGTTAATTTTTATCTCATATCTGAAACATATTTTAGTAAACAATCTTTCATAAAGTTTAGAGGATACACAGTGAACCACATTATACATCCTGACAATGTAGAAGAAGACAACGCAATAATAATAGAAAATATCATTTAACATTATGGGCAGCTAAAATATGAAACAAAACACATACAAGCACCTACAGTATGTGTGACACTCAAAACTAATTGCGAAATTAATGTAAAATCAATTTGCAGCCCCCTATGCATTTGATTAAACAAGAACAGTATGTAAAATATATGAAAACTTTAGGAAAAAGATATTTTATTAGAGGCAACTTTCATTCAAACACGCAATTAAAAATATTTCATCCAATGTTATAGAGATTATTGATGGTTGGGATAAGAATTTAGATCATTCGCCTATAATACTCACTACTGATATAATCTTTAGAAAGGACTGTAACCTAACACCACAATACTAACAAATCAATAAATAAAAATAAACTAGACGACTGGGAAAGTTTTAGATCAATCCTTGAAGATAGAATTGAATTAGCAGTACCATTAAAAAATCCTGAACAATTAGATGAGGAAAGAGAATTGTTTGTTCAAAAAATACAAAAATCAGCATGGAAAAGTGCTTCTACTCTAAGATCAAAAGTAAAAGGAAAGAATTATCTAAAAGAAATTAACAACTTAGCTAAAAAGAAAAGAAAACTAAGAAGGCAGGTGCAACAAACCAAAGCTTCTTAAGATAAAATAAGTTTGAACAATGCTAGTCAAAAACCTATAAGAAAAATTCAAAACATAAAAACTGAGCCAATCAGTTCTTAGCTGAGAGAGTTGACGGATGAGAGCAGCACTGAGTACTCCCTATCGAAAGCAACAAAAAGGTTAAAAAGACCAGTAACCTATTCTCCACCCAAAAAACTGGCGTATTAAATGACAAAAACTGGGCTAGAAGAAATAAGCAAAAGGCAAAGAGAATTGCCACATATTTAAGAAATAAATTGGAACTGCATGAAGATCAAATTAATGATCAAATATCACTAGAGCCTAATCAGAGAAAAGAGAGAATCAGACCAAAATTCCCGAAGGACGTAGTTGACGAAATTAAAGGCAATTGGAAAGGCATGGATAATTACTAAAAAACCTGCCTCGCAAAACCATAGTAAAATGAAAACATAATCAATGCCGCATTTAGATTGAGATTTATCCCATATTTATGAAAACTCGCTGAGGTTATAATGATACCAAAACCAGGGAAATCACCAAACGAGGTATCCTCATATAGGTCAACTTTTACCGGCGATGTCGAAACTTTTTAAAAAATATATGATATAAATAACGAAACTAATAATAGAGAGAAAAAAGTGATTCCAAACCACCAATTTGGGTTAGAACTGAATATTCTACGATTGATCAGTTATGCAGAATTACCAACGTAATTGAAAAATCATTAGAAGAAAAGAAATCTGTTCTACAATCTTTTTAGACGTAGCTAACGCCTTCGACGAAATATGTCATAAAAGTTTTATCTACAAATCCAAAATTCTTATCTTTAAACAATATTCAGAAATTTGCAGTCATACATATTTGACAGATATTTCAGAATTAAGCAAATGTACACAGACCTAAAAGAACAAAACAGCAGTCCTTCAAGGAAACGGATTAGGTCAGGTTCTCTACCTGTTATACAGTAGATTATACCAGCGAAGAAGCAGCAGAAAAATTACAATTGTCAATAGGTAAAATCTATAGTTGGACTAAAAAAGAGGAGAATCAAACTAGATTAATCTAAATCAATTCACTTTAATTTTATACATAAAATAATTCAAAACATACCAATTAGAATAAATGATGCTCAAATACCATATGCATCTTCCGCAAAATACTTAGGCCTTACACAGACATGTCGAACTTCGCTGAAAACTCCATATTAAAAAGAAAAGGGAGGACCTAGGTACCAATTCTCTACAGATATGTAGAGCAGTTAGACAGGGATGTGTTTTATCGCCACTTTTGTTGAATTTATATTCTAAAGAAATTTTCCAAAACACGCTCAATAATATCAAAGCGGGAGTTACCGTTAACGGAAAATTAATTAACAACTAATGATATGCAGACGACACTGTGATCATAGCAATGAGTCTAGAAGATTTACATCCTATTGAAAGCTTAAGTATGAATAGTGCTGAGATGGGAATTACTATAAAAGCTAAAAAACTAAGTACACACTAATTACAAAAAGACCACAAAATATTGTAACGTGATAGAACAACTAGAAAAATATCAGTACTTGGGAACCTTGATGAACGAAACCAATGATCATATTGCAGAAATAAACAGGCGAATAGAGATTGCCAGATCAGCATTTATACGAATGAAGCCACTCCTAAAGTAAGCGCAAAAATTTAAATTTGGAGAATAGACTACGTACCATTCGCTGTTTAAAAAGAATCGGGGCATTCGAAATTTTGAGACTCATAATACAAGAAGATCTATTTCTCCGATGGCAGAAATCATGGTTGAAGAATCTACGTGATTGGTATCAATACAGATCGATTGATTGATTGAAGAAAGTATCCGTTAGAAGAAAATATTTTTAATATATGACAAGTATGGACGTATGGTTGGCAACTTTGGGACTGTGCCAATTCAACGTTGATACTCCTTGGTATATCAGAAATGTTAATCTTCACAAGAACCTTGACCTGAAGGATGTATATAAAGTTATCAATAAGATGGAAGGTATAAAGCAGCTTCATAGTCATGTAAACATCGATCTCCTCTATAGTACAGGGTTAGAAAGAAGACTCAAACGAAGAATACTATTTGAATTAGTGTAAAGTGTTAAAACAAATGTAAAATCAGAGCATAGTGGTTAGATAAAACAAAAGGACACCATAGGTTAATCTTTTAGAATTTAAGTATCATTTAGTAATATAAGTCAAAGAAAAATTATTCAACTTATGACCAGATTTCAGTGGTATAAACAGCTTAGGTGTTTATAAAAAAAACTTTCTTTTTATTTGCAATATTTATATTTTACAAAAGAATATTGTTTAAAATGCTTACCATTGGTTTTTTTAATATGGATTTTTTTAATAAACCATTTATGTTGATAGTTCACAACTCCTTGGCAAAACGTTAAATTTTGAAGTAAATTGAAGATGCATAAAACATTTAAAAAATTTCCTAAAACGAAATCGATTTAACACAAAATATACATTTATAATAACTGTTTTCCCATGAGAAGCTTCGAAAGTCATTTTTTAAACTTTAGAGACAGATTTAAATCTGATTCGATTAGAAGCGAACAACAAGCGCACATCTATGCCGAGAGGGGTTGCAACCACCCTGTCAACAGTGGTATATTATTGCGAAAACATGACCAAGCAGAATTCTCTGCTTTTTACCAACTCAAAACATTGTAATTCAATGATATTATTGTCCTTTCAGATAAATAAAAAACTCTTAACACTCACAATAGATATGGAGAGTCATCGTTCAGCTACTGCCACTGTTTTCATTCGTATTGTTTTCAGGGGCGCAGTTGGAAGAGGGAATGAATGGAAGATGGAATAATTTGATATTTAGGGTGATTACAAACAGCAGGGTACTAGGGAATAAGGAAATACATTACACTAAACTTTTTAATTTTAAATTATATAACAGATTATAAGCAATTAATGTTTTATGCAAATATAAACAATGTAAATACCTAAAGTGTGTTAAAATATTTAGAATTGTAAGAACGATGCAAAATCTCGCAAAAATATAATAACTTAACACTCTGACAATAAAAATGAGAAAATATAGATTTAATTAGACCACTAATATTAGAAACAGAAGTAAAAAATAATAAACTCAAAACATAAATTCAAAAATACCTATACTCGTGAGCACTAAATATCTATGCAAATTGTACAAATTTACCGGCGACTACGAACTGCCCCACGCTACCTACGTACTTAGATAATATTTTTGTGAACATAATATAGTTTTTATTTTACTTTCTTGTATTCAAAAAGGAACCCAATTCCCAAAGCATGAGCGAAAATTTTAAATGATTAAATAATGAAACTATAACAATAGAAGTAATCGAATAAAGTTTATTTATAAATCTACATTAACTTATATACAATAACAAAAACTACAGTTAAACAATAACAATGCTTAGTTCTAATGTCAGACTAGTGATTCAAATAAGTAAGAGTGAACACTTTATTTTAGATTTTAAAAGTTAGCTGCATAATAATTGCAAACTGACTTAATGAAGTCCAATTTAGTAATGTTTTGATTAACGTAATATTCATTTAGCCTATTTTCAATAAAATCAACTTTTCTTTTTGCCGTTTTATCAAGTTTTTTTTTTCGAATCTATGTGCAGTTCTAATTTTCACATATACTTCTGCTTGAAAATTTAACAAAATGTGTGTAAATTTAAATATGTCAGGATGTGATTTATAAAAACATTCGTTAAATTTCGAGTGAAATGATTCACATGCGTTTGTAGTAAATATAAGAGATGATGAATTTGAAGCCCATATGTAAGGTGGAAATGTTGAATCTTCCGTTAAATAATTATCAACTAGGTAATCACAAAATTGCAAAACTCTGTCAACTTCTGGCATAATATTAAAAAGTTCATCAGAAAAAAAGTCACCAACATCATTTGGATGTAAATAAGGAATGCCGAAAAACAATTTTAAATATTTTCCAATAACAGTTTGATTTTTATATTCCGAGGACAAACCTAAATTTTGAATTTTTCGGTACCAATTTTGTGTTAAATGAAATTTGCAACAAAAAATAATAATGTCACACTAACTTGGCTGCATTTTGAATTGCTATTTCAAAATCAGAAATTATTCGCTTCGGTTTGAAATTTAAATTCAAGTCTGTACATGTTATTAATGTATCAAAAGTACTTTTGTACGATTGCTGTGATTTATTTGGTAACAAACAAAATACTAGAGGAACATAAAAACCATTTTGGTAGCCATGTATAGTAAACATCTGACAAAAATATTTAGAACAGTATTGAAAAGTTCCATCTACATACAAAGAATCTCTTCTTCTTCTTAACGTGCCATACACCAAAGTGCGTAGGCGACTATCTCATTACTAGAATTCTGTTCTTGGCGGCGTGACACAGCTCACCTGTATTGTGTATTCCTGTCCATTCTTTAATATTCCTTAACCAGGATAATTGTTTGCGGCCGGCTCCTCTCCTACCTTCGATCTTCCCTTGTAGGATTAACTGTGGTATTTCATATTTTGCTCCTCTCAATATGTGCCCAAGGTAACCAATCTTGCGTTTTTTAATTAATTCAAAGTGTTCTCTTTCCACGCCGGCTCTATTAAGGACGTCATCGTTTCGAACTCTATCCACCCAAGGTATGCGCATCATTCTTCTCAATGACCACATTTCAAATGCTTCAAGTTTGTTGATAGATGTTTTTTTCAAAGTCCACGTTTCCATACCATAAAGCAAGATGTACCATATGTAGCACTTGACCATTCTGTAGCGTATTTCGAAGTTTAGGTGTTGATTACATAGGAGCGGTCTGAATTTCATAAAAGCTTGTCTTGCCATTTGTATTCGGGTTTTTATCTCGTGTTGTGGATCCGATTGGTTATTGATTGTGGTGCCAAGGTATTTAAAAGTTTTTACGCGATTTATACGATTGTCACCTATGCATATTATCGGGATTTCTGGAGGGTTTCTGCTAATGACCATATATTTCGTTTTCAAAATGTTGATTTTGAGGCCATATTTTTTACCTATGCTATTCACCCTATCAAGTAATAACTGCTGATCTTCCAAATTATCAGTTATAATCACTGTGTCGTCCGCATAGCGTAGGTTGCTAATTGGTATGCCGTTCACCTTAATGCCTAATTCCGTATCTTCTAATGCTTCCGCAAATAGATTTTCAACATATAAATTAAAAAGCATCGGAGAGAGTATGCAGCCTTGGCGGACACCTTTCCGGATTTCAAATTCATCCGTATATTGGTCTCGATCAATCCTCACCTTTGCCATTTGGTTCCAGTATAGATTCTGAATAATTCTGATCTCCTTCTGGTCAATGTTGGCCCTATGTAGTAGTTTCATCATGATATCATGTTTAACATTGTCAAATGCCTTCTCGTAGTCGATGAAGCTGAGGTAGACATCTTTTCGTTGATCTAAGCAGTTTTGTATTAAGGTGTTCAAACATAAAATTGCCTCTCTTGTTCCTAGTCCTCCCTTAAAACCGAATTGTGTTGACCCGCTAAGTTCTTCTAGTATCTTGTACATTCTTGAGTGTAATATCCTAAAGAAGAGTTTCAACAAGTGACTCATTAAACTGGTTAAGCGGTGTTCATTGCATTTTGTGGCATTAGCTGTTTTTGGGATCATCACAAAGGATGACTGCAGCCATTCTCGCGGAATGTAACCAGTATCATAAATTCTATTGAACAGCCTTACCAAGATTTCGATATTCTCCTCGTCTAGTAGTTTTATTGCTTCTATATTAATTTCATCTGGACCTGTTGCTTTATGCATATTTGTGGTTCTAACTGCATATTCTATTTCACTTCGCATTATTGATGGCCCTGATAAGTTTTCGGAAGGAAGTTTGCGCGTTGGTTGTGTTGGTCTTTCGTCATTAAAAAGGCTTTCTGCGTATTCTTTCCACGCCACGATTGCTAGAAAGTAAAGAATCTACATTACACAAAAAGTAAAGATTTGTGAAACAACTAAAAATTGCGGAATTATTTTTTGTAGATAATAAAAAGTTTTCATCTGTATGTTTTTAAATTAAAGTTCACTAACACTTGTAGAACTTCCTCCTGTGACTTGGGCAATGATGGGGTGGATTTTCGTCTTGTAGCATAGATATTTCTTCGAACGCAAGAAATGTCTTTCGTCGTCAGCGGTAAATTGCTGAATTTTTCCTTTCTCAGTTCCTTGTGGACAATCTTAAAAGGTTTTTCACATATATCTTCTACAGCTTTTCTCTTTGTAGAATTACTAAAAATTTGCCGGTCTACGTGGATATCTGGAGCATGATTATGCTCCGATGCTTTTTCAAGGATAACATAATTTTCATCACCTTCCTTTGTGTACACTTTTTGTTGACAGCCTTTTTTTATAATATAATATAATAATAAGTATGTAATAGGAAGGTAACATTCATTTTGGCTATAAAAGTTTATTTGGAATACGAGAAGAACTTTTTGAAATGCATAAATGCCTAAAGATAGCTTTATTTGTTGTCTCCATTTTGCTTTAGTTGCTTTATCGGTTTCCAAAAGACCTTTGGCAATGTTCGGGTTGAACTATTGATACATACTAAACGATAAAGTGTACTAATATCGATGACAAATATATCAATAAGATCTAATAATTACACTGCAATCAAAATGCATAATTAAAGATTACCAACAGTCTGTATTCAAAACAATTGGAAATAAGTAAAGGCCTAATCATATCCTCTGCCCACATCTGGTTAACAAATATGTATTTTTTGTACGATTTTGTATCTTTCAATTTGTTTCAGAGTAAATAAATTTTTTGTAAATAATCTACTCTATGCAGAAGATAGTAATATCAGAAAAGAACAACATTGAAGAGCTATAATAGATAGTGGCTACTCTTAATGGAGTCAGGAGAGTCTTAACAGTAAGAGATTCCCTTGGTGGAAAAGTAATAACTAACTCATAGACAGAGTTCAAACATTTACATATCGCACCTCAACAACAACACTGTCATAAGTCAAAAATTGTCAATATGAGTAAATCGGGTATGAAGATTATCCTTACTATTTAATGTTGGATTATTTCTATAAATTGAATGAAAGTGTTGTTATTTTTACTTTAATAAGATTAATTTAGGTTGTTTTATCAATTAGTATTCTGTATTGTACAAATTTGAAACTAACATATTAATTATTAACAAATGTGTCTATGTTGCTGAAAACCCAAAGGTGTTTTCCTTCCAAAACCACAAAATTGTGATAGCATATTTCTTCTGTCTTTCAATCAAGAAGTGCATGTTGTTTCCTTTATTTTGCTTATGACCAACAATTAAAAACTTTAAGTGATCAAAGGAATATCGGGTTTGCTTACTATTTAAAGAAGTAACAAGGTAATAAATTTGTTTTTGTTCTCACCATAGCAATTGTCGCAGTAAAATACAACAGGAAGGGCTTTAGGGCATTCATTTTTAAGAAATGAGTATAAACATTATTCTATCTCATTAGATCCATAGTTACCTTCTCTTTAGTGCCAAACGTAGCAGAAACCATTCAATAATCCTAAGTCAGATTTAGTAAAGTTATACATACTTAATTTTGATTTACAGTTAAAGGAGTTGATGTCCCTACAAGGTGTGTGGAGATCTGCCTGTAAATCAAAACATACCATAATACACTCACATGCTTTGCTTCTTTGCTTATCTGTATCTTTTTTAATATGTGATAGATCTTCTTCTTTTAAATGACGATCACAATTTTTCTGTAAATTGACCTTACTCTTTGCATTTTTATACTCTGCACACATGCCGCACTGATCTTTCTTAGGTTGGAAAAATGAGATTAAATTCATTCCTAAAAATTTTTGAGAACATGGTGACATTCTCATAACTTTTATTTTCTTCCATACAAATTGTTTTATCATCTCTATAGATGTCAGCTATTTGCTGATAGCTGTCTCTATAGATGTATTTTGACTGATCAGTCATTCTTCTATGATAAATTCACAAAAAACACATTTTTAATAAACAAAAAACACACCACAATGTGGCTTTCAGAATAATGTGATAGTGTTGTTGTCAAGACCTATCGCTATTAGTAAATAATAGTAGTATAGCACACTTAATTTGAAAAAAATATATCTAAAGATTACTTCAACACTGTCATAAGTAAGCTGTTACACTATTGCTGAATAGAGTTCTACAAAAGTAGTTATAGCTATAACAGACATAAGTCGCCATCTAGCGCTTATATGACAAAATATCTTTTCGACAGTGATGCTGACAAAAGTTTAACAAAATACCCATTTAATACAACAAAAATAAAAAAATACTGAATTTCGACTTGTGACAGTGTTGTTGCTGATGTGCAATATCTTGTGTCTATCATTGCTAAATAGCAATGACTAGAGATGCATTTACTAGATTTAATAACTTCCTTCTTTGACGCCATACTCCTTTAAATCCTCGTATGTACATTCTAAAATGTCACCTATGAACAATTTTAAAATATGGTATCAAGTATATTATTGGTATAATACCTTTCATAACAACACAATAAAAGTAAAAATAGAAGAAGAACTAACCGATTATATTGAAGCTGGCAATGGGATTAGACAGGGAGATTCCCTAAGTCCTCTATTGTTCAACCTGATTATGGATGAAATAATAAAAAAAGTAAGAACTAAAAAAATATACCAAATGGGAGAAAAACAACTTAAAATAATCTGCTATGCAGACGACGCAATACTACTCTCTCAAAGTGAAGATGATGTAGAAGGTATGCTGCACCAATTTAATATAACCGCCAGAACATTTAACGTGTTTATTTTCCCAAAAAAGACAAAATGCGTGGTTAAAGGTTAAATATTAGAACAAGTGAAGCTTAAGTATCTAGGCATCACAATATTTTGCTACAGAAAGCTCGAAAGTGAAGTGGACGATCAAGTTAATAGAGCAAACAGAGCCGCAGGCTGCCTGAATGAAACAATATGGAGAAATAAAAATATCGGAAAAGAAACGAAGGGAAAAAACATAGGAAGACCACGAAAACGATAGAAACGACAACTTACTGGAGGCACATTGAAAAACAGACAGTCATGTCTATATAAAAAAGAAGAAGAAGAAAAAGAAGTATCGACACCATATTGCTTAAAGTAAGATCGCCAAATATTATAGAGGCCTTTGAAATATGGTACTTTGAAGGTTATTCTACATTCCATAGATCGACCATATACCCCAGGAGAGGTACCCCACGGTTACGAGACATACAAACTGGCGCGGCATACCTGCTATCAGTACAATCTAGCAAGAGCTGAAGAAGGATTCCTAAACGTACACCAATCAGCATGAACGCCTACAAGCTGGTGAGCTCATGACATGCAAAGAGTTCGATAAACTATAATTAAATAGAATATAGAATAGAAGCTGGCTTGGCAGAGTTGAAAAGGAGAAAGTCCTTAGAAGGGACAAACAACTGGTCAATATAATATAGAGACGAAAGCTGGAATACTTCGGTCACAGTATAAGATATCCAGAAAAATATGAACTTTTGCATCTGATAATTCAGAGAAAAATCCATGGTAAACGGAATTCTGATAGAAGAAGAACATCATTGCTGAAATATCTTAGTGCTGCTATCAATAAAGTTACCACAGCGAATATGGTAGCCAATATAACATCCAACGATTTATAACGGTCATGAAACTAGAAGAAGATATTGTAAAATACAAAAATACAAACTAATACTAATAAATTCCAAAATATTTCAACTCAAAGCTAAGCGCTAAGGTTGTCAGTACGGAGGAGTACGCAAGAAACTTGTTAACTCTTGAAGTGTAATAGGATAGTTCAGATGAATACGTCAGACCCGTACGTGTACGAATCTATTCGTACTTATATAGGATTGTAGTCTAGGATATCAGAAAATACAAATATTTGTAGGATGAAAGTGATTCCATTTACCACATAAGAAACATCAACGTAAATCATTTCAGGAAATCCCCAAATTCGTCTCTTTTTAAGTATATTTCGGTCACCCTCTCGGTTATACGATGGTGACGCAGTCTGCAAGTCAGTGTACTACAAATTTATTTTATATATGCGTCTCCAAAATGGAACAAAAAAAAACTTATTGTATCGAATAGTAAACGCTTGAGTATTCTAAACGCTTCCAGTGAGTAGACTGAAATTGAGACAAATCGTATTCAAATTACGCTCCACCTAAGAGACTGAGTAGTCGCGTATATTGTAATCTTGTACCTGCATTTATGGAAGAAATAAGGGAAGAGCGTGGCATTCTTACTCTTCTTCTCGTAGCACTACAAACCGGGGTCGGTTTTGGCTGACTGTAGAACTTGCTTCATAATAGTTGGGTCACTGGGTGGCCCTATTGTTCTTAGATCTGACCATATATTATCTCTCAATCGCATTCGTGGACGTCTTTAGGGTCTTCTTCCTGTGGGGGCTTCCTCGCCCCTACAGTCGGTAGGGGCATATGTCGCTTTCATGGGGGAATATGTCGCTCACTCTATACATCTGCTTGACCTCAGCATTTGTTCTCATTCGGTATTGGTTGCTATTAATGTGATAAGGTCCAAAGATTCTTCTGAGGATTTTCCTCTCAAACATCTAAGTTTTCTTTCAGTTTCTTACATGTACATACATCCATTTGCCTGGAGCTTTTCCGTTCTTCAATTTGTTAATTACTTGCAATGTTTCATCTATTTTGGGGTCCTCTACCGGTAGGTCCACCCCAAAATATATATTTTCTCCATGTTCTTTCTCTTTCATTCTCTGTTAAACTATTTCCTTGTTCCCTTCCTGCTTTTTCCTAGTATTAGTTTTGCTGACTCCGATTTTTTTATTTGTTGCCACAGACTTTCGACATTATTGCTCTGGTCTACTGTATTTAGATGCTGTTTAATTTCTTGTTTGTAATTTTCTCCGATTTCCTCATTTTGCATTTTCTCGATGTTTCCCTGTCACAATGCTTCGTTGGCCTTAGGTTTCTCTGAAGATATTATCAACCTGATTTTTGCACTTACTAGGTGATGGTTTGTATCTTCATCTACTCACCTAAGGCTTCTTACATCCAGCACATTACGTCTATGTCTAGCATCGATAATTACGTGATCAATTTGGTTCCGCGTGGAATGGTCATTAGAGACCCAAGTCTGTTTATTAATATTTTTATGTTGGAACATAGTAGACTACAAGCATAATGTTAGCCGATGCTAGCTCTACGAGTCTTTGTCCATTGTAGTTTGAGATATCGTGGAGGCTGTGTTGTCCTATCATCGGTCTTAGGTTTGGTTCTTTGCCAATCTTGTAAAGGGCGGTTATAATAGATATGTGATCTGCACCTTTCAAAATTCTATAAAACTAAATATTGACCAAGGGTCCAACTGACACCACTATATAAAATCAACTGATGAAATATAAAATTATATAGTATATTTTTTTAAGTAGATTGAATAATCCAAATCTCACACTCAAACCTGTCTATAATAATTAGGATGTTAGTTTGAGAGCAATTGAAGTTGACATAAAGTATGAATGTAAGAAAAAGACTAAAGCTTCTACATTTTTAAAAAATTTTAAAGTGTTTGTTTGTCGTTGTGTATTGTATTGTTATGTCCAAATTTACATGTATGACATTCTGCTCATGTTGGATAGGCCACAACTGACGAAGTAAGTCTATAAACGTTTATCACATAAAAACTTTTTTCAACCATAAACTTCGAGTTTTTTATCGAAGTGAATTAATTTCCCTTTTTATAAAAAAACGTTTCTTGGCTTATTTCAGATGCCCCTGAGGATGATCTATTAATCGAAAGTACTTGGGCAAGATTTAATTAATTACTGTGTTCGATATTTACCTTGTATACCATCATAGATAATAATTTGTTATAGGAAACTAAGAGAAAAAGGAATAGTCAGAATATAAGGTAGAATGAAAGAGATGACAATGACAATATGGCAAAAGTTGCTTAGTGCCTTGTACCCCATTTCTATTAATTGATTGATTTTTTTGTAATATGTTTTATCATTTTGTAATCACACTTTAATTGTGAAGCCATTTTTATTCTCTCATTTAATTGTTTCGTCGTGATATTTGTTATTGCTTGTATATGTTTATATCGATTAACAATATAATATTAAACAATATGGAAGCACGCCTATGTTTAAAATTTATTGAAACAAGCGTGTCAAATCCGGTATTTTTAAATTATTGTCTTGTTTTTGACTTAAAATTAAAGTGTGGAACGTGCTAGAAGTGTGCTGGAAATGAGATTTTTTTCTTAAAGTATGCCGATATCTTTTCCGACGATAAAATTACTCACGGGTGGCAGAAAAAAATACGAAATTAACTTTGATCTGATAATAATGTAAGTAAACCAGGTATTTTAAAAAGAAAAATGTTTTATTTATTCTGTTTATAGTGGAAGTGTACTTTTAAGTAAAATATTAGGAAAATTACACTACACACACTCTACCGAGCCCCGCAATTTTAATTATTATTTTAAAAAAGAAACTTTTATTGCATTATCTTGTAAATTTTTTAAATAAATTCTTTTCAATTTTCAATAAATTTTTTGTAAGTTGTTTTGAAGAGATTTAATATCATAAAGGAACCAAAATTCGTCACTTAACCGAACTGTTGATAAATGCTTATGTATTTTTCTTTTGTTTTTACAACAGATTGTTGTCTTAGGCATTTCCCAATCCTGACAAACACCCTACCTACTGGCAAAAAATTTTGTCCACGTGCCGAAAAATTTATTCTAATTTCTTCTAATTCTTTAGGTCCCTTGACTTTAAGCCAATAATTTAATGAATGGATTATGTGTGAGTTTGTATTTTTTCTTCCGTATCCGTCATAAAAAAGTCGCAGCATCTTTATTTCACCTAGAATGAGTGATTGCAAATGACGCAGAAGAGCAGATCCTCCTTGCACAGAACCCAGTCCACCTTGATCCTCACTCCACGTATAAAAATTGGGACATTGTTGATCACCCATCAACACAGCAGAAAATATAAAAACTTACTTGGTGTGCATAAAATACGTCAGGTATGGGTGTCTTAGGCAATACCTGCTCCAAGTAAAAATAAGAACTTAGTGAAAATTTCAATATTTAAATCGCTGTCTAAATAAAATGTTTGAGACTTTAATCTATTGTAATGGCTTTCTTGTCCTGTCAAATTTCTGATAAACTCTCTAATGTAATTCTTATTGCTTATTATAGTTTATTTTTATGAACGAGAGAGTAATTAGCATAATTTTAACTGGTACATCCGACCACTCCATGGGCGTGCTCAAGATTAATTGAAAAATTACTTTGAATAATTGTAAAAAATAAATAAATTATTTCAGTGTTATAAAGTGTTATGTGTATGTAAACAAAAGTGACCTCTTTTATCACACACTATATTAGACTGACTGGCCTACATTAAAAAGGGTTTTAAAAAATTCACATTTTTTTTAATTTTTAAAAATTACAAAAGAGAAAAAGTTTTATTACAAGATTACTTAAAGATTATTACAAGATTATTTATACATTAAAGTACAAGATTTATAATAACTGGCTCGATCATTTTATCAGTAATATTGTCCAGCTTCCACATTTTTTCCTCTTCTTTAATAGTGTGATTTACTGCCTTTTCCCAGTTTTCAGGTTTTACATTATTTACGGCCTCCAAAAACAACTGTTTAACATAATGAATTTTAAAAGTGGTATTTTTTCTTGAAACTTCACTCTTTATCTGTGCCCATACCAGTTCAATCGGGTTTAATTCACAATGATATGGTGGGGATCTAAGTACCGTCATTCCACGATTTTTGGCAATTTCATCAATTTCGTATTTTTTAAATTTTTCACTATGAAGGGCACACAACGAATAAAGTTCCTTTCTTATAGATCCGGGATGGTACGTAATATTTTTTGAACTCAGTCAATTCTGCAAGTCTTTTTTTAACCACTTGGTTGTGGGCAGTCCTTCTATAAGTCTGGAGTGATAACTTGCATTATCCATTACTATTACACAGTTCTTAGGAAGAAGATCTATCATTTGTTCGAACCATTCTTGAAAAACATCAGCGTTCATGTCTTCATGGTAGTCACCGGTACGAGTTGATTCAAAAGTTAATAAACCACCTTCAACAAAACCGTCTGAACTGCCAATGTGTACTATTATCAGCCTGCGTCCCTTTCCTGATGGTGGGTTTAAACCAGTAGATAAGTTATTTACAAAAGCGTGCCTTTGACTTGTAACAGTTTCATATTGCCAAAATTTATTTGGTGTATGACCCTCGTTGATCCATGTTTCATCAAGATAAAATATTTTTCTTTTTTGGTTTCTCATTTCCTTTATGGTTCTTAGAAAATATCTTCTCCATATGACAATATCGCTTCTTTCTAATAAAATAGACTTTCTGGGATTCTTTTTCCAGCGGAAGCCTATTTCTTTTAAAAGTTTCCATAACGTACTTCGACTCATTTCTGGGTAATCCTTATCATCTCGAACTGAGACAAGAACTTTATCCAATGTTGGAAATTCTTATCTAAAGAAGAATTCATGCACTTTCTGTCGAAGTCCTTCTTTAAAATGATATTCTACTTGAAATTTTGGTGTCCCTGGAGCATTACGTGGCATTTGAAAACTACCACATTTCTCTTCTTTAATAACTCTGTAAATCGTAGATTTCCCAACACCAAGTGTACTGCTAACTAACTCAACGGTCTCATCAACACTTTCACATAAACCTTTGTCTGTAAATGATCTAAAACAATTAAATATTAATGTTTTTTCATTAACTGTTAAAGGACCAATTTTTCGGCGTTTACACGGCACTTCCAAATTTTCCATAACACGAGTATACACAATAAACTGCACCTTGCAACTGAAGTACCTAGTTTTAGTGAACTGTTAAGAATTTTGAATACGCCACTTGGACCTTCCTACAAAATGGAAAAACCCACTATCACATTTTCTGTGGAATAAGTTTAGAAGGTAATTATCTAGTCAATTACTGTCGTAGATTCCTGGAATTAAAGAATTAAATGTTTGATTGTTGAAACCCTTACTTCGTGGAATGCACTCATTTCAGATAAAATAAAACGTTTTATTTAATCTAAAGAATTAAACTTTATTTTGCAAATAGGTAGGTACTTATTAAACTTTTATTGGTTATATATAACCAATAAAATAAACATCTTACATTTCTTGCAAATTCATTAGTACCTGTTAACCTCCATCACTCCGACACTGGCAACCTTATTTAGGGATTAGTAACCCTCACAACTATTGTATTCTATTCTGCTCCAACCTTTATACCTGGTGGTAAAATTGTTTTCCTATATACTTCTGTAAACTTGTTGACAAATATCTGTTTTTCATTGAGTCACCCGAATCAACAGTTTAGGGATTTGCATACATAATTTATTGTTTTATTACTCTCTCATACATAAAAATACACTATAGTAGTTATTGATTTTTTTTGGACTTTTAATCTCCTCCTCTTTTGTCTTTTGGTACTTCCCCTGCATGAATGGTATTTGCAACTCTGGCTACGCGTCGTGCTGATAGACCGATAGCTAAAGTAAAAAAATTGACAAACAGTTAGTGGATGTTTAGAATTCCTTTTTTAAGTAGTATGTTACTGCTAACTTTCGAGATAATTTTATATCTTGCTAATTTCTATTAGTTCAGGTGTAAATTTGTTCCTTATTTCTTCTAATATCACCCAGCATAATAATATTATACTGGTAACTACGGCTGTCATGATTACATGGTCTTCTAAACTTTGTTAAAGCTACATCTGAATCACCATATCTAAAAATGCAAATAAATAACTCTAAACTGGATATCTCATGTAATAAAAATAAACATTTTATCTTAGGCCTTTCCTACCCGCATGTTTAGAAACATTGTCACTCCTTAACCTAACACCTTTTTCTTTAACAGTCACATTTAATTTTTCAAAATCGCTCGTTGCACATACAAAATGAAACGTCTTCTTCTTCTTCTTTGGGTGCCGTGTCCGTATTCAGACGTTGGCCGTCATCATGTTTACAATTTCCTGAAACCTTTCTCTGTCGGCTGCTGCGCGAAATAATTCTTCTACTATGGAACCCCACCATTGTCTAATATTACGCAGCCATGAAAGTTTATTTCGACCAATCCATCTCTTTCCTTCCACTTTTCCTTGTATTATAAGGCGAAGTAGATGGTATTTGGGTCCTCTAATTATATGGCCGAAGTATTCTGTTTTTCTCCTCTTTATGGTGTTTATGACCAGACGTTCTGAGTTGATCATTTGAAGAACATCTTTATTGGAAGTGTGCGAAACCCACGATATCTTTAGGATTCGTCTATAGCACCACATTTCGAATGCTTCTAACTTGTTTAGCATTGTGGTTTTTAACGTCCATGTCTCACAACCATACAATATGATCGACCACACATAACATTTCAGGACCTTCTTACGAATGTTCATTGACAGGTTTCTGTTGCATAAAACTGGTTTCCAGGTCATAAAAGCTTTACATGATATTTCGATCCTGGATATTATCTCTTCATCAGAGTCGCAATTTACATTTAACCAGCTGCCAAGGTATTTGAAATGATTTACCCTTTCTATCTCTTCTCCATTAAGAGAAAGCAGACCTTGATCTGTATGGATTTTTCCAACTGCCATCCACTTTGTCTTTGAAATGTTGATTTTTAGGCCTCTCCGATAACTTGCTTCACTGACTAGATTTAGTAATGTTTGGAGATCTTGTAAACTTTCTGCAAGAATGGCTGTATCGTGAGCGTATCTAATATTGTTGACTACTTCTCCACCTAGTCTTACTCCCACTTGTCTGTCATCCAAAGCCTCCCTAAAGATTTCTTCAGAGTACAGATTAAAAAGAGTGGGTGACAAAACACAACCCTGCCGTACTCCACGTTTGATGGGTATTTTTTCAGTGGGACTATCTCCAATTTGGATAGAGGCTACTTGATTGTAATATAAGTATTTCAGCAGTCTTATATCATAGTGGTCAAGTCCTGCTGCCCGTAAGCAGTCGAAAAGTGTATTGTGTTGGACTCTGTCGAACGCCTTCTCGAAGTCGATGAAACAAACATAAACATTATTTCGGAATTTACAACTTTTTTGTAATAGAACGCGCATACAGAATAGTGCCTCTCTAGTTCCTAGATCGTTTCTAAATCCAAATTGCTTATCACCCATCTTACTTTCGCATAGAAGGAATACTCGGTTTTGTATAATTCATAAGAGTATCTTCAGTTTGTGACTCATCAAACTGATTAGTCTAAAATCGCTGCATTTGGTGGGCCTGCTTTTCTTTGGTAATGTTATAAACTGTGACTCTAACCAATCATCTGGTATTTTTCCTTCGTTGTAAATTTTGTTGAAGAAAGTGGTTAAGCAGGCAATGCTTTCCTCATCCAAAAGTTTAAGTAGTTCGGCAGGAATTTGATCTGGTCCAGGTGCTTTATTGTTTTTGGCTTGCTGTATTGCCTTTTCAACTTCCGAATTCAGTATATTGGGACCTCTGTCCAACTGGTTGTCATAGGCAGTATTTGGAGCATTTTCCCTAGAAGCATCGTCAAAAAGGTCAGTGATGTACCTCTCCCATTCTTTGCACTGTTGTTCGTGATCACAAATTTTTCCGTCCGCGCTTTTAAGTATGTGAGCATTTTTCTGTTTTCTAATCCCGGCAGTATATTTAAGTTTCTTATGCAGGTTGAAGCTGTCATGCTTTTTTTGGAGGTCTTCTATTTCTTTACATAAATTTTCAAGCCAGGATTCTTTGGCTTGCTTAATTTTTCTTTTTATGCGTTTATTAATTTCACGATATTCGATAATATTTCTATATTTGTGTTGCCGTCGAACTTCCATCAGATTTAGAATTTCTTGTGTCATCCACTCATTTTTTGCCAACATAGTAGGTGTTTTCAAAGACTCTTGTACGTTCTCTAAAATCGAGTTTTGAATAGCATACCAGCATTCGTTAATGGTTCTGTTTTCGTTTGGTATATTTGATATTCTGTGTATTTTACTATTTATTTGCTGTGTTATGTGTTCGCGCGTTTGAGAGTTTTTCAGGAGGTCGAGATATATCTTACAAGGCTTAGTTGGGTTTGTTAATTTCTTCAATTTAATTTGTATTTTGGAGCAGAGTAAATTGTGATTTGAGTTTATGTCAGCGCCGGGGTAAGTTTTTACATCTTTAATATTGTTTCGAAATCGGTGGTTTATGAGGATGTAGTCTATTTGATTCGGTACTATTCTGCCTTGATGTCCATCTTGAGGGGATTTCCACGTGTAAAGATGCCTTTCTGGAAGTTGAAACCAGGTATTTTTAATGGCGAAGTCATTTTCTTGGCAGAATTCTATTAGCCGTTTACCTCTTGGATTATATGATTAGATTAGATTAGATTTTAGAAGACCATGATTACATGGTCTTCTAAAATTTGTCAAAGCTACATCTGAATCACCATATCTAAAAATGCAAAGAAATAACTCTAAACTGGATATCTCATGTAATAAAAATAAACATTTTATCTTAGGCCTTTCCTACTCGCATGTTTAGAAACATTGTCACTCCTTATCCTAACACCTTTTTCTTTAACAGTCACCTTTAATTTCTCAAAATCTCTCGTTGTATATACAAAATTAAACTACAAAAATAATATTAACACCACAAACCAAAACAACGTGTCATAATAAATTATTTTTAGGTTACGAGACAGAATATCGTTACAAGTTATTCGGGAGTACTTGCCCCATCTACTAGACAAATGCCAGATTAATCTACACTATTATTTTCTTTAAATACAGGTAGGTACCTATGGTGGATTTATAACACTTTGATTGACACTAGGAACACAAATGGATTTATTGCATTTTGATTGATTTGCACACTTTCGATAACTATTTTCTATTGGCAATATTGCATTTGGAAGTAATTGGCTGTGACCACTAAATATATTTTATGAAAAAGCTATTGAGCATTATTTTAACTCAAATTATGAAAAAACATGATTTATTGCATTTTGATTAATTGCTCCTCATTTATACTTTGTTGCCATTAGTCCAGTAATTTTTATAAATCGTTTATAAATGCTTCTTTTCTATAACTTCCCATTTCGTTTGTTATTCAGGCCAGTCTAGTTTACCAACACCTAATCAATCACAAATAATTCCTTATCTAAAACTATACGTCGAACAAACATCCCGTACAACAAAGTTGTACTACTTAGTGTACTAATCCATCTATACATTTCGAGGTACATGATCGTCTAAAACCCACCCACTCAATATAATTCGAGTTCAATCTCAATCAATAATTTTCTCCCCATCAATTTCCAGCAGTGTGATGTTCAGTCAATCCGAACATTAATATTTGTTTCCTACTAATCAGAGAAGATCGTTATTAATTATTGGTTATTTTCATGATGGATACTAACGTAAAATGATTGGTCAGATAGATATGGAAGAGTAAGTATCCATAACACTTAACTTTTCTGTCGATATACGTTTATGAATTTAAATTAAGTGACATGGGCGTGCTGGTTATTATCTGTCTACAAGATCCTGTGAGTCCACTACTAATATTATAATTGATAAAAGTAGAATATCTTCCATGTAACTTTAAAATAATTTATTTTTAATTACAAGGGGAAACACTTAGAGAAATGCTTCATATTTTTATGTTACTACATAAAAAATAACGTAAAAAATTGAAGTATGTACTTAAAAAAAATTAGGATATACAGTGACTCACAACTTAAATGATGCAGTAGCTATTTAATAAAACTAGCTTGTGTCAGTGGCTCAATATTTATTAAAAAAAAGTTATTAAATTACTACATGCCTGTTAAAATAGTATAAGCTAATTTTCGTGTTTCAAAAATACCATACGTAAACAACAATAAATATTTAACCCTGAACTACTATCGTGGGGTCAAATTTGACCCCAGGACTTGAAATTTCGTGCGCCACTGGTAGACAGTTTGGCGAACGACCTTGTTCTTCTATGTAGTCTCCCAATTAAGTACGTAGTTTAGCATGCCGCTTAGTAGCAAACGATCAGTGGGATAGTGCACACGTGCTGCTGAGTTCCGGTCGGATTTGACCCCACCATAGTAGTTACGTGATTATTATTTAAGATAATACATTAAAATGGCTTCAAGAATTAGCGGAAGTACGGTGACAAGTAAAAATGTTTTTGACTTTCTCGAATCTCTGGAGGAACCAACCGAAAATAATGACACTTATAGTGACTCTAATAACAGTGATACTGACACTGAAAGTGAACATTCGGTTCACGACACAGATTCAGAAATTGACGTAAGTGACTTATCAAGCGACGAATGTGAAACAGCATCTAATAATGAAACAAATTTTTACTATGGACGGAACAGATATAAGTGGGCTAAAAATGCTCCGGCCCCATCAAAAATTCGCGCACAGAACATTATTACACACCTTCCTGGTCTTCGTGGACCTGCCTTAGAAACAAAACCATCCAGTCTACTTGAATCCTGGTCACTTCTTATAACTCCTGACATGTTGGCCTCTATTCTAGAGTATACAAATGAAAAAATTATCGCTCAGTGTAAATTATGGGGATACATGTACATTTGTCGATCATCTAAACGAAGGTGAACTTAAGGCTTTTTTGGGTCTTTTATACCTTTCAGGTATACTAAAGTCTTATCATGAGAATGTCGATACATTATTTTCGACAAGTGTTTTAGGTAGGCCAATTTTTCATGCTACAATGTCAAAAGAACGCTTCTTATTTCTTCTCACAGCAATAAGATTTGACAATCATGAAATAAGAGAGCAAAAGAAGGCCAATGGAGATCGACTTGCAGCAGTGTCCTATTTATTTAAATGTTTCGTATCTAACAGTACAGCAAACTACACCTGTTCCGAATATGTTACAGTGGACGAGATGTTGGTTGGGTTTAGAGGTAGATGCCCTTTCAGAATGTAGGTACATGAAAGCCAAACCAATCAAGTACGGCATCAAGATCATGTGTTTATGTGACGCAAAAACACATTATTTGGTAAATGCTTTTGTGTATACGGGTAAAACAAATGATCCTAATGCCCAAAAGCTATCCATACCTACAAGATCAGTACTTGCTTTAGTGGAACCAATTGCCAATAGTAACCGAAATGTCACTGGTGATAATTGGTTCACCTCAATAGAGCTAGTTGATGAACTAAAAAAACTTCGACTTACCTATGTAGGTACAATGCGTAAAAATAAGAGAGAAATTCCTCCACAATTTCAACCAAATAAAAATTACGAAGTTGATAAGTGTTTATTTGGTTTTACACGAGACAATACAATGGTATCATATGCCCCTAAAAAAAATAAAAGTGTAATTATGTTGTCGTCTATGCATCACGACAAATCTGTTGACCAGGAAAGCAAAAAACCTGATATAATAGCTTTCTACAATTCGTCGAAAGGGGGCGTTGATCCACTTGATAAAAAATGTGCACTTTATCGTTCAGGTCGAAGATGCCAGTGATGGCCTTTAGTAAATTGGTATTCCATAATGGATATTGCTATAGTAAACAGTCACATTATTTTTCACGCAGCTAATCCTGGGGTTAGAAAAAATCGATCGGATTTTATTCAAGAGCTGGGAATCAGTCTTATAAATGAACATTTAGAAGTAAGATTTGCAATGCCAAATTTTTCAAGAGAATTACGCTCAATAATTTCCAAAGCATTAGAAAATAAAATTACTCATCAAGATCAGACCAAACCAGAAAGGCCAGTTGTAAGACGTAGATGCTACTTGTGTCCCAGAGGTAAGGATAACAAACATTCCACATTTTGCGCAGAATGTCATAGGACCATCTGCAAAACACATTCACTTCAGAGAGTTACCTGTACTATGTGCAAAGAATAGATGAACACTTACAATTTGTTCAAATATTTTTGTCGCAAGATTCTAACATTACGAAAAAAAACATGACTGTTATTTTTTTATATGGTTACTCTATTATGATTTTCTTTTGTATTAGGTTAAGACGTTACTATTATAAACTACTTTTCAGAAAATGAACAGTTGATTTCAATTTAAGATATATATTTTTTTGTTATAATAATGAGTTATGTTTTTGATCAAAATTTATTTTAAAAGTTTTATAATTTTTATTATAGCATCTTAATTTTCTTGAAATAAAATTTAAGTTTACAAAAAATCTCTTTTTTATATACACCTTCATTCGTCAAAAATACAAAAACAATAAAAAATATATTTTTATATCTTGTTTATAGGTTTTTAAAATTCGGGTCATCTATGACCCCACGATAGTAGTTATGTGGGTGTAAATACACGATAGTAGCTCAGGGTTAATTATTTTATGCATGGTTTTGATGGCACAGCTAAAATGATGCAAACTTTAAAACAAGAAAATTAATAAAGAAAACAAACTCTACGCGTCGAAAAATGATTGCTAATATTTTGTAGGTCCTCCTTCATTATTAATTACAGCCTGCAGTCATCTAGACATTAATTCGATCAACTTTCTAGTGTACTCTGGGAAATTGTATCCCAAGCTTTAGGTATTTTTACTTTAATTTCATTTCTGTTTGATATTGGGACACTATTTCTACTTGTGGCTCTCTGCATGCAGTCGATTCGTCCCAAACGTACATAAAAATGTCATCGGTAGCAGCACTGTGAATCCCTCAACAGTAAGTCCATAAATGCCGTTTATAATAGCATATTCCAGTTGAAATTACGGGAAGAGTCTTCATCAGATCGAATATAATTACTGTGGTGTCATTGTTTACTTTTGCATACTGTATATCAATTTTCACATTATTCATGGCACTTTCCGCTTTTCTTAAATGAATCTCCTTGGCAGTGGTAAGTTCGGCCTTCTTGGAATGTTCACTATTTTCACTAGCCTCTATTTTTACTTTGAAATTATCACATTTCTTACATGAATCTGTTATAGGAGCATGGAATGATTCTTTGACATGGAATTTGATCTTCTCAGTAAATATTTTTTCAAAGATGTATTTAGAAACAGGTTCGCTGACTTTCTTTTTATTCGGAATACATTATTGTCAAATTAAAATCAGGTGACAAATGCCGTCTTGTCTTACTTTTGTGTCTGGTGTAGTGTGAATCGTATTTTGTAAAAGTTTTAATCAACTCCTTTACTCCATTTTTTTTCAGCTCAGGGGTTTTGTTTTTTGGAACATGTTTACCTCCCTTGTCAATAGGGAATGTATTATCAACTGATTTATTTTTCAAAACCATTGTGAGACGTCCATCTGATACTTGAAGGAGATGTTTGGAAAATGATTTGCAAACACGAATTTGTTGTTTGTTCATATCTGGTAAATGATACAGTCTGTAAAATTCTCTAGGCTTTGTTGTGGCATCGTTTGCATTTTGTTTACATGATCTTGCTTTAATAACGACATTTACGAGTGAACGCAGGTATGAGCTTTGCAAATTGAAATTTGATAATTCATAAAAGTTGAAAAATAGTACTCTTTGTCTTTCAGGGTCGATCTTCTCGTGGCATTTTTCTTTACAGGGACATCGATATTGTGTATTTATCGTTTTAGCGAGAACGAGAACGCCTTTAGTGTTAGTGTATTCCTCACCTTTAGCTCGTTTGTTTTTTTTTCACATTTTTTCCTTGTCGTCTTTGTAGAAACTGACGACTGGTCTTCTTCATTAGACAAATCTTCAAGAATATGTTGCAAATTTACGAAAAGCTCCTGCTGCGATGACCTGGAACATACTCGGAACCTGAATCCTGATGGGGCTCCTCTGGGCTTGATTTCAGTATATCTTGTTATTCATTTTCGATGTTATCAGTAGTTTCAGCCCCATTCCCTTCATCATGTGCAGTGGCTACAGCTCTAGTAACATCTGCAGCAAATAATCACAACAATAATTACTATTTATGTAATATGTAAGGTTTGAAAAAATGAAAATAGTACAATTAATTTATGTTATGTTATGTAAACTTGACAAAGGTTAAAACAGTTAAATTGTTGGTTAAATAACAGAGAAATTCATCTTTTACGTTACATGCAGTGCCTTCCGCGCCTTCGTCCTCACTTTCATTCATGTTTTTATTGATTTTCTAATTAAAACACTGTTATAAAATGAGAAACACGCAAATAATCTCTCAATAATAATCACAATGAGAGTTAAGCGTTGCCAATGCTAGAGTAGATACAGACGTATCTTAAGAATTTCATGGGTGGATCGTGTGACTAATGTTGAGGTCCTACGTAGAATAGGCAAGGAATGCGAGATTATTAACACCATCAAAGAGCGCAAACTAGAATATCTTGGCCATGTTATGAGGAATGAACAGAGATACGGCTTGTTGCAACTTATTCTTCAGGGCAAGGTATTTGGAAAGAGAGGACCAGGGAGAAGAAGAATATCTTGGCTTCAAATCCTGAGAAAGTGGTTTAATACATCGACAACCGGACTACTCAGAATAGCATCAAGCAAAGTTAGGATAGCCATAATGATCGCCAACATCCGGAACGGATAGGCACCGTAAGAAGAATGCTAGAGTGACCCAAGTCACCTAGGTCACTATGATAATTAAATTGGAGTATAAAATTACAAATTACGGCTCGAGAAAAGATCTAATTTAAACACAATCGATATTAAAAAATTCACTAACCCAGAAACCGAAATAAAAGTACAAGAAGAACTAGGAAAGAAAATAAAGGACATTAACGAGAACACGTCGGACATCATAGAGAGATGGGATAAATCGAGGGAAGCAATCCAAACAACATGCGCGACTTTATTAAAGCGTGACCGACGGAAAAGGAAAGAATGGATGGCTGATGAGATAATGGATATGATGGATGAAAGACGTAAATTCAAGAATAAAAATGCAGAAAAATACCAGCATATCAAGAGTAAATTCAATAAGTCACCCAACAGTATAAAAGATAGCGATGGACATCTTATCTCAGAGCTATCAACGATCTTAAAAACATGGAAATCATACATAGAAAAATTATTTGCATCTGACAGGACTGATGATCACCTATTTGGAGAAGGAGAAACAGGACCTTCAATCCTTAAATCGGAGATAGAAGATGCCATTGAAGCACTAAAAAATAATAAGTCAGCAGTTCCGGACAATGTACCCTGCGAAATATTAAAGATCCTATGTAAATCAGACAAACAGTTCCTTGATAATCTAGTTGTACTTTTTAACAACATATATAATAGCGGTAAAATCCCGGAGAACTGGCTGCAGTCAACATTTATTACAATCCCGTAGAAACCAAATGCCCAGATTTGTGATGACTACTGGCTTATAAGCTTGATCAATCATGTCACTAAAGCGTTCACTAAGATCATTCATAGAAGAATATATGATAAATGTGAGTCAAATATTGATAGATCGCAGTTTGGTTTTCGGAAAGCACTTGGAACTAGACAAGCAATTTTCGCTCTCCAGGTGCTTATACAGCGGTGTAGAGACGTTGATAAGGACGTGTATTTGTGCTTTGTAGATTTTAGAAAAGCATTTGACAATGTCAATCATGAACAATTGGTAGGTATTCTGCGAAAGACAGATATTGACGACAAGGACATTCGAATTGTGGCAAACTTATACTGGGGTCAAACAGCAAGAGCAAAAATTGTCAACGAACTCACTGAAAGCGTACAGATCAAAAGGAGTGTCCGTCAGGGGTGTATATTATCCTCACTCCTATTCAATATGTATTCCGAGGAAATATTTAACAAATGTATGGAAAATGCAAATGAAGGCATAAAAATAAACGGCGAGTTAACGAACAATATAAGAGATGCCGACGACACGGTGATCCTTGCCAGTACCATAGACGAATTACAACAAGTAATGGAAAGATCAGTTAGTGAGAAATACGGCCTGAGCCTCAACTTCAAGAAGACAAAGTGGATGCTGATAAGCAAAAAGCAACAACCTGTTCGACAATTACGGATAAATAACATACTAATTGACCATGTAGAATCTTATGTGTACCTTGGCACCAGCTTGAATGCAAAATGGGAACAGACCATAGAAATTAAGGCGAGAATAGAACGAGCTAGAGCAGCATTTAGCAGTATGAAAAAGCTCCTCATAAGCAAGGATTTGTCTCATCGCCTAAAACTACGTATAGTTAAATGCTACATTTTTCCGATCTTGCTGTATGGCTTGGCCTGGACGCTGACGGAGACGCTAACGAGAAAACTAGAAGCATTCTAAATGTGGGTGTACCGACGCATTCTTCGTATATCCTGGACCGAACATGTCACCAGCATAAAGGTACTCCAAAGAATCGGAAAGGAGAAAGAAATCGTGAATACAATTAAACAAAGAAAGCTTGAATATCTAGGCCACATATTGAGACACGATAAGTACCGTCTGCTACAATTGATTGTCCAGGGAAAAATAGACAGTAAGCGAGGGCCAGGCAGGAGAAGACACTCGTGGCTCCAAAATCTGCGGAAGTGGTTCGGGCTCACATCGGTCAAACTATTCAGAAGCGCCGCAAACAAGATCAAAATGGCCATGTTAATAGCCAACGTTTGCAACGGACAGGGCCCTTGAAGAAGAAGAAGAATAAAATTACAATACCAAATCAATACTAGTGTTATTCTCTGTTATTCTCGGAGAAAACTAATCTTGAGTCACTATGGCTTTGAAAATATTATTATTTCATATCGTTTTTTGTGATAAAGTCTAAATATGAAAAAATGTCACTTGGATCACTCTGGTTCTGAAGGCCTCAAATAAAATCTTAAAATCTTAAAACTGACAGATCAGTTCCCAGATCATTAGATTTTTTATCCAGTTATGAGTTTAATTATTAACCCCAGTTAAGCTTCTTTCGTTAACTAAACGTTACTACTAAATATTTATTTTAAGGAAAATATTTCAATATTATACATAACACAATGAAGTTGCTCTCGGTAGTATAATATTACCAGTTAATTAAAATCAATATAATAATTCACAACAACCCTACAGGAGAAAACATATTAGACGAAAACGACAATGGCAAGATTTATGTGTGTAAATCAAGGTGAAATAAACACAGCATTAATTCCCAAGAACAAAGCCACCAGAACCCAAATAATATCAAGCATACGGCGAAGACATTGTCAAACCCAATTCTTGTGCGTAATATAGTTATTTAATAAGTTTTCGTCTACACTGTCTTATAATTCAACAAGGATAAAAGGAAATTAAAGTCCTTAGCGAATTCTAAATCATTTCTCGACGAAAGGAGAGAAAAGACGAAGCTGCTTTAGGGGCATTTAGGGGCAGAGGGCAGAGAGCAAAGAAGAAAGATGAAAACCACCGAGCCGGTTTCATTCATATCGCATAATTAATTAAATTCTAATTGCTCTTTCAGGTCGTTTTAAACTTTGGTGTTTTGTGCTAGGAACGTTGCTATTGGGCACATTCATCATTACTGTGACAAAGAGAGACAGACGCTAATCGTCGCGAACCCCTCAGCAGTGAAACAATTTTCACCTTTTGTCTAATATTTAATATAAAAAAAATACATTATTGATTTACAATATTCATGTATTTAATATCTGTTTACAAAACTAAAAAGACTACTTTTTAAAACTTGCTTGATACCACAAATTTACTAAATACTTTCTTTTTTATGAACACTTTAGATAAAGGTAGGGGAGACCAGGGCTAGTTTTTAGTCGCCGCCTAAACTATAGTCAGAATCCAGAAATCTAGGCAGTAAATTCTTGGAAGTAATAGTGATGGTTCATTGCTGTTGTAGGTCTTCCAATAGCGGACGAAAAATATTATAAGAAGTTACGACAAAGCTTCTTCTTCTTAACGTGCCCTATCAAGTCCCCTTGACGTTGGCGATTAACATGGCGGAACTGTCTCTATCTCGAGCTATTCTAAAGAGTTGCTCAGCTTTCCTTATTCCTGTCCACTGCCTGATATTTTTCAACCAAGAGGCCTGGTTTCTACCAATTCCTCTGCGTCCTTCGATTTTACCCATCATAATAATTTGAAGAATATTATATCGGTCTCCTCTTACTACGTGTCCAAAATAGGCCATCTTTCTACATTTGATGTTATCAAGCAGCTCGCGAGCAGCATTTGCTCTCTCAAGGACTGCCATATTTGTCAGCATAGCCGTCCATGGAATTTTTAGTATACGTCTGTGCAGCCACATTTCAAAGGCCTCCAGACGATTAATGGTGGATATTTTTAATGTTCACGCTTCGACACCGTATAAGAGGACTGACCAAATGTAGCATTTAACCATGCGCTTTCGAAGTTGAAGTTGCAAGTTATCATTACAGAAGAATGACCTCATTTTTTAAAATGTCGTGCGGGCTATCTCGATTCTACACTTTATCTCTTGATCTGGATCTAGTTGTTCAGTAATATGGCAACCAAGATAATTAAAACTGGACACTCTTTGAATTATATGACCATCAACATATAATCGTGCATCTTGATGAACTAAACGGCTAAACACCATGTGTTTTGTTTTTGAACAGTTTATGTTTAGGCCAAACTCTCTTCCCACTGTATCAATGGCATTTAAAAGGCATTGTAGTTCATTCATGTCATCACTTAAAATAACTGTATCGTCTGCATATCAGATTGTATTTATCAGAATTCCATTAACTTTCACGCCCCATTCCAAATTATGCAGCGCTTCTTTAAATATTCTATCTGAATATAAATTAAATAACAGTGGGGATAGTATACAACCCTGTCTGACACCTCTTTGTATTTTGCATATTTCTGTTGATTTTCCGTTTATGCAAGCTGTCGCTGTTTGACGCCAGTATAACTTTTCTATGAATCGTATGTCTTGACTATCAACTCCTTTATCTTTTAATATTGTAATTAATTTGTGATGCTGTATTCGATCAAAGGCCTTTTCATAGTCAATAAATACAGCAAAGACGTCTTTCCTTTGATCTCGACATTTCTACAGTAATACATTTAGTGCAAAGAGGGCGTCCCGAGTTCTCAGTCCATTTCTGAAGTCAAATTGTGTTTCATCCTGGTTTTCTTCACATTTTTCTCTGATTCTACTGTGGATGATGCGTAGAAATATTTTCAAAGTGTGGCTCATAAGGCTTATCATTCTATAATCGCTACAGTTTTTCGGACGTTGTTTTTTTGGTAGTGTTATGAATTCGGACTTTAACCAATCTTCAGAAATATCACCAGTCGAATAAACATCATTGAAAAGCTTGACCAGTGTTCCAATGTTCTCCTCATTTATAAGCTTTAACATCTTTGTCGGTATGTTATCAGGGCCAACGGCTTTCTTGTTCTTTGCTAACTTTATAGCATGCAGTATTTCTGATTTTAGTATTTCTGGTCCTTCACCTTCAACTTAAGTCTCCAGTTCTTCGAGTCTATCATCATTATACAGTTCACTTATATAATTACACCAGGTTGTTCGAATTTCATGTTCGTCTATTATCATTTTTCCCGACGAATCGGTTATAGTATGTGGAGTTTTCTTATGATAAAGATCAGCTACTTTTCTAACTTGTTTAAACATATTAAACGTATCATGTTTTTCATTCAACTCCTCTACTTCCTTGCATTTATCCTCCATCCATTTTTCTTTAGCCACCTTTATTTTTTGTTTAATTAGTTTCTGTTTTTCCTTATATTCTGTTTTGTTACCTTTCAGTTTTCTTCTCTGCTCCATTAATTCCAGGATTTCATCAGTCATCCATTGTTGTTTTTTGTGCCTGTGTAACGTTGAATATTTTTCTATTACTTTCAAGGTAAGATCTTTAATTGTGTTCCATATTTCTGTGTTGTTTTCATTTATTGGTTTCTTTAGCTCATTGCTTAAGTCATTTTCTATTAACGTTTTGTTGGATATTGAGATATTTAATTTTGGTGTTTTGGGGCTTTTTTGGACATTTTTGAGCTTCACTTTGATGTCAGTTATTACAGGGTTATGATCTGAACCGATATGTGCACCAGGACATGTCGTTACGCTGGTGACGCCATTCTTAAATCTCTTGTTTACCAGAATATAGTCCATCTGATTTATAATCATATGTAGTGAATTATCTCCTGGTCCCCTCCATGTGTATAACCTTCTTTTGTGTAATTTGAACCATGTATTTGCGATTATCATGTCATGTTCTTGACAGAACTGGTATAATCTATCGCCTCTTTCATTGCTTTCCCCTAGTCCATATTCACCTACCAGGTCAGATCTTCGACCTTGGCCAATTTTTGCGTTAAAATCTCCAATGATATATGTGACTTCGTTACTTTTTAGATTTTTAAGTGTCTGTTTTAATTGGCTATAGAATGATTCGACATCATTGTCGTATTTCTTTTCTGCAGTAGGGGCATATATCTGGATAACATTGACATTAAATGGTTTGCTATTTAATTGTACGACAAAGCTACTTGTATTAAATAAATATGTACCTATTTATAATTATGTTACCTTCTTGTTGTATTGCTGTTCAGAAACATCAAAATATTTTTAGTGAGAATTCTGTTCAGAATGAACTGTCCTATATAAAAGCAAATTTTAACATAATTGTAAACTCTATTACAAAACTAGAGAGTCAAAAATTATCTTTAAATGATAGTATTTGCATTGTTGATTCTGTCAAAGAAAGAATAGTAAACGTTTCAGGAACAATTGAAAAAAAAAATAAAGATCAATTTAGTGAAGTTTTAAACAGGAATGAATTCTTTTCTTTATTGCGATCAATAAATAACATAATCAATGGAAGCTTTAACGAAGATATTAATATGGATCCCTCGCTAGTGTCAAATTTTAGATTTGCGCCAATAGATCACATGCATGTAGGTGGCGCGGGCGTCAGGGTTTGGTATTAAAACATAACCTTATTTTATTCTGAGATCTATTTACATTGGTTAATACTCGTCTCCTAGTTATTTTGCTATTTTGTGAGTGATTTTAAGTTTTTATAAGTTCTTTAGGACATTTTAATTGTTTGGATGCTTTTAATAAAATTTTGCAGTATGCCGTACAATTGTTGTGTGCCACAATGCAGTTCAGTTTCAAATAAAACTGGCGATGTTAAATTTCACAAATTCCCATCAAATAAATCTTGACAAAAACGATGGTTGATTGCTATAAGGTCTGATAAAAGTATCAGCAAACATACAAAAATCTGTTCCAGGCACTTTTCAGATGAAAGTTATACCGTTACAAGTTTGGGTAAGTTAAAAAATACTTATAGTATAAAAATTAAAAAAAATATAATTATAATTTCTTATATTGTAATTTTCTTGTTTTCTAGGACAATGGAGGATCCTTAAGAAAGATGCAGTACCTTCATTAAATTTACCAAAACAAAAGTTGGAGAGTCTAGTGAAGGACTCTCAGAGAAGTGAGAGGTATATAAAAAGACTTTGTGCAGCAGTATTGCCACCAAAAATAAATAAACCGAAAGGACAACCAGAATTATTAGAAACAAATACAAATGATATACAAGAGTGTGGTTCACCAGAGACACCTGCTAGTGAAAATCAATCGGAGGGTCCAAAACCATGTACTTCAACTCAAACTGTAATAACATTCAACAGGAGTCAGTTACACTTCATCTAATTTATATAACGATGCACGTCATCGGCGTCATAGCCTGTGACGTCATATGATACCAACACGAAATATTTAGGGTTTAGGTGTGTTCTTTTTAGAATCACTTTAACGAGTACACTGGCATTACAGCCACTAGGCATATTTTGTTATATAGGCGTAGAAATAATATTTAAAAATTTCTATTAATGTTAACTTAAAGAAATACACAATAATATGTTTTATTTAATTTGTATAAATCCATTATAAAGAGTTTTTATCAAAAACATTTGTTCGGAACACACTGTAACTGTAATCGAACGAAGCTAAAATTTTGGCATAAATTGGTAACACTTATTTGACAGTTGCGGTGTTGACATTTTTTGTACTTTATTATTTTAAATTTTAAAGTGAATACCTCTTGTTTTATATTTTTACATATTTAATAAAATCTGTTCTTTTTAGAACAAAATTAGTGTGTTTTATTTCAAAAATGTCACATAAGAAGTTAAATAGTCGTTGTAAAGAGGTGGTAATACTTTTGCAATAATTATGTGACCTATTTGATTTAAAATGGAGTCAGGATTTTTTTATACTTTGGCAACTATGTCAACTTCGATCTCTGACGTACATAATGACGTAAGTCGTTATCTAAATTAGATGAAGTATAGTTTCTTATGAATTTTTGTCAGAAGAACAGTTGAAACATTTTACTGGTTTTTCCAGAAAATTATTTACATTTTTTGTTGAAGAGTTCGGAAAGTCGTATATTAAAATTCATAGTGCACTTTCAGGGGAAAATGAACTGTTGATAATGCTAATGAAATATAGGCTTAATTTGTATTACTCTACATTAAAGCATTTTTTTGCAGTAGATATTCGAACTGTCCGAAAAATATTTGTTTAGTGGACCGAACATCTGTACACTTGCTTTAAAAAAATCAACTTTTGGGACATTGCAACAACGTCAGAAGACCAGTACAGAATTATTCTGGACTGTACTGAGATACCAATAGAACGAAGCAATGATCCTATTATACAACAGGCAACATATTCAAGCTTTTATGGAACCAACACCTTCAAAATATTAATAGCATGTTCTGAAAAAGGTGAAATTATATATGTATCTGATGTTTATGAAGGTATTATTTCAGATAGAAAAATTACAGCAGAATGCGGAATTTTGGAACTAATTGAAGAAGAATATATTTTAGCAGACAGGGGTTTTGATATTTTAGATCTTCTAGAGGAAAAGGGAATTCATTTAAATATATCTCCATTTAAAAAAGGGACTCAGTTAACGAAAGAAGAAGTAATAAACACAAGGGCCATTGCCAATCGTAGAATTATTGTTGAAAATATTATTGGATTGGCAAAAAACATAGGATATTAAAAGATAGAGTGTCTTCTAAATTATTTCCATACATTAATGAAATAATTTATAACTGTTTCATGATATGTAATTTCAAAAATAGAATAAGTAACACATGAAAATTATTTTCATCTATAGATCTACTATATTGTTTCTTTAATTGAATTCCTGTTGGGACAATGTTTATTTTTTATTAGTTTTACATATAATATTTCTGACTTGTTCTTCTTCTAGTTCCATGTAGTTTTCCTCATATAAACACATATTAACTGATAGAAGGCATAACATTACTCTTGAAAATATTGAACATTTTATGATTACAGACTGTAACAGCAGGAACGAGGACATTTTCTTGTGAATTTTCATTTATATTTTTTTATTAAATGTAGTAATAAATAAACACTCTCTAAGTTATGCTATAATTTTATTTCTCACCAAATCTCAAGCGCCAAAAATTAAAAAATATTTTTTTAAGTGCATATATAAATGCATATTGCATGTAATAAAGGCATATTTGGTTACTTTTAAAGTGCATGTTGCATGCATATTTTAACCATTTTTTAGAATATATAATCCAGTCATATCGAGGAGAAAGAGTTAAAGGAAGTATTGATGAAATTAAAAAACAGAAACTCACCAGGAGAGGACAGAATACCAAAAGAAGGACCAAATGTGACCAAATGACTACTAAAACTAATCCAAAAAATAATAGAACAAAACAGAATTTCTCAAAAATCGAGATCAAGCATCCTAATACCTCTTTTCAAAAATGAGATAAATCGGACCCGGAAAATTACAAAGGAATTAATTTATTAAACATAGCACTCATTGTTATGCTATAATTTTATTTCTCACCAAATCTCAAGCGCCAAAAATTAAAAAATATTTTTTTAAGTGCATATATAAATGCATAGTGCATGTAATAAAGGCATATTTGGATACTTTTAAAGTGCATGTTTCATGCATATTTTAACCATTTTTTAGAATATATAATTCAGTTTTTATCAAAAACATTTGTTCGGAACACACTGTAACTGTAATCGAACGAAGCTAAAATTTTGGCATAAATTGGTAACACTTATTTGACAGTTGCGGTGTTGACATTTTTTGTACTTTATTATTTTAAATTTTAAAGTGAATACCTCTTGTTTTATATTTTTACATATTTAATAAAATCTGTTCTTTTTAGAACAAAATTAGTGTGTTTTATTTCAAAAATGTCACATAAGAAGTTAAATAGTCGTTGTAAAGAGGTGGTAATACTTTTGCAATAATTATGTGACCTATTTGATTTAAAATGGAGTCAGGATTTTTTTATACTTTGGCAACTATGTCAACTTCGATCTCTGACGTACATAATGACGTAAGTCGTTATCTAAATTAGATGAAGTATAGTTTCTTATGAATTTTTGTCAGAAGAACAGTTGAAACATTTTACTGGTTTTTCCAGAAAATTATTTACATTTTTTGTTGAAGAGTTCGGAAAGTCGTATATTAAAATTCATAGTGCACTTTCAGGGGAAAATGAACTGTTGATAATGCTAATGAAATATAGGCTTAATTTGTATTACTCTACATTAAAGCATTTTTTTGCAGTAGATATTCGAACTGTCCGAAAAATATTTGTTTAGTGGACCGAACATCTGTACACTTGCTTTAAAAAAATCAACTTTTGGGACATTGCAACAACGTCAGAAGACCAGTACAGAATTATTCTGGACTGTACTGAGATACCAATAGAACGAAGCAATGATCCTATTATACAACAGGCAACATATTCAAGCTTTTATGGAACCAACACCTTCAAAATATTAATAGCATGTTCTGAAAAAGGTGAAATTATATATGTATCTGATGTTTATGAAGGTATTATTTCAGATAGAAAAATTACAGCAGAATGCGGAATTTTGGAACTAATTGAAGAAGAATATATTTTAGCAGACAGGGGTTTTGATATTTTAGATCTTCTAGAGGAAAAGGGAATTCATTTAAATATATCTCCATTTAAAAAAGGGACTCAGTTAACGAAAGAAGAAGTAATAAACACAAGGGCCATTGCCAATCGTAGAATTATTGTTGAAAATATTATTGGATTGGCAAAAAACATAGGATATTAAAAGATAGAGTGTCTTCTAAATTATTTCCATACATTAATGAAATAATTTATAACTGTTTCATGATATGTAATTTCAAAAATAGAATAAGTAACACATGAAAATTATTTTCATCTATAGATCTACTATATTGTTTCTTTAATTGAATTCCTGTTGGGACAATGTTTATTTTTTATTAGTTTTACATATAATATTTCTGACTTGTTCTTCTTCTAGTTCCATGTAGTTTTCCTCATATAAACACATATTAACTGATAGAAGGCATAACATTACTCTTGAAAATATTGAACATTTTATGATTACAGACTGTAACAGCAGGAACGAGGACATTTTCTTGTGAATTTTCATTTATATTTTTTTATTAAATGTAGTAATAAATAAACACTCTCTAAGTTATGCTATAATTTTATTTCTCACCAAATCTCAAGCGCCAAAAATTAAAAAATATTTTTTTAAGTGCATATATAAATGCATATTGCATGTAATAAAGGCATATTTGGTTACTTTTAAAGTGCATGTTGCATGCATATTTTAAACCATTTTTTAGAATATATAATCCAGTCATATCGAGGAGAAAGAGTTAAAGGAAGTATTGATGAAATTAAAAAACAGAAACTCACCAGGAGAGGACAGAATACCAAAAGAAGGACCAAATGTGACCAAATGACTACTAAAACTAATCCAAAAAATAATAGAACAAAACAGAATTTCTCAAAAATCGAGATCAAGCATCCTAATACCTCTTTTCAAAAATGAGATAAATCGGACCCGGAAAATTACAAAGGAATTAATTTATTAAACATAGCACTCATTGTTATGCTATAATTTTATTTCTCACCAAATCTCAAGCGCCAAAAATTAAAAAATATTTTTTTAAGTGCATATATAAATGCATAGTGCATGTAATAAAGGCATATTTGGATACTTTTAAAGTGCATGTTTCATGCATATTTTAACCATTTTTTAGAATATATAATTCAGTCTCTAGTGATAAGTATTAGTTTGATTAATAGTAGTTATCAGGAAAAGCTTGCAGTTCGCCTAAACATTTTTTATAAAAATGAAATGAACGCATTGTATCGTTGAACTTTTTGTCGGTGTTTCGAGAAACGATATCGCAAGTATATTAAATCCTAAAACAAAAATGATGGTCATGACAGACGGCTATTGATGGCTATGAAATTAATATTTTTAATAATCGATTTCGGGTCTACATACCTGCGCCGTCTGCCGGTAGAGCTTTTAATTTTCTTTACAAAGCAATGCCGTTCCCGATGCGATGTTTCGTAATTCAATCGCTTTTGAAAAGATCTGAAATTCGAAAACTTGCTCCTTTTGGAACAGTAATCTTTATGAATTGCAATTTTTGTAATTTATCAAGTGTGGGAAATGAGAAGGGTTTTTAAAAATTGTATCAGAGCCGTAGAGAAAGGAGTAGAGGATTATATTAGCAATAATATTTATTATAGAAAATAGTAGGGGAGGCATGGGAGATTTTGGATAGATTTTAGATATACTATCAAAACAAGGATTAGAAAATTAATTTAAGCACATAGTATATTTTACCAACTCGCAGAGGTGGTTCTGTCCATAGTCTCCTTACCCTTAAGGAGACTATGGCTAACCATAAAGGAGATAATGGACAATGCATTTTGCCAAAGCAACCTTTATTTTTAAGAAAAACTAAAACATTGTATATTCAAAAACCCTTGCAAAATCGATATAATACTAATAATTAATCTAAATTGTATTGTAATAAATCTGTATTAAAATAAATTATTCCCTCATATATTGCTCTATTATCTTTAATTTGCGAGAGTAGAACTAATAGAATGTCAGTAACACTCACTGTAGCTGTAGGCTTAGAAGTGAAACTAAACCTATTTGATGGCATATTTTCTTTAATAATCTGACCTTACAATCTGTTTTATCCACAGTATCAACTACTGCCACAAAATTTCTAACACGTTTTTCCCAAAAACTGTTGTAACTATGTAATCACCCTTAGAAATTTCTGGATCTAGTCCTTCTTGGGACATATAATGGGAAATCAAGGCAGCTACGAGCTACTTCAATGTATTTTACAAGGCAAAATTGAAGGAAAAAGGACCCCAGGACAAAGAAGAATATCTTGGCTTGCTAACCTGAGAACAGGGTATAGAAAGACCTCAACACAGCTATTTCGTATAGCAACCAACAAAATCCCAAAATGGACAGGCACCTTTAGAAGAAGAAGCCTTTCTTCTTCTCATTCGAAACTATTATTTGGCGAATTATCGTTGTACTCTACTTCATCACTCTCGGAGTCCGATGATTTCTCCTGTAGGATTTTCTTCTTTTTTTTTTCTTATTTGCGACTATATTTTTCCCCTCAAAGTCTCCTCAAGTAGATTTTTTCCGGTGTGTCCATACATCGGTCTCTTTTCCTATCCCTATTAGAAATTTTTCTAGCAGGTGCTTTTGGATAGGGCTGAATAAGTGCTGGAGATTTAAAATTATATGTGTCTTGTAAAGAGTTGTTTTTAGGAGGTGTTTGCGGATCTAAAATTCCTGATCTTGAACCAAACTTGTAGATACACAAGCCATATTGTCAGGTATAGGACGATATGTGACAAATTAAGATAGAAAATCCTCTACAGAAAATATATTTTTACCAAATGGGACAATTCCTGAAGATCGAAATCCAAATTTTATATTGACTGGATTAGCGGCTTTGTCCAAAGACTTAAAACACATCAAAGGTAGATCGTGTATGCTCAGAGTTTGTCCAGGATGAGAAAGCATACATAAATCTGCTGCCTGATTAAAAAAAGTTTTAAATGGACCGAAAACAGTTCGATCCAAAGGTGGAGTTTATTTGAGGGAGAAAGCGTAAGAATTACGATTACGATGCGCAATCGATGCGAAGTGCTTCAAAACTTGAATAAAGTTTTTACGTATCATTCAGCCGCTGGGATACGCTATACCTAAAGGGCCGTCATCAGGAACTGAATTCATCATTCTAGCAGCATCAAATCTTCGTCGCGGAAAAAGTAGTATTCCCATTTGCACAAATAATACCAACATAGACCATGAGTTCGCTTCTTTCTCTGAATGTTACTTTTCCTATTTGATGTTCGCCTTTTTTGCCTACTGCCTTTAGAATACGCCGGACAATAGTCACGCGTGTCTAAAAAAATTGCGAATTTAATATGATGAGAACAATTTTATGTAACTAACTACCTCATCTAAGTTATAAATTTGAGCCAGTGTAAAGGAATAGCGAGTAAGCCATCTTCCAATTTGTTCTGGAATATCCCCACATTTGTTCTGTTAAAACTAGTCATACGTGCTAAGCTAGTTGTTTCTGGTTTTCGTACTATCGCAAAAAAGGTGTTTTTTCAAAAAAAAATTCCTGAGCGATCCTTTGCTTTATAAAATCTGAGAAAATTTATGGATATACATTTTAATGCCTAACCATATTCTGATTTTTGTTTAGATTTTTTGGATCAAAATTGAGATCAGAAAAAAATTTTGAATTTTTTAAAAGCTTTTAGGTTACGTATTTTTTTCTATTCGTATGAGAGACAGGGTAAATTTTCTATTTTCTCTTCGGAACATCCTCAAAATTCGAAAAAAACCTAATTTTTGGTGTTTACCCCATGGCTTTAGCACGTAAATTCAACTGGATGTCAATAAATCACGGTTTTTGGATATTATTTTTTGTTATTTCAAATAGCAGGATCAGGTTTGCTATTTTTCGATCATAACATGCTCAAAATCCGACAATAGTACATTGTTTACCGGGTAGGAAAAGCTTATCATTCCTGGACGACTGTGAAGATTGCTAAGTCGAGGCGCAAGTCGAGACTTAGCAACACAGAGTCCAGGAATGTGGCTTTTCCTATGAGGTAAACATACTATTTTTCCGCAAATCGTTTAAAATTCGACAGATATTGATTGATTTAAAAAAAAACGCGATAATTTTATTCCCAAATAAATGGTGCTATGAAATTCCTAATAAAATTATTTGGGTTACTATGGAAACGGATTGAGGTTGAATTGTCAAACTTGACAATTTATGTAGAACACTAACAACTGTACGGAAATATCATTTCCTTACAGTAAGGAAATGACATTTCCTTACAGTAAGGAAGTCCTGACTTTTTCTTCAAGAAATTTTAACAGGAATGTCAAAATTTCCTGGCGATTTGCGGAAAACCCTATTTTTTGATATTTTTTTGCAAATAAACTCACCTGCATGAAGAACAGTTTTTTTTTGAATTTAGAGTATGTGTCAGTCTGAAAATGTCCAACATGACCTTGGTATTAGAAAAACGGAAAAACTAGAAGAAAAACCGTTCTTCATTTACATGCAGTTGAGGTTTTGTGATAAAAACATGGAATATCAAAAAATAGTGAGTTTGTCGTATTTTGATCATGTTTTGGTCTCAAAATGGCAAATGTGATCCCGTTATTAGAAATAACAAAAAAATATATCATAAATCGTTATTTATTAACATGCAATTTAAATTTTGTACTAAAAAATGGGGGAAAACGTCAAAAAAATGGGTTTCTTAACAATTTAAGAAAATTGTTAAGAATCTAACAACGCCATTCAAAAGAAAGGAAAAAATATACGAAAAATAAACATTTAGAAGTTTGCCAAAAATTACCTACATAACCTCCAAATTTTTAAAAAATTCAAAAAATTTTCCAGAGCTTAATTTTGATCTAAAAAATATAAAAAAAAACAAAGTATTGTTGGGAATTAAAATGTATATTCATAAAAATTTTCAGATTTTTTAAAGCAAGGAGTTTCTTTTTTTGCGATAGAACTCACCTGGGTGTACCTAGAGATCTAAAAATTTGGCAACATGAGTTTATAAATATGTATGTACTTTCGAGTGCAAAGTCTCAAATAAGAACACAGCCCAACAAAAAAATTTTTGTCTTGCTGCCGAAAAAAAATCAACTGATTTTGGTTATTTCATCTATGCTGATTCCAAAAATACAAACCTTTTCTTTGTATCAGCTCTACTTTTCGAAATATAACATACTCATCAAATACTTAAATATTCTTACATTTGTTTATATTCCACCACTATATCTGCAATATGTTTATAAACCAACTTAAAAATTCTAATAAATTAAATAGTATTTTCTCTGAAACGGCCTTAATAAATTCCTACATTTTTTGCTACATATGTGACGAGTACATTGTAAAGGAAAGTAGGAAACCAGTTTGTGATTTTATAAAAAGGGCATATCAAGCCTATTTTGGTGTTCATTTAGGAGATCAAGATAAATCTGGTAGATACTGGGTGGATTGAGTAGCTCAGTAAATGCCAGTGCCGGTCCCAAGCCCGGATGAAGGAGGAGGGTTACAGCGGTAGGTTAGCTCCCCGCCCTGCGTAAAAGAAATATTGCTAAAAATCCCAAAGAACAGCCGGAATGGGAACTCGGATGGCTTCAACGAAAAACGACATGGGCAAAGAAAAAGGCTAACGAATTTTGGATGTTGGAACATACAAGGACTGAATACAAAAGAAGACCAAGTATTTAAGGAACTCAGTACATACCGAATTGACATCGCAGTTCTCATCGAAACAAAAAAGAAAGGACAGGGGAACCACTACAAAGACGATTATATATACTTCTGGAGCGGAGTAGAAAAATCAAAAAGAGCCAAAGCTGGAGTAGCGGTCGTGATAAGAAAAAACATGGAAAAATGTATTACCAACTGGAACCCGATAGACGAAAGAATTATAACAGTAGACCTTACAACAAAGGGGAGAGACATAAAAATAATTGGCATCTATGCACCCACGGACGACTCAGATACAAACACTAAAGATATGTTCTTCGACAAACTCTCAGAAGAGTTAAATAAAATAAAAAAAAGGCAAGAAATAGTCCTGCTAGGGACCTGAACGGAAGAGTAGGTAAAGCTCTTGACAACAAAATAATTGGACAACACGGAGAAGATGTAGTAAATGAGAACGGAACAAGATGGTTGGAAGTATGCGAACAACATTCGTTAAAAATAATGAATGAATTTTACAAACATAGAGACATAAATAAATATACATGGACTCAAAAGACAAGAAAACTGCAGTCAATTATAGACTATATAGTAGTTAAACAAGAGACATCTTTAAGACCCTACGATGTAAAAGTTTGGAGAGGGGCAGAATGTGGATCGGATCACCTACTAGTAAAGGCACCCGTGGAAATAAGATATATTAAACAAAATAAATCCCAAGAACAGACAAACAAAGAATCCACACGGCTCTATAACATAGACAGCTTAAAAAATGAGTCCACAAGTTTTCTTTATAAACTACGTTTGGCACAAAAATTAGACGAAGAAATAAACGGAACAGCGGAAGAAATGTATGAGACTTTGAAAATCAAAATTCATGAAGCAGCATTAGAATCTCTAGGTACGAAAGAAAAAGTAAAACGTAGAAATTATTGGTGGACAGAAGGTTTATTAGAACTGGTAGAAGAAAAGAAAAAACTGTATCTCAAATGGTTAGCGACAAAAGATGAGGAAGACCGAAAGAACTATAATAGATACAAATATATAGTAAAAAAGGAAATTAAAAAAACAAAAAACATAACCTGGGACAACAAGTGTGCAGAAATAAGCTTAATGGTAGGAGGATCTAGGTCCAGACAAGCTTGGAAAACTATCAACAGTCTTAGAAAAAATACAAACGAAACAAAAAAAATAAACCCCATAGACATAGAAAAATGGAAAAATTATTATGAAAATCTATTAAATGAACAACGTACACGTACATGATAAACAAACTAATAGACGAATTCAAAAAATGGGGATTAGAGGTTAATACCGAAAAGACACAATACATGAATATAGGAGGCATCGGTCAAGACATGGAAACAGAAAGCGGATTAATTAAAAACGTTGATCAGTACGAATATCTCGGAGTTACACTAAGCGAAGACGGGAGAGACGACAAAGATATAACAAGAAAAATAGGAAAAGGAAAAAACATGATAAAAACACTACATCCGATCCTGTGGAATAAAACTTTAACTAGGAAAACAAAGAAAAATATATATCAGGCTATGATTCAGCCGGTGCTGACGTATGGGTCAGAAGTGTGGGTCTTTAACAATAATATGTCACAAAAACTCCTCTCAACGGAAATGATGTACTGGAGAAGATGTTCCGGGTTAACTTTGTTTGACCACATAAGAAATGAAAACATAAGAGAGAGAATGAAAGTAAAGAACACAATAATGGATACGATAGCCGAAAAACAATTAAAATGGTATAGACACCTGAGACGGATGAACGAAGAAAGGATACCACGAAAGGTTTGGAACTGGAGACCTACACAGAGAAATAAAAGGGGAAGGCCAAGAAAGAAATGGATATCCAATATTCATATAGAAATGAAAAATAGAGGTCTTCAAGAAGGAGACTGGGCCGATAAGAAATTATGGCGATTGGGATGCGAGAAGCGACAAAATTAAAGTTGCAAACACTCGCTATATATATATATATAATATATATATATATATATATATATATATATATATATATATATATATATATATATATATATATATAAGATAAATCCTTGGCTCCACATGTAGTGTGCAAAACTTGTCTGGAAATCTTGCAACAGTGGACGAAAGGACAACGAAAATGTTTAAAGTTTGGTGTACCAATGGTATGGAGGGAACTAAAAAATCATTTTGGCGATTGCTATTTCTGTCTTCTGAATATAAACAAGGATTCTAACAGTAACTAACGGGGATTCAGCAATAAGACCAATTCCACATCAGCTTGAACAGATACCCATTCCAATATTTAGCTGTCTACCCAACGTTACCAGAGGATAGTGTCAAAACGTTATTTGACGAAATACAGAGTAATAGATTTGAGGAAGACGACAGTGATTTTGAAGAGGAGTCAACACGTCCTGCTCTTTACTCAGGAAGAGCTAAGTGATATTATCAGAGATTTGAACCTTCCAAAGAATTCTTCCGAGTTGCATGCCTCCAGACTAAAGCAAAAGAATCTTCTTCACCCAGACACCAAAATTACATACTACCGTAATAGAGACAAAGATCTTTTGCCTTTTTTTTTCTTAGTAAAATGATATGATTTTTTGTAATAATATTAATGGACTGTTAGACAAAATGGGTGTATTGGAATATACACCAGATCACTGGCGTCTTTTTATCGACAGTTCCAAACGAAGTTTAAAGTGTGTCCTTTTACATAATGGCAACAAATATGGAAGTCTACCAATTGGGCATTCTAAAAAAATGAAGCAAGAATATAAAACAATTTCGCTATTCCTAAAATCATCAAGTATGACCAACATCAGTGGGCGATCTATGTTGATTTTAAGATGGTGAACTTTCTCCTGGGACAACAAGGTAGCTATACAAAATATCCTTGTTTCCTGTATCTTTGAGATAGCAGGATAAGGACCAACACTGTAGTAGAAGAAAATGGTATCCCAGAGATGCTTTAGTTCAAGCAGAAGCTAATATAGTTAACGAAGCATTGGTCGATGGAGAGAAAATAATATTACTTCCGTTACATATTAAACTAGGGCTAATGAAACAATTTGTATAGGCCCTAGACCAGAATCGTCCTTGTTTTGAATACTTGTCCAGCAAATTCCCTGTACTTGGTAACGAAAAATTGAAAGCCGGAATATTTAATGAGCCTCAGATACGACAACTTACAAAAGATTTGCATTTTACAGAATCGATGATTGAAATTGAATTTAATGCATGGTGCTCTTTTGTGAAAGTTATGCAAAATTTTCTTTGAAACAATAAATCGGAAAATTACCGGTCTATAGTGGAAGAAATGCTTAACAATTTTAACAAACACGGTTATCATATAAGTATTAAAATCCATTACCTCCACAGCCACTTAGACCGTTTCCCAAAAAATCTTGGTGACCTTAATGAAGAACAAGGGGAACGCTTCCACCAAGATATCAAAACGATGGAAGAGAGGTCGCATGGGAGATGGGACACTCACATGATGGCGGATTACTGCTGGAGTCTTCAAAGAGACCGTCCTTTTAAAGCCGTTTTCAAGAAAATCATATAAAAGGAAGTTTTTAGGTGACTCTGAATAACAGATGCGATGCTGGGTAGATGAAAAGTTAAGTTTTTGTGGCAGATATGTGTGATGATTTTTGTAAGTACATTATTGTACAATAAATATCTTACTTTTTATTAGTGTTTTGTTTATTTAATTGGTAGCAGCACTACATATATGTAGCTAGTGCTGCGTTAAATTACCCTATATGATATAAATATGATCGGTTATATTTCCTGAAAACGATCTGATGGAGCAAATCTGCTGGCATTTTTGGATCCAGCAGACCCAAATTACCTATAAACAGTAAAAAAATTTCCGGCAGCAAACTGTGTGTTTACCAGTGGAATCTAGCCGAGTGGTGATTATATCACCTGATTCCACTATTTATAGTGAAATCAGAGCCTTTATTAATATATTGCCGAAGACTTTTTTACGCTGTTTACTCCATTTATAGGCAAAAATTTGATTTTTAGTCAAGATAATGCTCGATCACACGTTACTGTATAGATAAAGTACTACCTTCGTGATTAGTATTTATCCTCCAAGGTGATTACCTAAAAATCCAGATTTTTATGCAGTTACACTAGCACTTAGAGATCTCACAGCTGCTCCTACAACTCATAGGGAACTTGAAGGTGTGCTTCCTAAACAGGAGAATGAGAATACTCCAGAAGCCATCTATCAATATTCATTTTATAATGTTCTGACCCAATTTAATTTAAAAATCAAAAGACTGATATTTTTTGTACACACTTATGACAAGTCGAAAGAAAATGCAAAAAAGTATTTTTGAAGTGTGTATATTTTAGGCAATTCCTAGCTGAGCGCTTTCGGCTTTACAAAGCCATCATCAGAGCTATGGTCAATTTTTTAAATACCACTACAAAGGAGAGATCTCATTTCCTTAAGTTTCAAAATTATGATTTTGTAGGAGTTGGAATTTTTAAAACATATAAAAAACATATAAAAGGTCGACACTGGACGTCACAAACACGTTAAAAAATTGAAAAAATTTTTGTCATGGTACGGGTTTAAGACCCGACCATCTATTGATGTGAGGACGTAGACTGAATAGACTATTCAGTCTACATCCTCACATCAATAGATGGTCGGGTCTTAAACCCGTACCATGACAAAAAATTTTTCAATTTTTTAACGTGTTTGTGACGTCCAGTGTCGACCTTTTATATGTTTTTTATATGTTTTAAAAATTCCAACTCCTACAAAATCATAATTTTGAAACTTAAGGAAATGAGATCTCTCCTTTGTAGTGGTATTTAAAAAATTGACCATAGCTCTGATGATGGCTTTGTAAAGCCGAAAGCGCTCAGCTAGGAATTGCCTAAAATATACACACTTCAAAAATACTTTTTTGCATTTTCTTTCGACCAATTTAATTTACTTGAACTTTGTAAGATCCAAATATTATTTTTTTAATTTTCAGGTTTTAATTAAAGTTTAACATTAAGTACTTTAACAGTTTTAATATATTGGCAATGTATGAAGCTGACAAGTATTAAAAAGATTAGTTAAAATGATTTTTGTTATAAATCAGGCGTTATAGTTTCGAACTATATATATATTTTTTTATTAAGATATTTTTAATTTTTTTTAAAGGATTCTCATAACAGTCTACCAGATAAAATAATATAAGCAGATGAATATTCTGTAAAGTACTCATCGTGTAAAAGTAAATTGTCTGGCGCCAAGGGTAGCACCTTGACTAATCTAGAAAAATATATATCGACAAATGAAATCAACAAAAAGAAATGAATCTCTTTGAAAATACCGTTCAACTTGCTGCATTCCTAATGTAACCACACCGTCCAGGATCGGCATTAAAAATGTGACGATTTTTAATTTATTGAAATATAGTAGAAATCCGAAGATTTCGAACGTTTGAAATAAATTCCGGAAACTGCCCAAATCTGTGCTTTCTACAATTTTCAAAGCAAACAGATGATAAAAGAACAGACATGAGGAATCTATAATTTGCATTCCATAACACGTCACTTCATCTAAGCAAAAACCCTTCGTGAACCGATTTCTATAACTCTATTCGTGAGTATACGAAAATAAGAAAGTTAAGATTTAATTTCAATACAGAGCACCACCATTTGCTTATACGTATTTCGTCGTATTATGGAATCATTAGAGAAAATTTGTAATAAGCTCTTTGAATGAAACCAAATGGTTTTGTCATATTAGTACATATTTAAAATATAATTTCGCACAGACGGTACAGCAAGATTCTTATTTAAATATGTTTGGTTGAAAATTATTTCTTTTACTACTGGAATTCGCAATGTTTAAATTAAGTGATCGTAATGAAAATAATGATGAAGGGAATTAAATTGTTTTGTAAATATATATGTAAATTGATAAGTACTCATTCTCCACACAGCGCGTCCCAATGACTAATAGGGAACGCCCTATAGGTATATAGCTTTAGAGTCTAAAAGGACAGGATAAGTTATAGGACAGGATAAGGTGTGACCAAATAAACACCCATGGATCAACTGAGAACATGACATGGGGGCAGCTATGCCATTAACTGCAAATTTCTTGATTGAACATGAAACATAGTCACAAATACAAAAACGCACACACACTCATACTCACACACAAAATACATACACACATGCGCATCTACACCATCCTTAATCGGTCCACCGCTTGTCAAATCACCAGATTGCCGGCGCTTCGTCACAACTGACTTATCATATGGTGCTCCCAGTATTTGTGCTCCCCAGTCTTGAGATGCTGTCTTCATATTAAGTAGATGCATGACACAAGGGAAAAGTGTTGCCTAAACGATGCCTCAGAAAGTTGGTGAACTCTGAGGGAATAAAGTCTTGACATGCTATGTATGTAGATATGACTACACAAAAAGGTAAAGAAGAAAAAGAAGAAGAACAGTAATATAATATACACTTTTCAATATTGATGAAAAATATTTTAGCGTATTTAAAAATATTTTAAAGCCGGCCCTGTAAGTGGGAGTTCTTTTTAATAAGCCGAACGAGAAATGTAAACAGTGATTAGGCAAAAATTATTTTAATTGCTTTTTATAACTCAAATCCTTGTTTGTCTGATGTTAAAAAAAATAATACATGTTCAATCATTTGGAAAAGCAGGTATTAAAAAAGAAATCAAAGGACAGTCCATAATTAAGTATACCATTTTAAGATTTTTTTTCTAATATTTTATTGATTGGGAATCCGGGAAAGACCTAACTAGGTAAATAGGGGAAAGGCTGCAGTATAGGACACTCTTTTTTTAAAGGTCTTATTGATCTTGGTTGTTTCTAATTATTATGACATTAATCAACTTAATTTAGTTTTATAATTAATGTAAATGCTCCGTGGAAATAATATAGTCATCGAAAATAATCCTAATTAAAGGAGTTTGTGAGACGACTTACGAGCAAAAGATATCGAGAGTTTAGTTACCACCAATTTTCCTTGACCGACTTGACGACTTAACAGGTCCAGGAGCTTTGCCATCTTTTAATTATGATATTGCTTTTAACACTTCATTTGATGTGATAAGTGGTCATTACATATGTAGAACGGAGATTATTCGGACTTATTATCATCAGAGTTTTTGTATGTATTTGGTCCATATGCATATTTCTTGATATTTATCTGTTATAATGTTCCGTTGTTGATCTAGCTATTTGCTAGCTGCATTTTTGAAGACCAGCTGCTTATTTTACCGTTTTATGCATATTAAATGTATCGTGTTTTGTTCCAACAACTCTATCCCTTTACATTGTGTTTTTTACCAATTTTCTTTGGCCTTTCGTATTTCGGTTCTTATTTGTCTCTGAATATATTTGTACATTCTTTTGTTATTCCTTGCTTTTTTCTTTCTTCCATGAGTTGCAGATTATTGTCATTCATCTAATTTTTTTCTCTTCTCTTCATTTTCTATCAGTGGCGGCCGGTCGGGGTGGGCAGGGTCGGCAGTGCCGACCCACACCTTTATAGATATTATAAATTTTTTTAATATTAAATTTAATCAGTATTTTAATAATTAATTGTAACAGGTAATAAGTTGATGTCTTTTGTTTCTGTGAAATATCGGTCAGATAATAAAGACTAAATTTTATTCATGGTTTTTTAAAGAATTCGACCAGACTAAATTTAATTCATGGTTTTTAAAAGAATTCGACATCTGTCTGTGAATTCTTAAAAAGGCACGTTTCGGGATTTCGGCAAGCCGATCCCAAGCTTGACGATTTACATGTTAAAATCAACGGAATATTAGTTGATGAGCAACCAAACATACATTTCTTTTCATATGAATTTAATTAGCAAGTACGGCAAATTTAAATTTGCCGTTGCTTCATTTGGATTGGTCATTACTCGCGAACTGTACCTTGCGAGCGCGAGATGAAATGTTATTTCGAGATAGATAAGTACTTAATAACTTAAGTAGTGAAGTGAACTGATATTGAGTGCACGAACTAGCTTTTCTTTCTGTGATTTATTTTTATTTTATAAGGTAATACTCTGATACGTTACGTCTGCCGTAAATAGGTATAGGTTAAAGGGTTTTTTGATATATAAGAAGGTTTTTTTAAACTAAAGTGTAAACAAATTCAGGTAAATTAACCTAAAAAATGCAAGGTATGGGAGAAACCGTAAGTATTGCTGAATCTGATATTGTAAATTATATTTTGTAATAAAATAAATCCTAAAAATAAACCAAAAAAACCTTTAAAATTAAGAACGAAGGTATTTATTGCATGCGTCCTATCTGTTCTGACATATGGTGCCCAGACGTGGACGTGTACCAAGAGCAACTTACATAGAATAAAGAAAACTCAAAGAGCTATGGAAAGACAAATGTTGGGAATATCGTTGAGAGATAAAAAGAGGAACAAGTGGATAAGATGCAAAACCGAAACAACAGACGCTGTCGAACATGCATTGAAATTAAAATGGAAATGGGCTGGGCATAACGAAAGATATCAGGATGGAAGATGGAATAAAGAAATTGGCCGCTGGAGACCATATACTGCAGAAAAAGGTCAAGAGGTCGACCGCAAATAAAATGGAAAGATGACATTGAGCAAAGCGCAGGTCCAATGTGGAAAAGACAAACAGAAGACAGAGATAAATTGAAACAAATGGGAGAGGCCTATATTTAACACATGAATAGATTTTGGGCTATAGTTAAATAGATTTTGCAAAATGGGTTTTCATCTATTCCATACGAAGAACAAATTTTTATTAAAAATAAGGGGCGTCCTTTGCCGAAATTGTCTCGGCTAAAAAAAATTATTACGGGGGTAAGGAAAGTAATAGATAGTTTTCAGATAATTGGTACAGCAAGTACTCATGACTTACCGGGAGTGAAATAAAAAACAAACGATTAGTGAATCTGATTACGATAATTTAAAGGAATTACTTAGGGCTTTACATAAACATTTAATTGATATTGCAATTTTTTTAAGTTATTAGGAGTTATAATTTAGGAGACATGATGAATCGGAGCAATTGTTAAATCAAGGTAATTATAGAGAACTAATTTATTTATTTATCGTATGGCATATAATAAGAACACACAATTAAAAAAATCAATATAAAAAACGTTACATGAAGTATTACAAACGAACATCTAATGTATTATTAATATAATGTAAAACATTTTCGGTCGCATTCAGGAACTCATCGAAAACTCCAGGGAATCGCCTTCGGGGACATTCTTCAACAATGTGACGGACGGTCTGTCGTTGCGCACCACAGTCACACTCAGGAGTAAGGGCTTTTCCCCATCTATATAAGCTGTCAGCACATCTACCGCTGCTTGTTCTTATTCTGTTTAGCGTTGTCCATGTATTGCGGGTCAGTTCAAAGCCTGGCGGTTTCTGATCGATACAGGCCATTTGATGTGCTTCCTGTGGTGAGTCGCTCTCCCATTGTGTTCTCCAAGCTTTGGTCAGGTTGAAATGTTCCTGATGTAAGGAGTTGGCTCTTAGCAATGGAGGATATCTGGAGCGCAGTCTGTTTATTTCGATATCAAGCTTATCTTGGTGTATAGGTAGTTGATGGTTAGCCTCAATTTTTCGATATTCTCTGAGAAGAAAATGACTTCTTCGCAGTTTCGGCGGTGGAATTTGACTTAGAATGGGAAGCCAATAGTTCGGTGTGGGTCTAATTGTACCTGAGATCATTCGCATTGTCTGGTTTAATTGAGTGTCAATAATCTTTGTGTGTTTGCTATTGAGCCATACCGGGGAAGCATATTCAGCCACCGAGTATACAAGTCCGAGAGCGGATGATCTGAGTACGGAGGCTGAAGACCCCCATGTAGTGCCACATAGCTTTTGGACTATATTATTTCTCGTTTTCAACTTTGCTGTCGTTCTTTGAAGATGTTCTTTAAAACTCAATGTTCTGTCCAGAGTCACTCCAAGATATTTTGGTGTTGAGTTATGAGTGAGCAGTCTGTTTTCGAAGTGGATGGAGAGTTTTTGTTGGCTTGGGCATTATTCAGATGGAAACAGCACACTTCGGTTTTCGTTGCATTAGGCCGTAGCCTCCATTTGCGAAAGTATTCTCCCATAATGGCAAGGTCATCCGCTAATATTGTTTCTGTGATATTCATGTTATTATGTCTTGCTGCAATTGCCCAATCGTCAGCGTAGCCAAATTTCTGCGAAGTTGTCCTAGGTAGGTCCGCGATATATAAATTGAACAGTAAGGGTGCCAAAACAGCTCCCTGTGGCAGTCCATTGCTGAGCTTCATTTGGGAACTTTTAGAATTGTCTATTGTGACTTGAAAAGGTCTGTCGGTGAGCATGTTATCAATGAGTTTAGTTACCTTTTGACACGGGACGGCACGGATTAGCTTGCAGATTAGTCCTTGTCTCCAGACAGTATCGTATGCAGCTGATAGGTCAATGAAAGCAACGGATGTTTTTTGTTTTCTTTGAAAACCAGCTTCAATATGTGTTGTTAAGGATAGGATCTGATCTGTGCAGCTGCGGTTAGGTCTGAATCCTGCTTGCTCAATAGGTATCAATAGAGAACTAATAAAAATGTTTAAGAAACACGATTTTTAATTTTCTAATTTACTTTCTCATTCGAAGATATTTAGTGATATATCTAAAACAACTCAGAATTAATTAATAGAATCAATTAGTTACATTTTGAGTAATGGTATTGAATCTGAGGTTCAGAAAACCATTTGCTTTTCACTAGAAGTAGACGAAACTACCGACATATCATGTTATTAACAATTATCAATTGTTGTTTTGGATACGCGTTACGTGGTAATATTTTTGAGTGGTTTTTAGGTTTTACAGACATGAGTAAAAGCCATAACGCAGAATATATTTTTGGTCTTTTAAAGGACAGATTAAATTTTTTTTGATATCAAGATAAATTGGTAGGGCAAACTTATGACGGCGCTGCCGTGATGTCTGGTAAATTTAATGGTCTCCAGGCAAAAGTTAAAACTATTACACCGCTAGCTTCCTTTATTCACTGTCATGCGCATAGAATGAATTTAGTTTTGCAGGATACATGTAAAGAAATTAAAGAATGTCGTCTTTTTCGTGTCAGTTTAAGTATATTTTATTATTGAATGCGACAATTTTGAAAGTGGTGATATCTCGATCAGTGAAGGAATCGGTTGGTGATAAATGATAAATGATTACTTTTTTAACATACTTTTCAATATTTTTAAGAAAGTCTTTACCCAAACCGATTTGTTATTCAATGTTGTTCAAAATCAGTTAACTGACATTATTCATTCTAAAAATAGAATAACAAAACTGATGCAAAATCTCAAAGATTTTCGCAATGATAGTAATTTCCAGTATATATGCAGTGACGTTATGGACTCGCTTGATATTCACAAATCAACAATCAAAAATAACATATTAACAAATCTCGAAAAACAAGTATGTTTTGAAATTTTGGATACTATTATTATGCAAATAGATATCTACTCCTTTTTCGAATTTTGAAGATTTACAAATTTTTGACCTCTTTGGCGATTCAAAATTTAAAAGTTTCGCCAAAGAATTTCCAAGATATTTATTAGACAGGTTGATTAAAAATTATCCATCATTCTTTAATACAATAAAATTAGAAAATGAATTAAAAGTTTTGTTTGCTGATTCAAATGTTTTCGGAAAGTGGAATAAGTTACAAGATATGTGTAATTTTATATAGATACTGCAATTCATTAAAACGAACTGTTAAAGAAATTAATAAATTATTTTCATTAATTCTCTCATTACCACCAACGTCTGCCTTAAAGGAACGAAATTTCTCTTATATCAAAAGAATCAAAACGTATTGTCGAAACACCATTAAACAAGAGAGAATGTCAAGCTTGTCTCAAATGTCAATAAAAAAAACTTTTAAAATTTCTCCAAAACTCTATAGTCCATTTCCATCATATTGATAGCACATTATGTATGCAAATCCCTAAACTGTTGATACAGGTGACTCAATGAAAAATAGATATTTGTCAACAAGTTTACAGAAGCATATAGGAAAACAATATTAAATTGAGTATGACCACCAGGTATAAAGGTTGAAGCAGAATAGAATACAATAGTTTTGAGGATTACTAATCCTAAAATAAAGTTGCCAGTGTCGGAGTGATGGAGATTAACAGGTACTAATGAATTTGCAAGAAATGTAAGATGTTTATTTTATTGGTTATATATAAAATAATTTGTGGCTGTAACAGGGGCCGATTTGTAAAAATGAATATTATTTTAATCAAATTCCATTTCAGATTTACTGCTTTCTTCAGAATCTAAGGAATCTTCAACTCCAATGTTAATTATTACCGGTTCCAGCATTGCATTAGTCATATTATCCAAATTCCACATTTTATTTTCTTCCTTGTGAGCATGACTAACAGCATTTTTCCATTTTTCTGGAGTTACTTTTGATAAGGAATGTTCTAATATTTGTTGTAAGTCTTCTAATTTAAAAGTTTTGTTGTTGCGTCCGACTTCACCCTTTACTTGAGACCATATATTTTCTATCGGATTCAGATCACAGTGGTATGGGGTAAACGTAAAATAATTACATCACGGTTTAATGCCATTTCATCAATTATATATTTTTTATAAGCTGCTTTATGTTGCCTTACAATAGGTAATAATTCCTTTTTTGTCGAATTCTCCTTGTACTCAATTGCGTGTTTATTTTTTTACTCCTTTTTTCCATGCCGTTGTTGGCAATTTTGCTGCTAGTCTTGAATGGTAACTAGCATTGTCCATGACTATGACAGAATTTTTTGGAATTAAATCCAACATCATTTGCTCAAAATATTCTTCAAGAACGTCAGCAGTCATTTCCTCGTGGTAATCTTTGGTTAATTTTGAGGCAAAACTTAATAATCCACCATTTACAAAACCGTATTCGTTTCCAATATAGGTTATTATGAGTCTGCGTCCTTTTTCAACGGGAATATTGTTTATTCCAGTAGATACACCTTCGATGAATGCCTAACGGGAACTTTTCACGTTTGTATCAACCCATAGATATGGTACAGTATGACCTTCATCTAGTCAAGTCTCGTCCAAATAAAAAATTGTTTTCCCTTCTTCTCGGTACTTTTTAATAGTTCTTAGATAATCTCGTCTCCAACATACAATGTAATATTTTTCAATCATAACGGATTTTCTTCTATTCTTTTGCCAACGAAATCCCATCTCTCTCAATAGTCCTCATAATTTCTTGTTGCGTATGATTGGCTTCGTTTTCTCTAATTAATTTTTGGATTTTGTCCAATGTTGGAAATTCCTTGTTAAAAAAAAATGAGTGGACACTGCGTCTTATCATGTTTTTATGTATTTCTTCAATTTCCAAGGGTTTACTCCCTCCACTCTTCTTGGGAGATAAAACAGTTCCTTCTTTTCTTTCTTTTAGAATCTATAAATTGTTGTTTCTAAAACCCCTGTCATATTTGAACACATGTTAACGATTTCACGAACATTACTTAAAGGGCGTTGATGTACAAGTGCATCGTGTACATTTAATATTATATTTTTCTCTCTTAGACTGAAGGCACCTTTAAAACTACACTTAACCGGGATAAAACCTGTTGTCGACGTCATTTTTTAAATGCAAATAATAAAATATCGACACCAAAAACGTAGGTAGGTAAGACATGAACAATGTACATCTACAAACTGATTGGAAGATGCAAACAATTTCTAATTTATATTATTGGCATAAGCCGTAATGTGGCATAAAAACTACTTAAACTTTCATTAGTGAAGCCTTATCAGTAATTCCAGGTAATCGTTCAAAGAAGGTATTCTTTTTGTGTCAGGCGATAACTTGTATAGAAAACAATAATCACCTTTAAATTACTGTTTACATTAATTTATTTCGTGAAACATTGAATTTTCTCATTAATCACCCGTGTATAATTAACAATAATCGTGTGGCATATATACCGACGTTTTTACGCACAAAAAAGTTATAGTGAGATTAGTGGACACTTATTTTACAGAAGATTTTTTAAAAGATAATGAGTTGTTGGCGGCATCTTTAAATATTAATTTTTTTAATTTATTTTAAAACAAGTATGGGGTGACGCCTATGGTTTTTTGACCTGTTGAGGATTTGCATACATAATGTGCTATCAATATGATGGAAAAGGACTATAATAAATTTTACGATGACGTTATAACCTATTTTGCTTCTTCCAAACAGCGTAGACTAGAGTTAATTTATAAACATGTTTAGGTTCTAAATTTATACGAAAAAGCAAAAAAAACAAAAAATCTCCTATGATGATTGAAGTCTTTATTAGACGGCATACCTATCGAAGGAGACAAAAAATACCTTGTCGGCCCTGTCTCTCAAGCCACGAACCTCCACTGTTTTCTCTGATCTTGTTAAAGGTTTCACATATAATCTGGAGTGATTCTTCTGGATCATTAATGTTTGCTCCATGATACTTAGCTTTTCTGACAGAATCCGTTCGACTGTCTCCTTTGTTTCCTTGTCTTTTAGTCTTCTCACATCACAGTTTGTTTACTATTCTTTTTTGTGACCTTTTTAAATCTAAACCTAAATTTACCAATAATAGGAAGATGATCTGACGATACGTCAGCATTGAGGTAACTTTTAACTGATATGCATCCATTATGGAATCTCTTGTTCATCATTATGTAATAATTTGATTCCTTATTATGTTTTATGGTTGATCTTGCGGAGAGACTTAAGTATACAAACGTCTTGGTGGTAGTTTAAAGAACGTATTTAGTATTTCAAATTCTTCTTCCTCTACAAATAGTTTTAATCTTTCTCCCCTTTTATTCCTCTTCCCTAGACCAAAATCACCAATTAATTCATCGCTCTTCCCTTTACCAATTTTCGCATTCGAGTCACCCATAATAATAGTTATATCTTCTTTTTTAATTTGTTTAAGTCTTAGAACATTTATAACATGAACATAGAACATCATTTATAACATGTTGTTTCTATTTTATGGATGAATGGTCTCCAACTTGTAACGAATATTTTGTCTACCACATAGGGTATTACTATAAGGGGTTGAAAATTGGGGACATATCTTATTGGGTGGAGATAAGGCAAGCAAAACAAATCGAAACTTATGCGAATGGCTCTCAGGATGTATTTGGAGAACTGGGTCGTGGATAAGTAAAGGACAAGGGGGTTGGATAGGGGGCAACTATAAAAAGAGAAACAAAGAGTTACTGAAATTAATCTCCTGGAGCAAACAATACACAAGAAGTTCCTCTAGCTGTTTAAAATGGGACACCGCTTTGAGGAAACTTCCTGCTGGATGAAAAAAAAAGGCTATTTCCTCCTAAAAAACACAATCCAAATAAATAGACAGAATGGTTTATGGAAAAAAATTAAACATTTACTGTTGTCTGACCACAAACAGTTACAAATATAGATGGTAATACAAAAAAAAATACTGTTTATTTAGTTACAAATATAAATACCAAAAATAACAAAGAAAAACGCTTACTATGTCCTATCAGTGTTCAAACTCTTGAAGTTGGAGATACAATACTTACAATTGTTATTGGGCGATAATTTGTAGCAAAAATAAATTATTGCAAATAAAAAAATATATTTTTAAATAAAACTATGCATAGATGTTAACCTTTTTTTAAGAAAAACAAATCTGAAATATGATTAGGTGTTTACCAGATGTCAAAAATAGTGCTAATGCATATGTCAATGCTAAATCTTAAAACTGAAAATAAATAATATGACAGCAAGCTAGGCCACGCCCTAACACATATAAATTTAATTATTACAATTTTTTTAAGTTGTTATAAAAGCAATTATTATTAAAAATGTTTATTTTTCCTTTAAAAATCATACACAAAAGTTACCTGAAATGCACTAAAATTTCTGGGGTGGAAACTAGACTTACATTCTCTGCCACACGAACAAATTCATCTCCATACTGTGAAAAAGTATTCAGAAACGACTTCTTAGGATAGAACAAAATTGACATTGAAGTTGGCACTGGACACAAACCTTGGAAACTCGTCTCGTTAAGAACTCAACAATGGAACATGTGGGTATCTTTCAAATTTGTTGAAAAAACGACATTTTACCAATATCTCAGATGAGAGACGGCATGCAAAAAAAACCTGTGATTACTCTTATCTGAACTGACACATTACTTATCCTTATCCCGGGTATTAATCCAAGGGACGGGCCAACCCAATGTTCTTGTGAAACGCTCTTTTGACCTTGAATCATTGCTTTATTTTCAAATTTTAGGACTAAGACGTAATATATGAATTATTTAACTTCGTAGTGGTAACTGGAATTTGGAATATAAACATAGAAAACAATATTTTATACTTGGTCCAGAGGCGTACTAGATAATTTTTTATTACTTGAATATTAGATAGTTTTTAAGGAAGTTATTGTGCTACAAACTAAGGTTTTGTCCATTGCTATACCAAGATAAAAATGTTAAATAGGTAAAGAAATAATAAATAAGACTTACTCACAATCAATTTAATTTAACTATCCAGACGACCGGTTTCGCTTTCTACAATATGCAAAGCATCTTCAGGTCTCGATACAAAGTTAAATAAATGCTGAAATAATAATAAACCCATATTAGGGTGTTGTTTAATAAAGATAAACAAAGTAGAAACTACAAATGAAACTACATTTGTACATATAATCTTATTCATTGTCATAAAACTGTCACCTTTATAAAATAAATACTCAATAAATAACACACATTTCAAAAATATATCGCTTGAATAAGTATAAATAACTTTTAAATAATACAATGGTATATAACATTACTTTCATCTAACAAACAATCACATTACACCTATCTCTACTTCATTGGATCAAATCTATCTCCTCAAGAACTTCCCGTTTATTGTCAAACAACTACAATAGCAGACTTAAGTTTTTCATTCAACAATACATGATAGTTTTAACCATGTTCTACCATCCATCAATTAATAGAGTACCGGCATTTAAGTAATGTTTTATTTATTTGCTCATTTATTAATTTATTACAATCTAATAGACTATTTTATAACAATTTGTGGGTCTTACCTTGTCTGTTAAAACTTTTTATACCTTTTTATTCCTTTTTATTCATTTTGAAAAACCACAGACATGTAATATTGGCATAATTATTGTAATTTTATAACATCTACTTAGTTTATCTTTATTAGACAACACCCTAATATGGGTTTATTATTATTACAGCATTTATTTAACTTTGTATCGAGGCCTGAAGATGCTTTGCGTATTGTAGAAAGCGAAACCGGTCATCTGGATAGTTAAATTAAATTGATTGTGAGTAAGTCTTATTTATTATTTCTTTACCTATTTGAGATGGACTCACACAAGCAACACATTCATGATATAAATATGTTACTATTTTGTTATGGGAAATTGCATTTTATTGGTTACAATATTATCTAACGGTGGTATATTATGTCTTGTAAACAACACTATCTGATTTTTGTGCATATAATGACAAACCAATTCAATTGAATTTAGAAATAAGAGAATTTATATTTAATTTTAGGTTTATTGTACAGCTTTCAAAAGTTTAAATAGTGTAACTCAAAATAGTCAGCACGTGTGTTTGTTATTTTTTTCGTGAACGTCCCTGGTATATATATATATATATATATATATATATATATATATATATATATATTAAAAAAAGGAGGCAAAATAACGGATTTATTTTTGTTTTATATGCTTTCTTTTACAATGGGTTTAATTCTGTTACTAGTTTTTTTTGTCTCAAAAATTATCGGCCCTGGCTTAGTTACAACAATGTTTTTTTCTTCTTTGTCAACCATTTTCCATCCACTCCTGAATGTAGGTCTCTCCCAATTGTTTCCATCTTTCTCTATCTTGCGCCAATCTAATCCACTGTTTGCCTGCCACTGCTCTTATGTCATCTACCCATCTTTTTTGAGGTCTTCCCATGCTTCTTGTTGTCGTCCTTGGTCTCCATTCTAGAATTCTCCATGTGCACCTGTTGTCATTATATCGGGCTACGTGACCTACCCAGCGCCATTTCATTTTTGTAATTTCTTCCACAATATCCCTAATCTTCGTTCTACGTCTTATCTCGGTGTTTCTAATCTTGTCTCTTAGTGATATTCCAAGCATGATTCGTTCCATTGCTCTTTGCGTTGTTTCTAATTTTTTTGCAGATTTTTTAGTAAGTGCTACTGTCTCCAAGCCGTAGGTACAAACTGGTAGTATGCATGTATTATACACATGCATACTACCAGTAACATTGTAACGTTGTATAACAAAGTGTTTTTTTAGCGTTAAGTAATATTGTGATTGTTCTACCAAATTATTGTTAATTTTAATTGTTGATTATTGTATTGTTTAGTTTATATTTTATGTTTTTTATCTAATATTATGCAATGCAATGTTTATTAATAATTATTACCTACTGTGTCCACCTATTTGTTTTATATTTATATAATATGACATAATACGTAATTGTGATTATGAATTTTTTTAAATAAACGTATAGTATCCTATTGTATATTATGTTAAGGAAATAAAAACAGTTTCAGCACAAGAATTTCAACAAAGAAGTCACGGTGTATTCCCCATTTTGCTATACTGGAGAGTGGAAGAGAGCGGGTTGAAGCTTTGGTTAGAGAAATTTCAAATGGAAAGCATCAATCTTATTCGTTAGCCTCGAGCTTTTTTTCCTCGAACAACACAAATACGAAACGATAAATCAATGTGGAAGAGCTGTCACTGGTTAGGAAGCCACACAGTTGTGTTGTGTTGTTGTAGAGAGCGTTTTCCTCGATACATTTTCCAACATTTTCCATTTTCCGTTCCGATCGGGCCGAAGAAAATGCTCGGGTGAACCGGCATTTTATTTCACGAAGAACTCAAGAGGGAAATGAATTGAGTGTCAAAGAAAAGAAACGATCCTGCCGTGTAGACTGCTCTGGCGTTGTTAAAAAAAGAAAGCATGGGCTTCTGTTAAACTTACTTTGTTAGCAAATATTGTAAAGTAAGAAACTTTGTTGCAGAATTGGTAGTTTTAAATTAATAACTTTATATATTGAAATTAATAACTTTATCCATTAACACAAATTGTTATTTCCCAAATGTTTGGAAACTGATACGAAAGGTGAAACGTTATTTACAAAATTTAAAAAAATTGATGTAAAAGCTATACCGATGGAAATAATGGCCATACTGCATTTTTGCTTTTATTGAGTTAGTATTACCACAAAAATTATAATGCTCAAAGCTTTCAATACAAAAATGGCCAATCTTCCTGTATGAATGGTTGCCGATTTCTTAATTTTAATTTCTCCAAATCAGTTTACATTAAAACAGTCAAAGTGCATATAGAACTGCTCAATCTACTTAACTGAAGGGTCAATATCCAGTGAGCATTGGACTTTGACCTTTTTAATCTTAAATCATTGAAGACAGGCCTTTACAAACACATAATCTAAAAAAATTGTTGTTGTTTTAATGTCCGGTGAAGCTTTCTGTGTTTTATTTTAGGTGAATTTACTGCAAGTAGAGCAAAAAATGTTTTCAAGCCTAACTAAAAGGCTTTTGTCTTTAATTAAAGACTCCGGACAAGTTGGTGATAGAAATAGAAACGAAAATGGTAAGTACTAAATTAAAATTGGTCTGCAAATTGTGTTATTTTAATAATATAAAAAATGAATTTAGGTCATTCTACTGAAGAATCCATATCTACGTTTTTTATCCAGCTTGGTTGTAGTTTGGACACGTAGTAAGGGGAGACCGATATAATATTCTTCAACTTATTATGATGGGTAAAATCGAAGGACGCAGAGGAATTGGTAGAAAGCAGGCCTCTTGGTTGAAGAATATCAGGGAGTGGACAGGAATAAAGAAAGCTGAGCAACTATTTAGAATAGCTCGAGACAGAGACAGTTTCGCCATGTTAATCGCCAACGTGAAGGGGACTTATAGGGCACGTTAAGAAGAAGAAGAAGGTTGTAGTTATGCTGCTGTTATTGTAGAAATGATCCCACATGATGTAGACATGCAATTTCAGGCATCTGATAATATTGCGGTGGACTCGGCGATGGATCAGTCAAGAAATTCAATAGGCAGCCTTGATACTGATGTCGTTTTTGAAAATCAGGTAGATAGTCCTTAAATTCTTGCAATCTTTAATACCTACAGGTTTAATAATAAAGTAATAAGTGTTATTATCTTACTGTTGTATATTTTGTATTTACAACGCTTAGGTGTGTTATGGTTTTAAAATGTCGATTTATTTCTTTTAGAATATTCCGCCGTTAAATTCAATGAGTTTGCTTGAAGAACAACTGAATAAAACTCATGAAAGCAATCAAGAAAATGAAAAAGCAAAAACGTATGAACTTACTTTAAATGTAAGTACTTCCAACATACTAATTTATGTCTTTAACACATTTAAAAGCTTAAAAAACTTTTTTCCACTTACTCTACAAGGCAAAATAAATCATATGGAAGACTAGTCCCTGAAACATCTACTAATAACCCAGAAGATTTGGCAAAATTTAAATTTTTGATTCCAATAGATTGTCTTTCTACGAATCCTCACTTAAATTTGGCTTTAACCAATCCAGAATAATCATTTGCTTCTTCAATATCTAAAAAAAAAAGAAAATAAAGCAATTGTACATGAAAATCTAATGCTGCAATATAATTCTGTTGATAATATTCTAAAAGGTCGATATTAGAAATAAACATTTCAAAACATGTATACAAATGAAGTTATGATATAATTTTGAATTCATTTCTCAAATCCCGTATTGGAATCATATTTGTACTTTATAATAAAGATACCTGTGTCTTCATCTGACAGAACTACACTATTATTGGATTCACTGAATTCATCTGAATACACTATTATTGGATTCACTGAATTCATCTTCACTAGATGAATTATTATTTAATGTATTATATAATTGATCAGTACTACAATTTTTGATCTTTTACAATTTAAATTATGTGCATTCATTTTACCACACGAAGTACTACATATATTTCGATCTTTAGAGACTCTAAAACATGAAATAAAAAATTTTATGCAGGTAAAATTAGCAGTCGATGTTCAAATAGAGAAGATGTGAAGCTGGGAGAAAAAGTCTGTCTGGTTGAGCTTGAAAAAGAGGACAAAAGAAAAGTCATGCGAAACAAAAGCAAATTAAGAAACCTAAGAAAATGTCTAGTTTATATCGATGATGACCTGTCAAAGAAGGATAGAATTGTACAGAAATATGTCAGACAGAAAGCGCAAGAACTAAAACGTTGGTAGTAGAGACTAAAGCAAAAAACTAAGCACCAGCATGAAAAGGAAAGAAATGAAGACGAACAATGCGAAGAAAAGGATTACGAACAATGAAAACGAAACAAAACAAGACAGCAATACAAAGGTAAAGCCGAAGAAAGACAAGATACATTTAGCTACATGGAATGTCAGAGGAACCTTTTATGAAGGTGCGCTAAAAGAACTAATGAATGAGGCAAGGAAGTATAAAATAGATTTAATGGCTCTTCAAGAGACAAAACAATTAGGATCGGAAATAACTGATATAGAAGATATGGTGCTCTTCAAAAGCGGAGGTAAAGATAGAATGCTTGGAACTGGTTTTTTAGTAGCTGAATATATCAAAGACAAAGTGATGAAGTGATTTCTGATAGGATGTGTTCAATACGAATTAAAAGTAAGAAAAGGAATTGGAGTATAATCAATATTCATGCACCGTCAGAAGACAAGGACGACGAAATAAAAGATATTTACTATGAATAGCTAAATGATGAATACGAGCGCCTACCTAAACGTGATGTAAAAATAATAATGGGTGATTGTAATACTAAAGTGGGAAAAGAACCTCTGTAGACTGCAGTAACTGGTAACTATAGTAAACACGAAGTAACAAACGATAATGGTCAAAGACTTATTGGATTTGCCATGGAGAAAAACATGGTGGTGAGAAGCACACAACTAAAACGAAAAGAGATATACAAAGGTACGTGGGTCTCCCCTGATGAAAGGACAGTGAATCAAATAAATCATGTTGTGATTGAAAGTAAATATACGAATATCATTCAGAAGGTAAGAAGTATGAGAGGAGCTGAAATCGACTCGGTCCATTACCTCGTTAAAGTCACATGTGGGAGGAGGCTGGAAGAAAAAGAGAAATCGAACAATAAAACGAAGAGGAAGTGCAATATTGAAAAACTTAAGGAAGTAGAAATATAAACTAAATACGAAGAAGAAATAAATAAAATTCTACAACAATGAAACTAAAAGAAAATAGTTAAGTGAGACTCCAAGAGAAGTACAAACAAAGATTGGTTTGACAAAGAGTGTCAGGCGATAGCAAAGGAAAAGAAAAAGATCAGACAATAAATATTAACAGATAATAGAGAGTGTAAAAAACAAGAATATAGAAAAATTGGGGGATTAAAAACTCTGTGTAGAAGGAAAAACAGATACCACAATGAGTTGAAATTAAAAGAGGTAGAAGAGAAGTTTAAAAACAAAGAGGTGAGGTCGTTCTATCAAGAAGTTAAAAAGATGGGAAAAGGTTACCAAAGCTACTGTAGTTATATGAAAGGTAAAGACGGAAATTTAATTAGCGATCCGGCAGAAATAATGACGGAATGGAAAAAACATTTTGAAGAACTATTAAATGGTGAGGTGGACCACGAAGCAGTAGACAACTGGACGGTTGGAGAAGATGCGATAGTTGAAAGGCAGCCTACAGAGGAGGAGGTGGTGACAGCAATACATGAAATAAAAAATAACAGAAGTCCAGGTAAAAGTGACATATGCATAGAAATGATCAAGTTTGGTGGAGAACAACTACAAAGAAAAATATATCAGCTACTAGAGCAAGTATGGGAAAAGGAAATAATGCCATCGGAGTGGTATGAAGCCCGCATATGCCTTCTGCATAAAAAAGGAGACAAACTAAAGTGTGACAACTATAGAGGTATAGCCTTACTAGACACGGTATACAAAATCTTGGCAAGAATATTGAGAAATAAACTAAATTGCTACACGGAAAGAATCCTACATGAGTATCAGGCTGGCTTTAGAAATGACAGATCTACTGTAGACCAAATCTTCTCATTAAAGGAGATACAAACGACTTGTTATGAAGGTAAAGTTCCCCTGCATGTTTTGTTTGTGGATTTTAGACAAGCATTTAGACAAGAGTTGCTTCCATACAGTCCTCGTAGACACACCGTCTCAGGACTAGCAACTTCAACGTGGAGTCATATGTCGCCATGTTACCTAATCCAAAGGTAACTTTAACATCTTAACATATAATAAGAAATACTGTAAACCAAATGTAACTAATTATTTGTTAACGGGTTTTTACCCATATATTTAGTGGCTACATTCATGTACTCCTAGACACGATGATGGAATATCGATTCCGAAAACGTTTTGTCTAATTAGCCCGTTTGGGTTTTAAATATATACCTTTTACAAACGTTTTTAATAAAAAATTTTAAATAAATATATTTTTTCAATTGTATTTTTGTTTTAATAAAACTTCTTTATTTTATTCAAAAATAAAAAGTTTCTTGCCATTTGTAAAAGATACATTTATTTAATTAAGGGGAAAGGCGCCAAATGTCGCCTGGCAAAATTTTCAATTTGTTTTAAATGTATTCATTATTTTCGAATCCGGAGAAAACTAATAAATATTTTTGAAAAATTTAAAGGCAGAATGAAAGATTGCATTATTACTGAGGGCAGAAAGTCCCTGAAAACTTCTACAATGTTTATTTTAATAAGTTATGTAAGTTAATTTTTAATTGAAAATATTGCATGCAAAAGAAACTTTTTATTTATTTTAATAAATATTTCATTCTGCCTTTAAATTTTTCAAAAATGCTGTTTAGTTTTCTCGGGATTTGAAAAAAATGGATACATTTAAAACACATTGAATATTTTGACAGGCGACATTTTGCGCCTTTCCCCTTTAATACCTCACGATTACAACTACAATTACTTACCTTATATAATTACGATTAGAAAACTATTCAAATTCAAAATAAATAGGATCAACTTCGGAATCCGAGTCGTCTTGAGGGTTAATGATTAGCGGTTGTGTCTCTACGGTCGCATCAATTATGTTATCAAGATCCCACATTTTTTGTTCTTCTTCTATTACATGTCTTACTGCATCTTTCCAGTTTTGTTCTGTAATATGTTGTAAAGACTCGTATAACAATTCACGTACAGCTTATATTGTATATGACGTATTTTTCTAGTCACATAACTTTTCATTTGTGCCCAAATGAGTTCAATTGGATTTATTTCGTAGTGGTAGGGTGGAAGTCTAAGGACTTTGAAGTTTCGCCTTTCCACCATTTTGTCAACTACGTATTTCTTGAACTTAGATTTGTGTTGCTGGGCAATTTTTAAAAGTTCTGCTTTTACCATGCCATCTTCGTAAGGCAGATACTTATTCCGCAGTCAGTCAAGAATATCCTGTTTCTGCCACGCAGTCGTTGTAAGTCTTTCTACTAGTGTGAATGATAAGGTGCATTATCTAATACTATAATTGAATTTGGTGGTATGTGTTCAATCATCTGCTCAAAATACTCTTCCAAAACATCAGCTGTCATCTCCTCGTGATAGTCTTTTCTGCTTTTGGACTGAAATTCCAACAAACCATGCTTAACAAATCCTTTTTCATTGCCAATATGAGAAATTATTATTCTACTGCCTTTACCAGAAGGTGGAAAGATACCAGTAGACCAACCTTCCATAAAGGCTTGCCTGGAGCTTAATATATTTTTATCTGACCAATTTTATTTTAGAGTATGACCTGAGTTTACCCACATATCTCCTCCCGGTCAATCAAAAGTGATTTTCGATCTGATTTCTCTCACCGGAAATTTAATTCTTTTAAAACTTGCCACAATTTAGTTCGTGCAATATAAGGCAAATCCGGGTCGTCTCTAACTTCTTGTAAAATTTTGTTTAGGTTTGGTATTTCTTTTTTGAAAAAAAATCCATGAATTTTCCTTCAAATACCATTTTTGGCAAATCCATCAATTTCAATAGGCTTTTTCCCTCTCTTTAAGTGTTCGTTTGTGTTTGGGTTAACTATACCGTGTTTTTTTCTTTCTGATAGGAACCTATATATAGTTGACTCCCTACGCCAGTCATGTTGGCACAACTTCCGACTATGTTGCGAACAGTGTTTGTGGGATTCTGAGAAACCATAGCATCGTGAACATTCAGAACAATAGTCTTCTCTCTTGGTAAATAGACAGACTTACTGACTGTACGCAACAGTATCGGTGTAAAACTTGATGATGTTGACACAAACAATCCAACAAAACGAGCACGAGCGAAAGGTACGTATATGTTCGTAGGTATATGTAATAAAATTATTATTTTTATTAATATAATATAATAAATTCTTATTTTTATTAATATAATATAATAAGCAACATTAGTCGTGAAAGTTTTAATTGTTTTTTGCTAAATATATTAGTATTAAAACATTATTAATATTAATTTTAATGAATAAACACCTCAGGAACGCCTATGATAATACAAATTTTACGACCGTTTTATGACTTTGGGGCACATTTCGTGCTATCAACGATTTGTGAACGGATAATAGGAATGGTTTGATACTGACAATACATTGATCTAATGTGTATGACAATTGATTTTAATAAAGGGTTTTATACATAATGTTCCCAAATGGGCACAATTTTTTTTAAACCGGATCATTTAAAAAAAAATGTGTAGCTGTGAATTTTACATACATCTATTAAGAGTACTTTAATATATTTTTATTTCATTTTGTCAAAAAATAAAATAAAATAAATTGTGTGATAGATGCATCGTCTAAATCGTAACCATAAGAACAAAATCAATTTGGAAGAATTGTCTGATCAACAATTATTCGAATTTATTGATTCCGTTGAAACCGACGATAGCATTTATAGTAGTGACGATAGTATTGTGGATCCCGACTATGTTGATGATAGTATTGCGCCTGAGAAGCCTTACAGCCTATCCGAGGTATCAGAGGATAACTCACAAGTTGTTGACGAATGCATTCGGGAAATGCTTGAAGCTGAGACAACCGATGCATTTGTAAATTGTATAAATTTGTCACTAGATATTAGCAAAGTTGATCAACTAGCAGCTTCTTCAACATTAGTTTTGGATGATGTATCAACCGAAACATTTGAAGTACAAGAACCCTCTACATCCACTTCTACAAATGCATATTTTAAACCAGTCAGAAGAGCTCGATCTCCATTGCCAACTCTTGAAGATACTGGGCCATTAGTTCAACCTAATGATGGTGGCTTTACTGGAGGAGGTAAGATTATATAGAAAACATATTTATACGTTAGGTATATTGTCTTTTTTATTACAGCTTTGAATACAATATCAAAAAACTCGAAAGAGATTTCCAAATTGACGTGGCGTAATCGCTCAATGCGTTTACACGTAAATGATGTGGCTTTTCGTGGCGATTCATCTCTTCTAGAACAGTCAAACAGCTTCAAACACCGATGCAATTATTTAATTATTTTTTTAACGACGATATCGTTAAACTGGTTGTTGAAGAGACAAACCGTTGTGCTTTGGAAAAAATATAAATACAACATTCAGTACAACTGCACACAAAATAAGACATTACATTGGTATATCGCTTTATATGTCTATATATCGCTATCCTAACATAGATAGTTATTGGGGAAACAATGCTTTTGTGCCAATTCAGAACTGTATGACATCGAAACGATTTATTACCATCAAGAAGTATTTATCCTTTCAAGATAACTCACAACGAAAGAAGAAAGGTGAACCAGGATATGATTCATTATTTCGGATTCGTACGCTAGCTAACAAACTGAGTGACAGGTTTGATTCCATCCCCAAAACGGCTAGACTTTGTGTTGATGAACAGATGTGCTCTACAAAAACGAAACACCATTTGCGTCAGTATATGCCAAATAAGCCGCACAAATGGGGTGTGAAATTGTTTGTTCTATGTGATTCACATGGTTTTGCCTATCGTTTCGAAATTTACAATGGCGCCGGAGATAATGTAGTCTTGTCTGATACACCAGACCTAGGAGCAACATCAAATGTTGTCGTTCGTTTATCACAAACGATTCCTAATTTCGTGCATCACATCTTGTTTTTTGACAACTTCTATACTTCGCTTCCCCTCTTGGTACATTTACGTGCAAGAGGAATTTATAGTTTAGACACAGTAAGAGGTAAATAAATTTTCCGTGGTTTCTATTATTCAAAATGATACATGTTTAAATTTTTTATTTGTAACTAATCGTATACCAGCGTGTAAACTGCCGACTGATAGTGAAGTAAATAAAGAAAGTAGAGGGTTTTCCATAGACTACATGACCTCAAGTTATGGAATCGATGTAAGCACTGTATTATGGAAGGATAACAAATGTGTCCGCCTGGCATCGACATATGTTGGCATTGAACCATTTATAAAAACCACTCAAAATCAACACAAAGCGAAAGTACCTCGGTATGACAGGAAGCATAGAAAACACATCGAAGTTGATTGTCCTCAAATCATACGTGAATATAATGCTCACATGGGTGGAGTCGATTTGATGGATGGAGTTATGGGTCGATATCACATTCGAGCTAAAAGCAGAAATATTATGATTCGGATATTCTATCATTTTGTCGACATGGCCGCCACAAACTCATTCATTCTATATAAACGCACATGTGCCGAAAAGGCAAATAATTTCAGTGACTGTTGTGAAGAGGAAAGGCTTCTATCTCTTTCAGAATTCCGTGAAGAGATAGCATCTGGCCTTGTTTTTTTCAAGGAGAAATGAAATGTTGGTCGACGATCATCAGCTCGAAATGGTGAACCTGGTTCTTCTGGTAAAACTTGTTCATCTGATTTTGGAAAAAGGGCGGTTCATCAATTTGCAGATATACGTTTTGATGGTGAAAACCATTTCCCAGTTTGGGTAAACAGAAAAGGCAAGAAGAGATGTAAGCTGTGTAAACAATCTGATACGCAGCTTGTCTGTTCCAAATGTGACCTCCACTTATAAGGTACAGTCGATAAAAATTGTTTTTGGGATTACCACCATCAAAAATAACATGTTCTATACTCATTTCTCTCAATTAAACTTGTTTTATAATAAACATCTACCAAAGTTATTTTTTACTCATAACCCGATAAGACCGTCTGTAGACGGTCTTCACTATTTCTCACCTAGCACTCATTCTAGACAAGAGTTTTAGCAGAGAATTTAAAAATAAGTAACTTCAACAGATAATTTATACGATCTTGCCTGTTAGAGGGTTCTTCTTAGAGTGCCGTCTCCCTACGGAGGTTGGCAATCATAATGGCTATTTTTATTTTAGAACTTGCTGCTCTAAACAAATCAATCGATCTGCATTGGTACCAATCACGTAGATTCTTTAACCATGAGTTCTGCCTTCGGCCAACAGATCTTCTTCCTTGAATCTTTCCCTGTATTATCAGTCTCAAAATTTCATATTTTGGTCCCCTCATCACGTGGCCTAGGTATTCCAGTTTTCTGGTTTGTATAGTGGTGATTAGTTCTGTTTCTTTACCAACCCTCTCCAGTACTTCTTTATTTGTAATTCTATCAGTCCATGATATTTTCAATACTCTGCGGTATAACCAGAGTTCGAAGGCCTCGATTCTTTTTAAATTACATTTTTTTAATGTCCAAGTCTCAGCTCCATATAATAATATTGAAAATATATAACAGCGAATGGTACGTAGTCTGATCTCCAAATTTAGATTTTTGCACGTTAGGAGTGGCTTCATTCGTATAAATGCTGATCTGGAAATCTCTATTCGTCTGTTTATTTCTACAGTATGATCATTGGTTTCATTGATCAAAGTTCCCAAATACTGATATTTTTCTACTTGTTCTATCACGTTACCATTTATTGTCAATAGGTGATGTATATTTTGTGGCCTTTTTGTAATCAGCATGTACTTCGTTTTTTTGGCGTTTATAGTAATTCCCATCTCAGCACTATTTATACTCAAGCTTTCGATAAGATGTTGTAGATCCTCTATACTCGTTGCTATGATCACAGTGTCGTCTGCATATCTTAAATTATTAATTAATTTTCCGTTAACGGTGACTCCCGCTTCGATATTATTGAGCGTGTTTTGGAAAATTTCTTCAGAATATAAGTTAAACAAAAGTGGTGATAACACACATCCCTGTCTAACTCCTCTACAGATCCTCATTTCTTCTGAGTGTTGCCCATCAATTTGAACTATGGCACTTTGGTTCCAACATAATGTTTGCACTATATTTATGATTTTACTGTCAATGCGCTTGTTCATAAGTATTGATATTAGTTTTTCATGTCTTACTTTATCGAAAGCTTTTTCGTAGTCAACGAAGCACAAGTGTAGATCAACATTCACATCCCGACATCGCTGAGTTAATATGTTGATGGCAAATAGTCCTTCTCGAGTACCCATTCCATTTCGGAACCCGAACTGCGTCTCGCTAATATCCTCCTCTAGCCTTTCGTATATTCTCTTATGTATTATTTTTAGCAGAACTTTTAAAGTATGACTCATGAGGCTCAGTGTTCGATAATCAGAGCACTCTTTTGCTGCTTGTTTTTTAGGGATGGTTATAAATGCTGACTTTAGCCACTCCTGTGGTATTATTCCCGTATCGTACACCGTGTTGAATAAATCTGCCAATACTTCCAAGTTGTCCTCTTCCACTAGTTTTAAGAGTTCTACTGGTATTTCATCTAATCCAGCTGCCTTGTTGTCTTTAGAGTTTTTGATAGCATATTTGAGTTCATCTATCGTGGTCTTCTGTATCTCTAAAGGATTTAATTCTTGTATTTTCTGCATTTCACCTCTTTCATCTTGGAAAAGTTCTCTAACGTACTCCTCCCATCGCCTTAACTTCTCTGGTAAATCTACTAGTAGTACTCCTTTTTTGTCTTTTATGTGTCCTTGCTGTCTATTTCGACCCATTCCAGTCACTTCTCTAGTTTTTTTGTGCATATTTCTCATATCATATTTTGTTTCTAGTTCTTCTATCTCTTTACATTGCTTCATCAAATAGATTTCCTTAGCTGTTTTGATTTTTTCCTTAATTATTCGTTGTATTTCTTTATACTTCTGTAGATCTTTTCCTTTATATTTCCTTCTTTCTTCCATCAGTAATAGTATTTCTTCTGTCATCCAGTGTTTTTAGCCTCTGATTTATGTTCTATTAAACTTTCTTGAGCTGGTTTCAGTAATGAGTTTTTTATATTACACCACTTTTTATTTACATCCATAATTTGTTTGTTGTCAGTTAGTGTTTTTTGCATATTATAATTCACATTATTTTTTATTTCGTTTTTTATTTCTTCGTTTTGTAGCATTCTTACGTTAATTTTTGGTTGTTGTTGTCTGAGTTCAATTCTTTTTAATTTTATTTTCACGTTAGCCACTAGCGGATTGTGGTCTGAGTTAACATCTGCTCCAGGATAAGTTTTAACTGAGGTTATAGAGTTTTTATATCTGCTATTTACGAGTATAAAGTCTATCTGGTTTCTGACAATGTGGTTTTCTGTATGTGAAGGAGACGTCCATGTATATAGTCTTCTTTTAGGAAGCTGAAACCAAGTATTGGCAATTACCATATTCTTTTCTTGGCAGAATTCTATGAGCCTTTCTCCTCTCTCGTTTCTAGTTCCTAGTCCGAATTGTCCAACTATATTTTCAACTGTACCTACTCCAATTTTTGCATTAAAATCTCCTAAAATGTAAGTAATATCTCTAGATTTTGTTAACTTGATTGTATTGTGCAATTCTAAATAAAAGTTTTCGATCTCATCTTCGGTCTTATCAGCAGTGAGAGCGTAAACTTGGATCATATTAATATTACAGTTCCGTGCTTGAATTTTTAGCATTATTATTCTTTCTGAGATTTGAATCACACCTAACACTGATTTTTTAATAGTGTTGCTTATGATAAAAGCTACTCCTTATCGATGATCAGTTTTGTCTCCTCCAGTGTAATAAATATTGTGGTTATTTATTGATATCTCTCCATTTCCTGACCACTGTACATCGCTAACCCTAAGTATCTATATTTAGCCTCTCCTTCTCTTTAATAACATTGTGTAGTTTTCCAGGCTGATACATACTTCTTACATTCCAGGTAGCTATTTTTATCTGAGAGGGTTGAGTATTTTTTTTGTGGTATTTTGTGCAAGGGTTTCGCATGTTGACGACCGAGGAGGCCTTGCGTTCTGATGGTTGTCCTTCCCTGCCGGATTTTGGTCTCCGATTACCATAATCAATAATGTTTCTTGCGCAAATAGTGCTAGCCATTATAATTTATACTAGAGATGTCATCAGGGACCTTTAATGCAGTGGTTTCTCGTTGCCTTCTGCATTCTGATGCCGTTGACCACTTTCTTGGTTCTTCCGCCTTCGAGACCAATTTCTTAGTCTCAGGACAACAGAGTGTCCTTCCACTTACTAGCTCATCCGCCCTAAGCCGTTGGCCAGTAAATGGTTGATTGCTTATCCCGGCAAACACTCGGACGTCAGAGCCTCGTTAGTTATCTAGCAGGATGTACCAGAAGACCATGATCTAGATCATCATACGAGCAGGTGAGGTTGACATTTGAATAGGAGTGGCTATTTGTTGCGCTTCACTATCCCATTATATTAAGAGTACTTTAATATATTTTTATTTCATTTTGTCAAAAAATAAAATAAAATAAATTCATAGAGGCTTAATATTTTCTACCTTTGAGTTAAATTTTAAGTTTATGCAGTCTTTAAAATTCGCCAAAAAAAGTTTTCATAAATGTTCAATCCCAATTCAGTCTGCAACGTCGGAATATTAATTTCGTTAAGAGATTCTGACTCTCAAACGGGATTGATCGGGCCTTCCAAAAAAGATAAAAACGAAAAAGTAAGCGACTGCAGCACCGTGTTTTTAGTTGCTTTTGTTACCAAGCTTAACGTTGCCAACAAGGATCTTATTTCTTATTTGAAACAGCTCCTCGCATAGTTTTGTAATAAGAATTACAACGACACTTGAGAAATTTTGCCTGAATTCACTAATTTTACTTATAAAACTTAACATTACACGACGAAAATATACACAAAAAAAGATAAAATACAAGAACTCTCTTCTTAGGCGAAAGTGTAGACAGTAAAGCGAAAATCCCAGAGATAAGGTAATCTTACCTGAAAATTATATATGAGATTTAAATCCTAGACTAGAATAAGCTGCGATGTTGAGAGGAAAGGGGAAGATAGAATTTGGAGATGGGATCCGCTGTTTTTTACTAAGTGTTACCTAAATAAATTTCGTTAAGGCTGTTTTATTGGTGCACCAAAATTTTTTCTCTGTTATTTACCGACAAAATGTCTCGAAATTTGGACATGTGATTCAAAACTATGTTGCCTTTAAAATGATGGTTTTACTTTTTTTATTTTTTTTATTTTCTGTTGAAAAATTGGATTATACTGTTTTACGTTATATTATAACCAAACTTTTCACGCCCATCAGTTGAAAGAGTTTTTTTTTCTGTAATCCTTGATTCTTTTTTCACCATTCTGTGTCCAGTAATAATCGAGAAAAGCGTATTCAAACTTTAAAGAAAATTGCTAAAAAATACTGAAATCTAATACTGAAACGTGTTCCTCATCATTGTCGCTTAGCTTGATCGTTATCGCATTAGTGACGTCAAATCTCATGAACGTACGGTAGGGTCAGTTAGTTCGCTTGAATCAGAATCCATTTTAGTTCTTTCATTCTTGTATTTTCTTTATCAACTTGTTTAGTTTTTACAGTTTACAGTATTCTTATTTATTTTGAAAACATTGAAATTATTTAGTTTACGGGTATGTTTAAGTAATATATTATTAGTTTAGTGGTATAAGTTAAGAGTTCTTTAGTTTACGCGTATTTTTAAGTATTACATTAGGTTAGTAATATAAGTTATAAGAGACAAGATAAAAAATGAGTCCCAGTAAACGTCCTAGGTCAAGGAAAAGGAGAGCAATTGCACTACAGTAAGTATTTATTATTTATATATTTACAACCGTTTTTAAAAGCTTTTATTTAACTTATATTTAACTTTTCTAGTAATAGCTGTCATTCTCAGTCAGTTGAGATTGCCTCTCCGCAAAAACCATCTTTTTTGGTAGAAGGCAGAAGAATAGTGGACATAAACTTTTTCATTAAATCTATTCAAGGTTTGAGTAATCATTCTCCATTTTCATGCAACTTTTCTAATATGGAGATTATCAAAGAAAAAATGGACAGTAAGAGATAGAGTAACGATAAATCTACAAAAAGAAAGACCAAAGATGATAAACAGTTGCAAACGCATAATTTGAAATTCACCAAATCATACAGAAGCATACATAAAAAATATAGCCGAAACTTTACAGAGTAATAATCCCAAACATCTAAGTATCGACGATCACAATAAATTAATAACTGACTCGGTTAGAAACGCATAACTCAAATGTTGCAAGAAAAATGACACCAAAAGTGAAAAGATTAGCAAAAATACAAAAGCTCTGATGGAAATACGACGAAACCTAAGCGAGAAAGAAACAAAGAAGAATATAAAAAACTAAATAAAAGAATTTCAGCGGAAATTAGAAAAGATGTAAGAAGATATAATACTAATGTAATTACTCAAACAGTAGAAGAGAACAAAGGCTTAAAGATAATGAAAAGAAAACTCACACAAAGTAAAAAAGAAATATATAAGCTGAGAGATAAAGATGGAAAGGCAACAACAGATAAACAAAACATTCTGAAAATAACCAGAGAGTTTTATAAAGACCTCTATACCAACCAAAGACCACAAGACAATTTCCCGACACGAGTAAAGACTCTCATAAATCAGGGATCGGAAATACTTTTACCCATTACTGTGTCAGAAGTAAGAGAAGCTTTAAAGGAAATGAAGAACTATCGATCGCCTGGTGATAATGGACTCGTTATCGAGGCAATAAAATCAGGAGAAATTTTATTAAAATCAGTAAGCGAACTGTTTAATAAATGCTTACATGCGCGTACGATTCCAAAAGACTGGAACAATGCACTAATAGTCTTGTTACACAAAAAAAGCGATATTACTAAATTAGAAAATTATAGACCCATCAGCCTCTGGACACATATGTACAAACTCTTTATGAAAATCTTAATAAAGAGACTAACACCTAAACGTGATTTCTATCAACCCAAAGAACAGGCAGGCTTCAGAGCAGGATATGGCACAAATGACCATTTGCATACCATAAATCTAATAGAATACCATCTTAATAGAAAAGTGCATCGAGCACAACATACCACTGGTTCTTGCATTTGTCGATTACGAGAAGGCTTTTGATTCTGTAGAGTTTGAAACAATACTGGAAGCCTTAAATCAAAGCCGAATAGATTACAGGTACACGACACTAATCAAAAACATCTACGAGAACGCTACATCAAGTATACGACTACACGAAGACACAGAAAAATTCAGCTTAGGTCGAGGAGTTAGATAAGGAGACAATATTTCACCAAAATTGTTCACGGCAGCTCTAGAGTCAATATTTAAGAGCACTCAATGGCAAGATATGGGCATCAATATAGATAGAAAAAGATTAAATCACCTAAGATTTGCAGATGATGTTGTATTAATCGCAGATAATTTACATGATACAGTTTCTATGATGCATTCGCTTAAAAGTCTGTCTAAACGAACAGGATTAAAGATAAACTTTGAGAAAACTAAACTTATAACAAATCTCGTAATGAGTGGAAATATAACTATTGACAATAATACCATACAACAAACAGACACTTACAAATATCTGGGACACGAAATCAAAATAAGTAGAGACAATCAAACACATTAAATACAGAGGCGAATAGGCCTAACATGGGCAGCATTTGGCAAATTAAGCCATATTCTAAAAAGTTCAATTCCCATGTGTCTCAAGCGAAAGGTTTATAACCAATGTGTTTTACCTGTACAAACTTATGGAGCAGAGACTTTAACACTCACGCAAAAATCTGCGAATAAACTTAGAATTACACAACGAGCCATGGAACGTGCAATGCTGAACGTGAGCCTTCGAGACCACATAACAAACCAACAAATCAGGCAAAGATCAGAAGTTCAAGACGTCATCGAAAGAACCACGACGCTTAAGTGGAACTGGGCAGGGCACTTAGCCAGAACACAAGATGGACTATATGGAATGGAGGCCCAGAAACTATAAAAGAAGCCAAGGACGACGACCGACTAGATGGACCGATGATATAAAACGTGTAGCGGGAAACTGGCTACAATCGGCCAAGTGTAGAGAACACTGGAAAGAACTGAGGGATGTCCAGCAGTGGACGCGATTGGCTGATCGATGATGATATTCATTTATTCTTTGATTGATCATTATTCATTATCATCATCAGAGTAACGGCCAGTCAGGGTCGACAGGGTGGGCAATTCTACCCGTACCTTTATAAATATTATAGATTTTTTTTAATATTTAAATCAATATTTCGATAATTAATTGTGGCAGGTAATCAGTTGATGTCATTTGTTTCTGTGAAATAAAAAAAATATCTGTGAGATAATAAAGACTAAATTTTATTCATGGTTTTTAAAAGAATTCGACCAATTCGAGCAGACTAATTTTATTCATGATTTTTAAAAGAATTCTTCCAATCTAAGCGTTAAATGATTACTGCGTAAGACACTTTTCAAATTAATGATCCGTAATCGGAGACATCCATCCGCCTGTGTGAATTCTTAAAAAGGCACGTTTCGGGGTTTCGGCAAGTCGATTCCGAGTTTGACGATTTACATGTAAAAATCAATGGAATATTAGTTGATGAGCAACCAAACATACATTTCTTTCCATATGAATTTAATTACCAAGTACGGCAAATTTAATTTTTCCGATGCTTCATTTGGATTAATGATTGGTCGCGAACTGTACCTTGCGAGTGCGGGATAAAATGTTATTCCGGGATGGATAAGTACTTAAGAACTTAAGTAGTGAAGTGGTATTGAATGCACGAACTAACTTTCCCTTCTGCGATTTATTTTTATTTTCTAAAGTTATACTGTGATACGTTACGTCTGCCGTAAATAGTTAAAAGTTAAAGGGTTTTTTGATATATTAGTTTTTTTTTTAATTAAAGTGTAAACAAATTCAGATAAATTAACATAAAAAAAAGCAAGCTATGGGAGAAACTGTAAGTATTGATTAATTTGATATTGTAAATTATATTTTGCAAAATGGGTTTTCATCTATTCCGTACGAAGAACAAATTGATATTAAAAATATGGGGCGTCCTTTACCTAAAATGTCCCGGCTTATAAATATTAGTGCGGGGAGTAAAACATCAAAGTCCGGTGGATCTGGTTACGATAATTTAAAGGAATTAATTAGGGCTTTACATAAACATGGTATTTAAAAAGATCATACATACAACCAGATTAAACTAGATTTATTTGGAAAACAAAATATCTATGTTTCATTAGATAATGCCCAACGTGAAAATGCTATTAAACATAACAAAATTGTAAAAAATAATGACGCAGTTTTACGTCGTTTAATTAATATTGTAATTTTTTTAAGTTGTCAGGAATTATCATTTAGGGGACACGATTAATCGGAGCATTCGTTAAATCAAGGAAATTATTGAAAACAATCCAGAATGAATTCGTAGTATCAATTAGTTACATTTTGAGTAACGTTATTAAATCTGAAATTCAGGAAACCATTTGCTTTTTACTAGAAGTAGATGAAACTAACGACAGATCCTGATATTCACAATTATTATCAATTGTTGTTTGATACGCGTTACGTGGTAATATTTACGGAAGGTTTGTAGGTTGTATAGACGTGAGTAAAAGCCATAAGACAGAATATATTTTTGGTGTTTTAAAGGACAGATCTAAATTTTTTTATATCAAAAATAAATAGTAGGGCAAACTTATGACAGCGCTGCCGTAATATCTGGTGAATTGAACGGTCTCCAAGCAAAAGTTAAAACTATTGCACCGCAAGCTTTATTTACTCACTGTCATGCGCATAAAATTAATTTAGTTTTGCAGGATATATGTAAAAAAATTAAAGAATGTCGTCGTTTTTTGCCAGTTTAAGCGGATTTGCTTCATTTTTCTCAAGTTTGCCTAAACGGACTAATGTTTTAGAACGGTTTGTCTCGAAAAAAATGCCAACAGTTTGTCAGACGCGATGGAATTTTAAATTTCGGCTAGTTTTTACTGTAGCAGATTTCCGTGAACAGCTTTTGAAAGTTTTTGATTTTATTATTAAATGCGACGATTTTGAAAGTGATGATATCTCCATCCCTGAAGCAATCGGTTTGAAAACTTTCGCATAACCAACGCAAACCTTTTCCCTTCTTTGAGTAATCTATTCAATCTTTAAAAATTATCGCAAATCAAGTTCATTTCTGTGTGCATTCCCGTTTTAAACAGTTTGATCTTTTCATACTTTTCAGTCCCGTTCTTATCGTATTTTCTGCCCATTTTTTATTCACTAGGTTTCCCTATTCCTTTAAAAAATACGGTGGTGCCCAAAATTCTCTTCTCTTTCGTGTTTCTTTTTCCATCTCACTCGTTTATCTTTTGTAGTCTAGCCCTGTCAAACCTCGACCAAGATACCTCTACCAGACTGAAGCCCGAATTGTAATATCGTTCTTTGTGTAAACCTATCTTTTGTTTATAAAGAGGATGCAAGACGACCCGTACTGATGTATGGTAGCGAAACGTGGACGATCACAAAATCATACGAAGAGCAACTACTAAGTTTGGGAAAGAAAACTACTAAACTAAAGAAAGTTTACTACTACTACTAAGTTTGGGAAAGAAAAATTCCAAGATAGATTTTTGGGCCTATGCTCGATGGAGCAGCAGGACAATATAGGATAATAACTAACAAAAAGCTCGAAGAACTATATCTAGACGCTAACATAATTATAAAAATAAAGTCCAGTTGACTCCAGTAGACAGCACACCTCAGAGACATTTTGACGATATTCTTCATTCTGATATTCTTTCTTGACAAAAGCATAGTAAGGCTAGTTTGGAAAGCCCCAACTGGAAGAAGAATACGTAGACTACGGTGAAGAGATAATGTATTAGGAGACCTTAAAGCTATGGGCGTGGAAAATTGGATGGAAATTGCTCAAGATAGAGACGATTGAAGGGATGTTGACAAGTCAGCTAAAACTAACGAAGGGTTGTAGCGTCACAGAATAAGTAAGTAATTAGTCATCTTGTTTCCAAACAGGTATTTTAGGAACCCAATCAAATCTTGAAGTCCCACACCGACAAACCGGTCTGTTTCAAGGATTCTGGGGGAGGCAAACATTCGACTAAACTAAACATAGGAACATATAACATCAGATCCATGAATGATGATACTATACTTCACGAATTAGAAGAAGAACTAAATAATATACAATGGGATGTCATTGGTCTGTCAGAGATAAGAAGAAAAGGTGAACAAAAAGTACTATTAAACTCAGGAAACATGCTGTACTACAAAGGCAATGAGATAACTCTAACAACGGAGTTGGTTTTATAATAAACAAGAAAGTCGTCAAATACATACAATCCACCAAAGGTATATCAGACAGAGTAGCCTACATTATGCTTAAATTAAAAAGAACGTCTTTGAAAATTATACAGGTATACGCGCCAACAAGTTCGTACACAGATGAAGACATTGAAAACTTCTACGAAGAACTAACACTCGCTATGGACGAAAAGAAAACTAAATTGACGCTAATAATTGGAGACTTTAATGCCAAATTAGGGAGAAGAATAGATGGAGAAGAACACAGAATTTGAGAGTATGGATATGGCGAAAGAAATAATAGAGGACACACATTAATGAACTACTTGAAGGAGAGACAACTTTTTGCTATGACCTCGTTTTTTAACAAAAAACCACAAAGAAAATGGACATGGATAAGTCCCAACGGTAACACAAAAAACGCAATAGATTACATCCTTACAACACAAAAAACTCTCATCAAAGATGTTACAGTACTGAACCGCTTCTCAACCGGTAGCGATCATAGACTTGTCAGAGCCAAACTCAGGATTAATAGCCAATTCGAAACAAAAAAGAAAATGGAAAATGTATCGAAACTAGATATGGAAAAACTTAAGCAATTAAAAGACGAGTATAAACAAAAAATAAGGGAAAGTATACCGGTTACCAGAGATTTGGAAAACAAAAACATCGATGAAATAAATCAGCTATTAACCGATACATTAGCAAAGGCGGGAAAAGAGGTAGCACAAACAAGAATAAAAAAGGAAAACTATATGTCCCAGGAAACCAAAAATGTCATGAGTAAAAGAAAAACATTACTGGAACAATATAAGAGAAACACAATAGATTACAAAGAGGTAAACAAAGCTATCAGAAGGAATATCAAGGAATATAAAAGGAGCGTACAGGAAGAAAAAATAGAAAAATCAATTAAACAAAATAAAAACATGAAGTGCTTAAAACCACAGCTGGGAACCATACAAATTAATGGTATAAAGAACAAAGAAGGTACAGAGACCAATGATATAGAAGAAATCATACAGATAACACAAGAATATTATAAAAACCTCCACAATACAAAACAGAAACCTACCCAAGAAATCCTTAAGCAACTACAAATAAAAATAAAAAATGTTAATTTCGACTTACAACCAGAAATCAGATGAAGAGATGAAGAATAATAAATCGCCAGGAAAAGACGGGGTGATTGTAGAAATGCTAAAACATGGTGGGAAAACAACTAGAGAAGTTTTGTACATACTTATGAATAAAATAGTAATGACAAAACAAATACCCAACGGTTGGAACGAAGCAATAACACTGTTACTATTTAAGAAAGGAGATAAAAAGGATCTAAAGAATTACAGACACATAACTTTACTAAATGCGATGTACAAACTATTAACCAAAATATTAACAAATAGATTAACAACTAAATTAGATGGATACCAGGCAAGAGAACAAGCCGGATTTAGAAAGAGCTTCAGTACAAGTGACCACCTTTTAACGATGAAGATTTTAATCGAAAAAACTAACGAATATCATATCCCGCTATACATGGCATTTATTGACTTCGAGAAGACATTTGATAGTGTGGAACACTGGGCAGTACAGAATTCCCTACAAAACAGCAGAATAGACTACCAATATACCGACTTAATTACAAATATACAGATTTGGAAAAAAAACTTACGGAACATAGGATTTTTAATACAGCTCAAATCCTTTGATGTGCAATTAACCAGTGTAAATTTCAATACAACGTCGCGATGTTTTATAATTAATTCATTTGTTCGACTGGAGTCTCAATTCACGAAGCGATGCTGCCAGTGTAAGTGTAAAAACGGAACACACCTAGAACGCATGTCAATTCAACGAAAACGTTATAAATGTAGATATTAAAATATTTTATAACTAAAAAAATGGTTATGTTTTATTGCCAAAACGGTTTGAAAAAAAGTTGATTTCTAAAATTAAAAATAAAAAGGAATTTTAAAATTAAAATAATTATATTACACTCTTTTTAATTTGAAATTATAAACAATATTTGGAATAATAAATGTATTTAAGTATAAATTTTATAACTCAAATAATAGCTAATGAACACAGACAAAATTGATGTTAATAAAACATTATTTATTATCTGCACAAAACCGGACTTTCAGGAAAAATCGGTAGACGGAGCAACACTGTCGGTGTGCCATATACGCTACTACAATCCGCTGAGGAGAAGTAATCCAGTGGAACAAATAAATTAGTTATAAAACATCGCGACGTTATAAAGAAATTTACACTGGTTAATTGTAACGCAGAGAATCTTAGTATTTGTATTAAAAATCCTATGTTCCGGATTTAAAATTCCAAATCTGTATACAACAGGCAACAACAACTATTAAGCTAATGAAACAAACTCAGCCTATTAAAATAAACCGAGGAGTGAGACAAGGAGATACCATCTCGCCCAAGCTATTCAACCAAGCGCTAGAAGATGTTTTCAAACGACTACACTGGGATGGCTTGGGAATTAACATAAACGGGCAAAATCTGAATCATTTACGATATGCTGATGATATTGTATTATTAACAGAAAAAAGTGAAGAATTACAAAGAATAATTGAAGAACTAGATAGATAATCGACAAAAATTGGACTCAAGATGAATTAAAGTAAAACAAAAACCATGACTAATCAACCAGAAGAACTCATAATTACAGTGGCACAAACAAGAATAGAACAAGTAAAAGAGTATATATATCTAGGCCAAATCACTAAATTAAATAAATAAAATCAGACCGAAGAAATAAAGAGAAGAATAAGATTGGCCTGGGCATCATTCGGAAAACTGTCTTATATTCTAAAGAATTTAAAATACCCCCCAATACCTAAAAAAGAGAGTCTTCAATCAATGTATACTCCCTGTCCTCACATATGGCTCTCAGACATGGACGTTTACAAAGGAAAATATGGAAAAAATAGCAAAGACAGAAAGATCCATGAAAAGGCAAATGCTGAACATTAAACTATCAGACAGAAACAGAAACGAATGGATCCGTAATAAAACAAAAGTGACAGATGTCTCAACCCAAGTAGCAAAGCTTAAATGGACGTTCGCCGGACACACCCTAAGGCAGAAAGATAAAAGATGGACTAAGACAATTATACATTGGAGACCATGGAATCACAAACGAAAAAGGGGAAGGCTACAAATGCGATGGTCAGATGACCTGAAGAAACAAATTGCCCAAGATAGAAGGGCATGGAAGAAGGAGGAGGAGGCCTATATGGTGAGACGCCAAGATCTCGAAAAATTTTCCACATTTTATGTCAATAATTTACGCAGTCGAATGCTTTTAAATAATAATTTGTATAATACAAATGTATAACGAAATTTAAATATTGGTTTTCGTACATTTTTGGCCAACTTAATTTGATAACTTGCTAATAAAATATTCTCAAAGAATTATAAAATGTTATTCCAAACAGTTTCAGACAAAACATGTTGTTAGTCCCACACCCATCTCGTATTCTACCGAGTTGTTACTGCAGCATTTGCAGATGTAAAAGAGAACTTAGGAGTTGGCACAGCCTGTACGGTCGCAGCAGTAGGAACGTACATTGAGAATACAGGATTGGATGTCTCACGGAGCGTCCCATAACGGAGGAATCATAACCGTAGGTGTGATATTTAATAATTTATTTATATAATAAATATATTGCTACATAATAAAGTTAATATATGGTTTTTAATAAAAATTCAAAGACAATAAACAATAATATTTTACTTTGTTACACTTATCGAGTATGTCCTACTAAGAGGCTAGATCAAGTGTTAAAATAATTGTTTTTCTCGATAAAATTGTACATGGTATCCACAAACGCTCTTTGCAAAACAAAACCAGAAATTTTGGAACTTATTTTATGTCGATTTAACATAAAGCATCATCATCATCATTCTGGCTTTACAACACGTCGTGGATTTCGCTCCAGTTATTGCTATCCATAGCCCTCCTCGTGCCTCCAAGCACGTATTCACATATTTCTTATACCTTCATCGATGTTATCAAGGAATTTTGTTCTGGGTTTTCCTCTTCTTCACTTACGAATGGTTCTATCAAAGAGCGTTTTTCTAGTTGAGTCATTTTGTTCCATCCGCATTATACATAACCAAACTTATATGGAACTATTTGATATTTCTTATTCATCATCATCAGTAGCTTGACAAGCCTTTCTGGGACCTGGCTTGTTTTAGGATTTTTCGTCATTCTGTTCTGTTTAGTGCTTTGTTTTTCCAGTTGGTAATCTTAAGTGTTTTCAGGTCTTGTTCCACTTGTTCCATGTATCTCAGTTTGGGTCTTCCCTTTGATCTTCTCCCTGCTGGTGTTTGCCTTATTATATGTTTTGGTGTTTCAGTCTCCAACATCCGTTCAACATGGCCCATCCAGCGCAGACGTCCGATCTTTATGGATGTTATGATCTCGGGTTCATTTTATGCTGTGAAAAGTTCAAAGTTATATCTTCTGCGCCATATGTCATTTTTCTTTACTTCCTTATATATGTGTCTAAAGATTTTTCGTTGAAATGTACCTAATAGGTTCTCATCGCTTTTCGACAATGTCCATGTCTCTGATCCATATACCAGGACCGGTTTTATCAGGATCTTGTATATTTTGCATTTGGTTTTTCTTGTGATGTTGTTAGATCTTAGATGTTTAATGAGTCCATTATATGTTTTATTAGCGATATGTATTCTTCTCTTAACTTCTTCACTGACATTGTTATCTGCAGTAACTAGTGAACCTAGATATCTAAAAATTTTCACACTTTTGATGTTATAGTCTCTTATTGTCAGATTCTGTAGGTTTTTTTGGCCTGTCGATTTACTGGCTCTTATGTATTTGGTTTTTATTTCGATGTTTCTTCTTCTTATGGTGCTCTATCCAATTAGTGGATGTTGGCGACAATTCTGGAATACTCCTCTCCTAATAATGTTTAGGCCACTGTTTTGTGCCTCTCTTTCTATCGCATTAAATGCTTCTATCATCTATCTTTTTCTTCTAGCTATGATATGAACATCATCTGCAAATGCCAATATTTGTACACTTTTTGTTATTATTGTTCCTCTGGTGTTGATTTTTGACTCCCTAATTGTGTTCTCTAATGTGATGTTGAATAGAGTACAGGATAGGGCATCTCCCTGTCGTAGGCCCGTTCTCACATGGATTGTATCAGAAATTGTAATTGTAATTGTAAACTCTTTCAGTGCATGGATCAGAAATTCTCAATGGATGCTATTATAGGCACTCTCAAAGTCAATGAAAAGATGATGTGTGTCTATATTAAATTCACTAGACTTTTCCAAGATTTGCCCCAAGACGAAGATCTGATGTATTCTGAACTTCTGCCTGTGGAAACCACATTGATATCTCCCAACTATTATTTGTTCCGCATATGGTCTTAATCGGCCATACACAATATTTGACAGAATTTTGTATGCCACAGTCAGTAGCGTTATTGCCCGGTAGTTTTTACATTCAAGCTGATCTCCCTTTTTATGTAGTGAGATAATTACTTCGGTATTCCAGTCTTGTGGCAGTTGTTTATTATTGCATATGTTCATTATTAGTTCGTATATTGCATTCAATAAGGAGTCTCCACTTTTCTTTATTAATTCTGCGCTAATGTTGTCTAATCCAGGTTACTGGTTGTTTTTCAGTCTGCATTTCAGCTACTGAAGGGGGGTTGTTTCTCTGGTATCCATTAGATCCAGTATAATTCCATCATATAGTGGATCTTCGTTTTTTTCAAACTTTTCTTTGAAGAATTCTATCCATCTTTGTAGTATTTCGCTCTGTTGAGTTACCATATCTCCTTCTTTGTCTCTACACATCATTGTTCTTGGTTTAAATTCTTATCTGCTTTTGTTAAGTTTTTGGTAGATTTTTTTGGTTTCTGAAGGTTTATTTAGTTCTTCCATTTCTTGGAGTTCTTTTTCTATGTGTTCTCCTTTCTTTCTGCGATGTATTTTTTTCTCTTCCCTCCTTAGCATTCTATATTCTTCCTCTGCCTTTCGTATTCTATGTCGTTGATATTTCTTAAACCAACATACGAAGTCAAACAAAATTTATTATTAGGTAATTTAATCAACAACACACACACAAATTAAAAAATACGATAAACTCTTGAAAGAACAAATTGAAACTATTTCTTTTAAAGTCAATAGCATACAATTTTTTAATGTAATCATTTGTAATCTTTAAATTGTTTTAATTTATTTATGTTCTTTTAGTAGTCAGTGGTACCTAGCCCTTCTGCAAGCTTCAATTCGCGTGGTCATGCTCCAAAAGAAATTGTCTACATGTTATTGTGGTGGGTTATTCCATTCTTCAAAAGCAGCTTGTATTCGTTTTGCAGTGTTTTGAGGATTATCCCGACGAGCTCTAATTCTTCTTTTAAGCCTATCCTTCAAATGATCTATGGAGTTAGGATCGGGTGAGCAAGCAGACTACTCTAAAACAGTAATATCTTCTGTTTCAAGGAAATATATGGTCACTCTGCTGTTATGTGGAGGTGCATTATCATACAATAAATTTAGATTTTCTCCCATTGCATCTCCCAGAAGCCTAACTACAGATTCTAGAACCAAATTAACATACGTGCAAGTTGTTAAAAGTTAGTTGAATAGAAATTAAAGGAGTTTATTTACCGATCATGATGCCTCTCCAGAACATGACACTTTATCCTTTATATATGTAAGAAGATCTGGCAGTTTCCATTCTTGCTGGTCTTTATCGTCCTCCAAATACACGAATTCGTCGGTCATCAGATTTTATACAAATCCTGATTTTGTCACTGATTTATATATACTGCTGTATAATCTTGAACCACGACGTTTTTTTCTAATCGTTTCAACTAAAATACTTACAGCTGTAGCTTTCAAAAGTTGCCTTTGGAGCTGTGGGTGAGAAATTATTGGGTCTCTCTTCTAGCTATTTGGAAAATAAAATAATCATGGCGAGCCATTGTTCCTTTTGGCGACTTTTACTTGTATACTATACCTAGCATAGGTTTTAGACACAACGCCATGTGTTACGCCTACCACTGCTAATTCCCCCTGAGACATTTCTTGCTCCACAAGCCCAATAATCTTTCTTCTTTGCACATCCTATCATATGTTTTACGATATATGATTCCTGGTATATGCTATAAAGTACGAAGTTGTATTGTCTTCTTCAGACTCCACTGTCATTCACCTTGTCCAAAAATTTGCCTTAGTACTTTTCTTATAATACATCCTAACAAATTACTTTATGTTAGAGCCCACATCTCTGCACCACATATTAGGACTCGGAATATTATTGTTTTGTAGAGTTTTACCTTTGCATTTCTCAATAATATGGAGGATTTAGGCCATGAAGATCTGTTGACCATGCAAATTCTGCGGTTTATTTCTGCGGTAGTATTATTTTTAGTGTTAACGAGTCCTCCCAGGTATAAAAATTCATTAACTGCTTCGATGATGTTGCGTGCTTGGTTTCATGTACTTCGTTTTGTTGGTATTTATTATTATGGTATTTCTTTAAAAAGAAAAAACACAGAAGATGGACATGGGAAAGTCCTGATGGAAAAACAAGGAACGAAATCGACTATTTCTTTACAAACAAAAAAGAATTATTTAAAGACGTGAATGTGCTAAACCAGTTCAGTAAAAGCAGTAATCACAGGTTAGTAAGAGCTAAAATAACGATATCAACCGAAAAAGAAAGACTCAAAATGATAAATATGAAACAACCAAAGAACTGGACAAAACCAACTAACATTCAGGAGTTCGAAAAATATATTGGTAATTCATTGAAAGATACAACAACAGCAGACATCAATATATTGAACAAACAACGAGTCAACCCACGAAAACCTTTATAGAACTAAGGCGACAAATGAAAGGAGATAACAGTACAAGCAAAGAAGCGATAAATCAAATAAATAAGACGATCACAAAGGCAATAAGAAAAGACATAAGAAACTACAATATAGAAAAAACAAAAAAGGCAATAGAGCAAAATAAGAACATGAAAGTTTTGAAGAGGAGCGTACAAAAGTGGAAAATAGAAATTAACAAACTGAGTAACAGAACTGGAGAAGAAACAACGAACAGAGATGAAATATTAAGAATAGTCGAAGAGTTCTACACACAGTTATATAGATCTATAAAAAAAAGATAACAATACGGAACCTCCAATTACACTAAAAACTGGGGTATTAAACCAAGGATCAGATTTAATGCCCGATATAACAAAATCAGAAATCAAAGAAGCCCTGAAGAAAATGAAAAATAATCGAACCCCGGGTGAAGATGGAATAGTATCAGAAGCACTTAAAATTGGAGGTGATGTATTAATTGAAAAAATTAAACAACTTTTCAATATCTGCCTTCACAGCGCCAATATTCCAACAGACTGGAACAACGCTACTATGATTCTATTACACAAAGCAGGAGACAAAGCAAATTTAGAGAATTATAGACCGATTAGCCTCATCAGCCATATATACAAGTTGTTTACGCGAATACTAGCTAAGAGAATGAAAAGAAAATTAGAGACTTATCAACCAAGGGAACAAGCAGGATTCCGAAAAAGTTACGGAACAAATGACCATCTACAAAGTATAAAAACCCTAATAGAGAAAGCACTGGAATACAATAAACCTCTAGTTCTAATATTTATCGATTTTCACAAAGCCTTTGACGTAGTTGAACTACGCAAAATATTACAGGCGCTTAAAAAATGCAGGCTAGATTATAGATATACTAAATTATTATACAAAATATACCTGCAGGCAACAACCACTGTCAGATTACATACTAACAGTAATCGCATAAAAATAGAACGGGGGGTTAGACAAGGAGACCCAATGTCACCTAAACCTTTTAATACGGTGCTAGAACATGCTTTTAAGAATTTGGATTGGATGACAAAGGTAATAAAAATAGATGGAGAATATCTAAACAACTTACGTTTCGCCGATGATATACTTATAATAGCTGAAGATCTAGGTATGGCAAGAGAGATGGTACAGGAACTCGTTGTGGCTACAGAAAACGTAGGTTTAAATATAAATATCTCGAAAACAAAAATCATGACCAATTTCGTACCCAACCAGAACATCAGTATTGGTGGGAAAGAAATAGAACTCGTAGATAGATATAAATACCTGGGACATGAAATTATCATTGGCAGGGATAACCAGACTCATGAACTGAAGAGACGAATCGGCCTTGGGTGGGCAGCATTTGGAAAACTGAGAGAAACTTTTAAAAGTGAGCTGCCCACATGCCTAAAGAGAAAGGTTTTGATCAGTGCGTCCTCCCAGTCTTGACGTACGGAGCAGAAACACTTACATTAACAAAAACAGCAGCTACCAAACTGAGAGTCACGCAGAGAAGAATGGAGCTTTCCATGTTAGGAATAACTCTGCGAGACAGAATAACCAACGAAGACATCAAGAGAAGAACCGAAGTGATTGATATCATCGAGAAGATAGCCCGACTAAAATGAAGATGGGCAGGACACATAGCCAGAATGACAGATGGGCGATAGACAAGGAGGTTATTGGAATGGAGACCAAGGGAAGACAAAAGAAGCGTCGGTCGACCACCTACAAGATGGACTGACGATTTAAGAAGACTCAATAAAAACTGAATAAGAGCGGCGCAAGATAGACGGGGTGGGAACATGAGGAAGAGGCCTATGTTCAGCAGTGGACTTTTGAGGCTGGATGATGATGATGATTAATAAACCCATTTTTGTAGTCGATATTAGATGATAAATTAAGGTACTGAAAATATCTTAAAAGAACAATTTAGAAACTCAATGCACAGCCATACGAAACCTAATAGAAAAACATAAAAAATATAAAGTAATAAAAGATAAACAAAGAAACATAATCAAAATTAGGAAAAAAGTGTACTGAGAAAAAATATATGGCAAATAGGAGACATGACCGGTCATAGAATAAAAAACGAACTAAAGAAGCTTAATACTAAAATTGAAGAAATTACAAGAAATGAGTTGGAAATACACAGAAAGCTGACATTATACATATTAACTTGTTACTGAACAATCGATATAAAATCTCCCAGTAATACTAGATAAGAGTAGTAGTATTACTAGATGTATTACTAGATAGTAATACAATGTATTACTATCTAGTAATACATTATAGTAATACATTGAATATTCATCTGGAAAGAATAGCCAATAAAGGAAAGCTTTTTCTTTGGATACGTCGAAACATATATTGGAAAACATGGAGTATGAAACCCAAACAGAAGTATTGGCTATGTGTGACTATAGTCAGACCTATGATTACGTATGGCGCACTAGTATGGTGGCCTAAATAACAAAAAAGACAACAAGCATACATAATCATATCAAGAGCGATATAGACTACCTCAATAACCTTCATAGAGGTCATACTTCCAGAGCTTCCAAGCAAAAATTCATGCTATAGAGATGTGACAGCAAAAACTAATAAAAAGGAACTGCAGGGGTAGATTTATAAAAAATATATCTGGGAGCCAGATGCCATTAAAGGCACTGGAGTCGAATCAAATTGACTCCAAGTAAGTTTAGAACTGTCTTCAGAATCTGAATTGGATGGGAAAAAGTAAAGTAAGTTTACTCTGGATGCCTGGACATACTGATGTTAAAAGGTACGAAAAAGCGGACAACTTGTTAGAAAATGGGCAAAAGGAACGTTCATGGCTCCAGTACCTTTCGTTGGCATCGGGAGACGCCATACAAAAGAACAATACCTGACTGGCTGGAATGAATGAAGCATAACCACTGGTACGAAAAAACAGGTCTTAAACATTCGAAGGCAGTGTGTGTCTTAAACATACACAAACCTTTAAAGGAGAGATCCAGTTATCTACTAGATTTGGATAGAAATGATCGAATTATCCTAGGTCCTAACAGAACACTTTGCCTCAATAGGCACATGAATAAAATCGGACTGACAAAAAGTGGTATTTACAAATTAAAATGTGATGATTGTGATGCTTCTTATGTAGGTAGAACCATCAGAAAGTTATCCACTAGAGTCTCTGAACATTTGAAAAGACCAAATTCTTCAAGTTTTGGTCAACACTTAGTATCCAGCAACCATAATTTTAACATCAATTCTGGTTCATCTATCTTACATGACATTAGTAGAAAGAAAAACTATCTTGAGTTGGACTTATTGGAAGATTTGGAGATTACAAGGGTAACAAATGAAAACTTTCACTGTCTTAATACTCAAATTAATTTAAATTGTACTAAATTTAATCCTATATTTAAAAACTTTATTACAGCTTCACCTCGTAGAAGACCCAGCTCGACTGTTTAGACTTCATGCACTGAGCATTTCAATATTAATTTTAAAGTTCTTCCATTGACTGTGGATTCAACTGAACTACTTGGATTATAACCCATTTATATATTTTGCTTTCAATTTTGATTTTAACTTTTAGTAATTTAACTGCATATTCAGATTTTTCCTTTTTTAGAGTACTCCTAAAGCTTGGTGTACCCTTTTATTGTAGTCAACCATCCACTGTCTAATATATTGTTTAGTCTTTTCTTACATTCATACTTTATGTCAACTTCAATCGCTCTCAAACTAACATCCTAATTATTATAAACAGGTTTGAATGTGAGATTTGGATTATTCAATCTACATAAAATTATACTAATTTTATATTTCATCAGTTGATTTCCTATAGTGGTGTCAGTTGGACCTTTGGTCAATACTTAGTTTTATAGAATTTTGAAAGGTGCAGATCACATAACTGCCCTTTACAAGCTGTCATTTGTCACATGTCATCTCAATATTTCCGCCAGACCGGGAGCCCATTCTGTCTCCGGCTTCTATATAACATGTAGCTTCTCCTTTTTAAAAATTTTAAAGTGTTTGTTTCTCTTTGTGTATTGTATTGTTATGTCCAAATTTACATGTATGACATTCTACTCATGTCGGATAGGCCACAACTGACGAAGTAAGTCTATAAACGTTTATCACATAAAAACTTTTTTCAACCATAAACTTGGAGTTTTTTATCCAAGTGAATTAATTTTCCTTCTTATAAATAAAAAAAAAGTTTCTTGGCTTATTTCAGATGCCCCTGAAGATGATCTATTGATCGAAAGTACTTGGGCAAGATTTAATTAATCACTGCGTTCGATAGTTGCCTTGTATACTATCAAAGTTTAATTATTTGAACATTCAACCTTATATTGACAAAAATTTGTATGATAAATATTGTGGAAAATTACTACAATATGAGTATATAAGAAAAATCTTAAATTTTTTAAAGCCAAAACCAAATTATTTAGTATTTAAGCAAATATAGTAAGTATTTATTCTTTGTTTATTTTAAGAAATATATTATTCAATAATAATTTATGAAAAATAATAATTTAATAATAGCTGTGTAAATGGATACTAATATTTTTAGTAAAATAGGTTTCTCCCATTTGCCCCGGCTTGTACGACATTGAAAGTAAGCATGACTAGAGGATGCTGGCTGAGGGACTCAAGTAGCATTGCCTCCACTAAGTATTGAGAGAGAGCTCCGGGTAATGTCCTCATCCGGGAGCGGCAACGGCGGCAACTGCAGAAGGCGGTGGTGAGAGGCGACAGAGGCGGCAGGAGAATCGATACCGCCGCCGTGATGCCGATGCCAAGGAACAGAAAATTGATACGAGGATCATTCGAGAATATCCCCTTCATTTTTTTTTGATCCGTTGAAAATTTTATTCGGTGGGATCTACTCTTATATTATTTTTGTACACTATTTTGAGACACGTCGTGTTTGTAATGAGTGGTAATTTTTAATTTTTAATAAACATGCTTTGTTATTAGTATAATGCAAAGAATTCAAAAAGTCACTTTGCAGTGAAATATTCATTGAAACCCAATATACTCACTATATAAATTTATTAATTTTTATTCTAGAAGCAGTCTACAATAGAAGTTTTCAATTTGTCGATGGATTTTGGACGGTTTTCATAAAGAGATGTATTCTAGTATTATGTCACTGATTGCATTAAAACTAAGGAGGAAAAGTCAGGTCGAATCTCGAAAGCAAGTTCCCCTTAGGATTGCATTAAAACCAAAGTGAAAAAGTCAGGTGGTATAGGTTTTTGGCAATCTTGAAAGCAAGAGTCCCTGTGAAATTAGGGAACTGCCAGAAATATTGCCAGCGGTGTCATCGAAACGTACAATATGATATCTCGCACATTCTAGTACGTAAACCCGTGTAGGATCACATACCTAAGACCTTTATAGTTCATCTTCACGTATAACTTTTTTATAGATTTGTACCTATCGCTTTCTTTCCTTTCCAACGACCCCTTATATGTTACGATCGGACCAATAGGCGTAAATATACATATCTAATGCCTTTATGGTATGATATGATGTTTCATTTTTCTATACCATTCAATTCTATTCGTCTATCACATGTTATCTTGCTCATGCCTCTACGTTAAGCCGTTTAGGCACTACATACCTACAATCGTTATTGTCCATGACTCTTCGGAAAAAGGAGAAGAATTGGCAGTTGCGGAAAGAATAACATTGGACTAAAAATGGCGAATGTTTGGCGGCGCCAACTAGCGGATAGCTGAACTATGACAGTCGGTAATGTAGATTCCTTTGTTTAAAATTTTTAATTTATTTAATATTTTAATTTAAAATTGGATTGAAAATGGCGGCGCCACCTAGCGGACAATAGTTCAATTACGGTAGAGGAGATTCCTTCGACGTGACGTCATCTATCTCACTCTTACTCACTAAAAGATCCTTCTCTCTCTAACACATTGTTTTCCCTATGTCTGTAGTCATGCCCGCCTTGTATATCTACTGTATGCGTGATCACCTAGTAACTGTATGCGTGATTGTACCAGTTCGTTGGAAATGAACGTCTAATACTAATGATAATGAATTCAGAATTTTAGTGCAGTAACCTTAATTGTTTTATTAAAAAGTATGGGACCCAAAATCTGATGAGAATTTTACGACTTTATAGTCTTCGATAATTGGATTTAAATGAGGGATCAATACATGAATACAATACAATCATGCGCAATACATGATGCCGTATCCAGCTAGCGTTAATTAGCATCTCCTATCCAATTCCAACTCTTAACTCTACGTGGTAAACCCTGTAACCTTGAGCGACCTTGTGGAAGACTATGGTAACCAATACCAGTAGGAGACAGGGTCAGGGCTAACGAAATCGCAAGATATAGTCCTTCAAAAACAGAGGTTGTGATAAGGATCAGCAATAGTTACATGTAAACAATTTAGAACAACGAACTCTTGCCTTTTAATCAGACAGATACTCGATATAAATGACAGAAGCAATGGAATAAGAATATTTTTATAGGATCATGGAATGTGTTTTGTTGGTACATACCTACGTGAAATAGCGAATAAATACCTACAGAAGTATAACATGGATATAACAGCAATACAAGAAATGGAATGGACAGAAACGGAAAATATGGAAATGGAAAATGCTTTAGTCTTTTGGTTGAGTAGTGAGAACAGACATTAATGCAGGTGTGACTTTGTCATTACAAAAAGACTAAAAACATGAGAGATAGATTACAGGCTAGGAAATAAAAGAATATGTCATATTAGACTCGAAGCCAAATGCTCCAATCTCACGAACATGGTAGAGAGGAATTTTACGAACTATTAGATAGATTAACAGTATAAAGCTGCTCCAAAACATGATATAAAAATAGTGATGGTGGATTGAAATGCTAAGCTAAGCAAGGACACAACACAACAAATAATAATGGACACTGGCTAACGCAAGTTGCAATAACCAATAACATAGTGATTCAATGGACCTAATTTTAAGGAAAAATTATTTACAAGATCACATGAATTTCAAACGATGGAAGCACACATAACCAAATAAACCATTTTCTTATAGATGAAAGACACTCTAGCAGTATTAATAACTCGCGATGTATGAGAGGAGCTGACAGCGATAGGAATCACTTTCTGATTAAAACTACATTGAGAACACGAATATCGATTCAGAAGAAAAGCAACAGGAACACTGATAAAGATGAGATACAGAAGCCTTCCAAAGACTAAATAATAAAATGTACTGTCTAAACACCAAATAAAGAAATGGACTCTCAGCAATAAGTAGCAGATTCATATTGCTAGAAGAGGAAAGGAATAACATAGAGATTGAACTAGTATGGCAGCAATTACCAACAGTTAGGGGAATTTCAGCAAACAAAAATCCTATAGATGAAAACAGAGCATATTTTTACAGAACAATAACACCCAGGCTAGACGACTACTAAGAATTGAAAATAAGAACAATAAATACGGAAAACAGACAAGAGTGGAGAGGTGAACCAGGTAATAAAATGGTATAGGGAAGTAAATACAGCGAGACAAGTAAAAAATGTTACGGGGAATAGTGGGGAAACTAATATTGATGAACGATGGAAAGAATACTTTTAGAATTTAATTGATATTGAAAGAGAGATGGAGAAAAAGATAATAAATTTTATTCTGCAGATGTGAAAATACCAACACCAATACTTCAGGAAGTAAAAATGTGTGATAACATCTCAACAACCAACAGGAAATGATAATATAAAATTATATGAAATTATTATGAGAATATAGAAAGAACGGAAAATGTCTAGGGAATGGAATATGTGTTATAGTACTCGTAAATATGAGAGAAAATAATTTCTCAACCTTAGATATTTCCCTTATAGCACAGCATATAAAGTTCTAGCAGTTAACTCGCTAAAAAGACTTCTTATGCAGAAGATATAATCTGGCGACTGCCAGTGTAGTTTTTATGCTGGAAGCTCAACGATAGATCAAATATTTCCGATTCGACAAATATTAAAAAACTGATAAAAGAAACAGGATATCGCTAGCAATGCTAAGAATTGGAATACCAAGAAAATTAGTGAACACAGTGCACAGAAACTTGAATGCACAGGTAAAGATAGGAAACAGAACATTATCGCGATTAAATATATCATTAGGACCCAGACAATGAGGCTCCTTGTCACCATTCTTATTCAGTAGTTTTGCCTTGAAACATGCAGTAAGTAAAATATTGCCGAAACTGACAGAGAATTTTGCTAATCAAGGTTCAAAGCTGGTGTTAGCCTTTACTGATATCATAGATATAGTAGCTCATTCTACAAGAGACTAACGAGAGGTGTTTTCACAACTCAATGACGAAAGCAGGTCATCTTAGACTTCGAATAAAAAAGAAAAGACGATATACATGGTAGTTACCAAATCGTAGGCCTAGAGTTAGACATATTTATTCTTAATGATCAAATATTCAAAGTATTAAATGAGTTTAAGTATCTGGGGGTCATCACAAAAGACAACCAAGTAGAAAAAGGGATCTCGGCAAAAATAACTGCTAAGAACAGAGCATACTTCCTTTCAACATTATTGAGATCTACGCTGTTAAAAAGATAATGTAGCCTATCACTCTAAAAGTCATTTATTCGCCTAGTTGTTAGTTATGACAGTGATACCTGGAACCTCTTTCAAAGAAAAATAAATAAACTTCTAATATTTGAGAAAAGGTTCACAGAATGATATGTGGCCCTTAAAAAGACAAAATAACTAGAGATTGGAGTAGACGCCGCAATGCTGAACTGGTTACTCTGTATCGTAGTGAAAACATAATCAAATATATAAAAGCTAACCGGATAAGATGGGCAGCATTAGTTTTGCTACACTTATGCAATCCAAAAAAAAAGAAAAACTTTCACCGAACCTATTACACCTAACGTACTTACTGCAAAGAAAGAATGACAGACAAATAGGGTCCTGGAGATCACTTTTTATTATTTTATTTGTTTTATTACAAAAAGAAAAGTTGGAAAATTCAGGACAAAGATTAGTCAACCAAGGATCGGAATTAAGACCTGATATATCAACGTACGAAATAACGAATGAAGAAAGTGTAAAGGTATATATGATGGTGAAAAGTCCAGGAAAAGACAATATTATTAAACAATCTGCAAAGGTTGGAGGAGAAAGACTTTTAGAGAATATAAGGGAACTGTTTAGCTAATGTCTGCAGCAAAGAGAAACACCTATGAGATTGCACAGTGCACTTACCATTTTAGTACACAAAAATAATATATTCGGCTCTCTAGCGTGTGGCCTAATCCTAGTAGCTTTCTACAAAGGAACAGATGAAAAGAATACCCCTAGGATACTGGATTCTATCAGTCGTAAGATGTGACCAATGGGATGTCCGGCTGTGTCCAAGTAGCTCTTCGGAGTGAAAGACCAACCGAATACTGCTAGTGTGCTGGTCCCTACCGATAAAAGTCGAGCAATATATGGAACGAGAGATAGTGAGCCGTTGCTTGAGGTGTCGGAATCGCAGCAACGAGCACAGGGCACGATCTAGTTGTTACGTCCCCTATGTAATGTACTGCAATGGTTCATACATATAAACACTTAGTTATGAAATCCAAATTGCCAGAGACAATCTAATTGCTTAACTGCAGAGAAAAATCAGTTTAACATGGGCCACATATTGAGCTCTATCAGACATCTTTAAGAGCAACATGTCAAATTATTTAAAACAGAAGACGTAGGACCAATGTGCTTCCAGTCATGACTTACGGCGCCGAAAGTCATGACTGGAAGGCACTTAAGGAAAGTGCCTTAACCATGGCCACAGCAACCAAACTCAGAGTGGCTCAAAGAAGAGTAGAACGGTCGTTACTTGGACTAACTCTCAGAGAGAGGGTTAAAAACTAGGAAATAATGACAGATAGCATAGAGTGCACAGCATGGCGAAACTGGAACTGGGCGGACCATGTAGTCAACATGAGTGATGGAGTCTAGACTCAAATAATTACAGGGTGCCACGGACAAATAGCATAGAAGACAAATAGAAGAAGCAAAGATAGACTACCTATATGATGGACAGACAACGTCAAAAGAATCGCTATGAATTTAGCCACAGAAAGTTTAAGACAGCAAAAACTGGAAGAATTAAGATAGATGCCAAACAGCAGTGGTAAAAATATATATACCTTTCTCATTCCCTTTCTTAAGAAAATGAGAGTGTTTTGTCTACCTGCCTACTAAAGTAGGTTAATTCATAAATTCCATGTTCTTTGTTATTTTATTCCAGGCCCTATTCCCATATTCTCTATTTTACCTTGCAATATAAGTTATGATATATAATACGTGAATCACTCGACAGGTTGTGGCGAGTTGTTTGGACATTAATTTTAGCTCAGAAGTCTATTGAACCGTTCCTCGTAAGTTCGAAAGTTCCACGAAGCTTACTTTGGTCGCAATACCGCCTCCGAATTGCCGTCCTTCTCGTGTGCTACTATTCTCGCGCCAGAGAACAACTTTTATTTGTATTCTGATTTCAGGGGAGGATTTCAACGTTTTCTGGCAGCCCAACAGGAGAACAACAAAATTACATTAGTTTTCACATAACGGTATATTATTTATTCTACGAATATATTAGTTTTGGGAAAATTTTCAAACGGATAAATATAATAACAGTTAGAATTAGAAACAAATCGTTGAGAAAAGCTAAAGAACTTAACTTTTAATAATTTCTTAGGTACAATAAAAAAATATATTAAAAATGTTGAAGTTAAATAAAATATATTATTGGAAATACTGTAAAAGGGTATTTGCGGAATTATGACAATAGTAATTGATGATGATCAATTAGAATAAGTGAGAAGGTTAATACCATGGCAGGAAGGAGAAGACGAAGAAATATATACACAACTGAACAAAATGTTCAAGGATGTTGACTAAAAATAGTGCTACAAACAACAAAAATACTAACACAGAAAAGTATGAAAAATAAAAACTAATTTCGAATAGAAAATGACGTTGAAGCAGTAAAAGGTTTCTCATATCTAGGAATCGAATTAATTATAGAGATAAGAGACAAAGTGGAAATTAAAAAAATTAAAGGTACCAAAGCCTATTTTCCCACTGACTTACATATTTTCCTTGAATCTTGTATACCAGAAATGAAATATTAAGATTTATAAAATCATCATTAGGCGATTAATATGATAAAATCCTTTATAAAAGGTATATAAAATTGCCTCAAACGGGCTATCACAAACACATTGCAAAACGTTTTCGGATTAAACAATCCATCATCAGTGCAAACGGTTGTACATGCTAGTAGCCACCAAAATATATGGGTAAAAACCCCTTAAAAGTTATAAATTTGAAATTATTTTACATTATTAGTGTTTATAATTTGTGATGGTTAAGTTACCGTTGGATAGGTAACATGGCGGCGTATGACTCTACATGAGTAAAATAGTCCTGAGACGAAGTGCCTACGAGGACCTGTTGATAACAACTGAGTTGTTATCAACAGGTCCTCGTAGGCACTTCGTCTCAGGACCATTTTACTCATGTAGAGTCATACGCCGCCATGTTACCTATCCAACGGTAACTTAACCATCACAAATTATAAACACTAATAATGTAAAATAATTTCAAATTTATAACTTTTAAGGGGTTTTTACCCATATATTTTGGTGGCTACTAGCATGTACAACCGTTTGCACTGATGATGGATTGTTTAATCCGAAAACGTTTTGCAATGTGTTTGTGATAGCCCGTTTGAGGCAATTTTATATACCTTTTATAAAGGATTTTAACAAATTTTTTGTGATATATGGTATACAGCCAGCTACAGGAACTTAGTTTCCTCGTGGGATTAATATGAATGCGAGATATAGATGTTGAGAGAAAATACAAAAAGAAAGTTTTTAAAAGAAAAATTTTGAGCAAGATTTTTAAAAGCAATCAGCAAAAATGGGATATAAAGATCTAGATAATAATATAAACAGAAACTTCCAACTGACCAAAGAAATAATTATCTTATAGTTCGCAAGCTCAAGAAGGAATAAAGACGAAAAAGTTCTCTAAGAAATAAAGTTTAGGACAGAAGACCAAAAATATAGCCACGGAAATATAGAAGAATGAAGTAGCAGTGAGTGCAGAAAATATGATGGACCTCAAAACTTAAAGATAATTTGAGGAATATGAGTTAAAAAGCTTGACTAAAAATATTGAAAGCGAGAAGCTGCCCTTAGAAAAGAAGCAACAATGAAACAGAAGAAAACTGCTTGGTGTTTAAAATAGTACCAATAAAAATTATATTTAGAATAAATTTTACAGTTATTTATTTATTTATTAACATAAAACATTAAGACAAAAAATTTAATAAATAGAAGGAGAACTAGCAAAAATTCTCGAGGATGACAAGTTTACTAAATTATATTGATAAACATAACGTTCAGCTGAGCTCACAGCGTACACATCTATACCAAAATTATAATTGTATTTTTATATAGTTATTATTATTGTAATAATTAAGTGATGTCTACTAAAATTTTCTCCCGAGGAAGATGAAAGACTAGTGGATCTAGTACAAATTGCTCGAAATTTTTCCTTGATTTGAAACAATCTTTATTCGACTGTTAATTTAAAAGCAACTTCTGTATTCAGACATGAAAAAATTTCTTTTACATTTTTATTTCTTTTATTTAAATTTACCGTTATAAACTCTTCTTCTTTCTCCTCTTCTTGGAGTAATAAAATTATTGCGTTAAGTTTGCGAGAATTCATTTATTTAACGTACAATCTTTGAGAGAATAAACGTGAAACTAATTTTGTAGCATTTGCAATTTCATTAATTCTTTGGTATATATTGGAATCCCCTCGTATATGTAATATATTGAAACCCCCTCATAAATGTTTGAAAAATCGCAGAATATTTTTTAATGTATTTCAGTTTCCTATTTTGTTCGTATTAAAACACCGAACTCTTTTAATTCCTTTTAGCGTCGAGGTAATATAAACCATCTTAAGAGTTGTTTATTTATTTCGCAGCTGCGTATGTTGCTCGATATTCTTTAATTTAAGCCGCCCGATGTACTGCGTATTCAAATTAATAATCTACGTCTTAATTTTCGTTGTGTTTTCTTTATTTCAGCGTTTTGTTTATTTTTATGTTATGTGAACGAATTTTTAAGATAATTTCATCATTCTTACTTGGGTTGCTGTAGGCTCAGGTATGGATCCAAATTCATCTGTCGAATTTGTAGTTTTCTGTTTTTGGCTCCTTTTTATGGAAATATGTAGCAGTCAAAAGTAAATTGTGAAGTATGTCTAGTTACAGAGGAGGTTAAAAAAGTATTTAAGATATTTGTGTCGCCTGCAGCAATTCTGATGTTCCAGTTTGTTTCCAGATGAAGTGCTTTTTTAATCTCGCTGTTCCTGCTTTGTTCCTGAAACAGTTTTTTTAGTTCCAGTTATAGTTCCAGAATTTTAGTGGAAACCACAGTGCAGTCCAGGTAACTTTTGTGTAAATATTTAAAGTAAAGTAGACATTTTTTTAATAATATAATAATTGCTTTCATTAAAATTTAAAGGATTTGTAATAATTAATAAATTATAAAATTTTAGGGTATGACTTAAGCTGTCAATTTGTGTGTTCAGTTTTTTTTTATTTATTGTTAACTTATGACAGCTCATTTTATTATTTTTTGATTTTAGTTTGTTTTATTTTTAAAGAAGGTTAACCTCCGTGCAATTTTGTAAGTTTTGTAGTAGCAGAGTTTGTAAACGGCTAGGGCACATGTAAGTTTTTTTTTGTTATTCTTGTTCTCTGTTATTAATTTATATGTAAATTTGTGTCATTATTTTTATAACTATTTGTGGTAAGATACCAATAAATGTTAAATTTTTTCTTGACATTTTGTTAATTTTTTTTATACTAACCCTTTTTTTGAGTTTTATTTGAAAAAGATATCTTTTTTATGTTTAATAATTATTTCCCTAGTTACAGCTAGTGGTTGTAATAGATATAATTAGGCACCTCGAAGTGGCGCCCTATATTAAATTACTAGAGGTGTTTTCTGTTTCTTTTTATTTTATTTGTCTCAAGAGATTAGTACCTCTTTTGTTCCAACCCCCTTATCTTTTACTTATCCACGACCCCAGCTCTCCTAACAAACCCTGAGTGCCGTTCGCACAAGTAGCATTTATTTTGCTTGCCCTATCTTTACCCACATAATCTTACCCTGAGGTAGGCAAAATATATTCGTTACAATTTCTAAACTTGTTTTCAGAGCGACAGAATATTTATGCGAATTAATCTAACAAACCGACTCATCCAAAACTTCCGTGAGTCGACGTGTATGCTGTGCGCTGCGCACTGTTCTAACAAACCGTAGCTTTACAACTCCACATTTTGGACTTCACTTCATTCTCAATTCCTTCTGTTCAATTAGGTGTAGCAAATATTTATTTTAACGGTGTTGGGCCAAAAAATACTTTTTGTTTTTTATCACTTTTAGGTTTTACATCAGTAGAGTAGAACGACTGAATTATTTGGATCTTTGTCGTTGTGGTATACTGACAAGAAATACAAATGAGGTTGCGCATGATGAATGCTTGCTGAGCTTCTATATGAATATCGCATTCCGTACCTCCGAGTTGCTAGTATTAAATAGTATGTTATATTTTGCATTGATTGTCATGGATTTGGTTTTATTAAGATTAATTTTCAAATCGTGGAAAGTGTTGCCAATTGTGTTGCCTTAAACGTGTGGTTAACGTCCATTGTAGGCCTCTTATGTTGGAGTTTAGTTTGGAGAAAATATAGTCTATAGCTATATTGAAAAGAAACTCACTCTAATTTAAATGTCAAATTCGTCTCTCTATCGATCCCATTATATGTCACGCTGCATTTCGCTTTAGTCTGACTTTACAATAAAGATTATTTTTTGCCGGGTGTTTTTTAGCTCCAGAATTTTCCACACAGCAGCATGTGATAAGATGTCAAAGGCATACTCGTAATCGACAAAAATCCGGTATAAGGCTTTAATTTGACCGACTGTCCCATTATTACTCTCACAGTATGGATGTGGTCTATGTAAGAGGATTTTGGTCAAACACCTACTTGATAGAATCAAAATTCAACTTTGTGAATATTTTCAGTATGATTGTAGTGAGAATTTTGTTTAGAAGTGAGAAATTTACCAAGTAAATGATGTAAGTAATGATGTAATAAGTAAATAATGTAATAAATGTAATCGTTCAGAACTTGAGCAATTATTTTAGTTGATTAGTTTCTGTTTTTCTATTTAACATTTTCAATATTTTCATATTTTTTTGCTGACCAGGAAATTATTTAAATTTCTCACAAGTGCTAAAGACGTAATGATAGAACTTTTATAGAAAATATTTCAAAAATGAAATCATTGTTAATCATTCATTGAATAAATAACAAAAAACAAAAACCACTTACATGTAAACGCATGCAAAATTTGAAAATTATTCTTCATTGAATAAGAATAGTATAAAATGGCGAAGTACGTAGTAAGTTTTGCCACCAGAATTTCTAATATTCTATCCAATACTGAAGTAAAAGAAATTCAAATTTTAAAATTGAATCTTATAATATTACTAGCGAAACAATTTCCCTTCCTATCTTATATACTTCTATTCTTCACCCATAAACTGAAATTAAACATTTTTAGAGAGAGAAATACACGATCAGATAGAGAGGATTGAACTGTTTAGTATGACCTACAGCTCGTCTAATATCTTTTTGTCGTCTAACACATGTTTAAAGTTGTATAGTTAAGTCCTCCGAAATATTGCCTGACTATGTTCGATATTAATTTAAAAAAAAGCCATGTTTAGTTCAAGATAATTAAACTATCGCTAAAATAAGATTATTGAAATGACTAATGTTTCAGATACAAACAATAAATAATTTAGATATAGAAAAGATCGTGAGATCAAATATTTTCCTCCATAGGAAGTAATAATAAACTAACTTCAGAAGAACGCTTTAGAATTCATCTGAGAACAAAAACAAAACTTAGAAAACCAAAGGTTTCTTAGTGTTTGAAACCAAAATTCAGATTACTACCTAAATCTGTGACTTGTACAATTTTCAAAGCAAACAGACGATGAAGATGGGGAGTCTAAAAATGCATTGCACGACATGTCGATTCACCCAGGTACAAACCTTTCGTGCATTGGTCTCTTATACTCAAAATAAACGTGTAAATAAAGATATAGAAAAGACAGTGTAGGTTTGATTTTACATATAGTGTCTCTACTATTCGTTTATTTGTATTTCATCTTAGTTTAGTATTTACTCGTTTATTTGCCCCCAGTAGTTCTGATAAGTCTTGCTAAGACTTTTTAGCATTTTGTAATTGTCGATTATATTCATGTTTTTGGTTTTCATATGCATTGAACAAATCTGGATCCTTAGTGGCATCTGCAATGTGTTTAGTAAGAGAAAGATTAGATCTATAAGACCTTTATTCATTATTAAACCATTGCACTGGTGTTTTTTCAGCAGTTTGGCGTACGTCTTTTAGTGGAAAATGCTTTGATATTAAGTTATTATAAGTTTCGGTAAGACAGATTGTCAAAAATCAGGATCATTATTAATATCATAGAAAAAGTTTATCTTTGTGCTAGCTGGCGCATATTTAGGCTTCTGTAATCCAGAAGAAATAAAAACCTATATAAGGTTGAATGCTCGAATAAATGAACTTTGATAATATGAAAGGCAAATATCGAGCACAATATTAATTTAATCTTGCCCAAGTACTTTCGATCCCTAGATCATCTTCAGGGGCATCTGAAATAAGCCAAGAAACGTTTTTTTTTTTAATAAAGAAATTAATTAACTTCGATAAAAAACTCGAAGTTTATGGTTGATAAAAGTTTTTATGTGATTAACGTTTATAGACTTAAAAGTTTCAACCCATATAATGTCAATGTGTTTTGATTATCTTCAGACTGTTATGGATCGCAATCACTTTGAACTTCAGGATATATATATAATGTCGACGAAACCGGCGGTACTACAGTACAGAAGCACAAGTACAGTACAGACACAAGGCAGGTTGACGCAATTACTTCTTCTGAACGAGGAACTTTGGTCACACTAGCATTTGCAGCTAAAGCATTAGGCTACGCCATTCTACCTATGTTCATGTTTCCTCGAATTAGATATCAAAAGCATTGCATTAGAGATGGACCAATGGGATTAATCGGTACCGATAATCCATCAGGGTGGACGCAAAAAGAGTCAGTCATTATATTTCTTAAACATTTTCAAAAACATACGAATGCCTCTTTGTCGAATAAGATATTATTGGTGCTAGACAATCATTCGTCCTATATACATATCAACTTCTTAGATTTTTGCAAAGATAATGGGATAGTATTGCTGTCATTTCCGCCCACTGCTCTCACAAGCTACAGTCCTTAGATAGATCCGTTTATGGGCCTTTCAAAAAAGCCATTAATACTGCCTATGATGCCTGGATGCCAAACCATCCAGGAAAAGTCATGACTATTCACGACATACCGGGTATTGTAACTATTGCAATACCACTTGCTCTCACTCAGGTGAATATCCAGGCCGGGTTTCGAAAGACAGACAGGTCTAATCCAAGTGCTACTGAAGAGGTGGGCATTTCTAATAAACATAAGATTAGACTTGCACCTAATGATGAATCACTATCACCTTCTTTATTGAATGAGAATCCACCTTCATTCAGCGCAATAAGCCCAACTGAGCCCGAAAATAGAGTTTCAAATAAAGAGGCTGCATCTCAGCCATATACTAAGAGTGATTCAAATATCCTAGTACGCCCAGCCAATCCTAAAAAGGAAACATTCATTGATTATCAAATGCTTACACCAATTGAAATAGCTGAGCTCGAAGCAACAAAAACACCTCCTACACAAACATCTCTAGAACCTAGCCAGGAATGGCAAGCTGGTACAATGAATCTGAAATCAGACATCTCTCCTCGTCATGCTGTTTCTTGTCAGCCATCAGAACCGTCTACAAGCAAGCAGTCTGTGTTCTCGCCTGACTTTACAGCCTTACTCTAAAGCTCTACCTAGAAAACTAGGAGACAGAGGTCGAAAAAACAAAAAGTCTGCTATCTATATAGATACTCCAGAAAAGGAAGCTGCTAGAAAGGAGTATGAAGAGCGACAGAAACGGTTGAAAAATAGACAAACAAAGAAAAAAAGTACTCGAATCATCTACTGGAAAGGTAATCAAAAATAAAGGGAAAGGAAAAGCGAAGAAAATGAAGATTAATACACTATCAAAATCATCATCAGAAGAAAAATATTATTGTCTTATTTGCTTAGAGACCTATTCAGCGAGTCGATCTGGAGACAGTTGGGTTCAGTGCCAAGGTAGCTGCAAACAATGGTCTCACGTGGCCTGTACTGATGGGAGTAAATATTATATATACCACAACTGTGATGAGTCTGATTAAATATAGGAAAATATAATGTTTAAACTCAGATTTTGTTTGATAATTTTTATTAATAATTTGATTTTAATTTTGTTTGGTATTTTTAATTAATAAATCTGATTAAAAATAATAAAACTGATTTTATATGTGTAATACTGTCCCCTATTGGTGATACAACCGCCCCTGGTATGGGGTCGGCTGTAACAATCGCACACACTTATTTAAATGACATATTTTCTTTAAACTATTTTCTTGAACTATTGGTTTTGACATTAATTTAAAGACAAATGAATATTACTTCACATCAAAGACTTTAATCGTTGTTTATAGGTACAATAGCTGTGCTATGAAGCACTAAAGGAAAATTATTACAACCGTACCCAGTCTACCCTATATAAGAATTTTCAATGTCGGACGTTCCAACCAAAACATTTTTTAATTGATTAATACTAAAACTAAACAAAAGTTAAAGGGTATGGTGTTACGTATCCTTAGACAGAGGTACATACCTATGACTTTGTTAATAATAACAGTTGTGTAACCATATTTTAAATAGTATGTTTTCTTATCATTATATAAAAGGTACGGATATCTTTATCATTGAATGTAAGAGGAAAATACTTACATCGCGTTTTTTAATTATCTTATTCTAATTGTGAGGATACTCAGAAATTTAAAAATATAAGACCATTATTTCTCAAGTTACTCTATCTAAATAATGAACAAAACGTATAAAACAAATAGCACGAAATGCGCAGGAATATCATTCGTACAATCGTGGAATCTAGAATTCGTGGAGAAACGTACAATTGTAGAAAAAAAGTAAAATCCTCCAATAGAGGCATATCACACAGGCGTATTTGACGGTGGCGGCGTCCAATCCCACCCCAGCCAGTGGCATTGGCAATAAGATCCACATTCCGAGAAACTCTGCCTTCGTCGGCGTATGCCGACTGTTGCCATTGGCGGGACGATTCCGCGAATCCCACCAATTTCTCTTATTCAATTGTCATTGCTCGTCGGGTTGGACTGTTTGGTGGGTGGGCGATGGGCGGCTGACAGACACCCGCTCAATCATACCGAAATCCAATCGTAAAATTGGAATTATTGGAAAGCTGGATTTTCATTAATATTCTGCTCGAAATTGGGAAAGTGCCGTCGACCGGTGGCATTGCAGAGCGAGAGACTGCATTGCAAATTTCAGGACCGAACTCCTCACTCCTATCTCTACTCCTAAAAGCTTCAATGTTTATAGTTGTATACCCACTGCTTTTGATGATTTTGTTAATGAAATCATTAAACTGCTTAATAAAATACACACTCTAGTAGTAACATTCTTTAATCTTATTACTGGAAAAACCCAAAATAAACAGTTACGAAATTAATTATTTTATTATCCTTAATTAAATTAGTTACGAAATTAATTATTAATAATTAATTTCCTTACAACTTAAAGAACTTTTAAATTTAAAAATACCAAATAACAAAGAAGCACAAATACAAAGAATAATTTGTATTTGTTATTGTTTTTTGTTTACTTTGTCATAATAAAATTTGATAAGGATCATATGCGAGGAAAATGCGAGTAAACCTTTCGAAGATAAAAATTACTGCTAACCTTACTAGTGATTACACTTTGTATAATCAATTCAAAAAACACTATCAATTAACAATATCAATGAAGAAAAAACTGGCATATGAGCAGTTTTACTTAAAATCTGTAAATATATCTCTAGATTCTTAGAAAGTCATCAATTATCATAGGAATAAAACTCAAAATAAAAAAGTAACTTCATGTAATATTTCATCAAACGAGTTTAATAATTACTTTACTTCGGTAGGGGGAAATATATTGAACTCGTTGGATGAGACAGATGAAAATGATGCCATGAATTTTTTGGAGGGAATATACTCCCCTTGCCACTCGTTGTTTTAACACCTGTTAGTGATACTGAAGTTAGGAATACATTATACAGCTTGAAAAACTCAAAATGCACTGATTTTTACTTCTTAAAGAAACAATTAGTGATAGAAACTCTGGATATTATTATTGATAAACTGGTCATACTTTATAATCTTTGCCTTATCGAAGGAATCTTTCCCGATGTATTAAAAGTAACAAAAGTGTTACCGCTACTCAAAAAAGGATCTTCAGAAGAAATTGAAAATTATCGCCCTATTTCTATTATTCCCATTCTTGGTAAAATTCTTGAAAGTATTTTGAATAACCGTTTAATAGAGTACATAGAAAAGTACAAAATACTTCATTGTAATCAATATGGTTTCAGAAAAAAATGCAGCACTATTCAAGCAATTCAGGAAATTGTAAGGGAAGTAGTTGATGGCCTAGAGAGAGGTCACTTCGTGTCTTTAACATTATGTGACTTATCTAAGGCTTTTGATCGTGTCTCACACTCTTTACTTTTAGACAAAATGCACAAATATGGCATAAGGGGAAATGCTCTTAATTTATTTCGATCGTATTTAATAAACAGAAAACAGGCCGTTTTTTTAAATAATAATTACTCCAATTTTCACAATGTTGAACATGGAGTTCCCCAAGGGTCTATATTAGGACCTTCATTTGTTCTTCTATATTTCAACGATATATTTCATTATACCCACCCCTTAAGGTGTATATGTTTTGCAGATGATACAACCGTTATTAGTACCGACCAGAATCAATATAATTTAAATACCAAAATAGGAAACGATGTGCTTAAAATTAAAAATTGGTTTACACATAATAAACTTAAACTAACCGAAGATAAAAATCAAAATATAGTTTTCAGTTCAGATCGAAGACACATTTTTGGATATAGCATCAAATTGTTAGGGATTTTTATGGATGACAACTTAGACTGGGGCATCCATATAGACAACTTAAGTTCTAAACTCGCCAGTACAATATTTGTAATGCGTAACCTGGTTTATTTGGTACCTAAAAGTACCCTTAAAATGTTTTACTTTTCATTGTTTCATAGTCATATACAATATGGAATAGCTGTTTGGGTCATGCCGACAGAATATTTAAATTACAAAAGAAGGTGGTGAGGATACTTGCTGCAGCGGATTTAAGGGATCATTGTAAACCATTATTTTTGAACATGGGTATTATGCCTCTACCTTCGCTTTATATGTATGCAACACTGTTGGAAATTCACGATAATAAAAATAAGTTTACTATAAACTCCCAATTACATGATCATCTAACAAGATCGAGGGATTTAATTAGGTCACAACGATTCAGACTATCAAAGAGCACAAAGAATTCAATTGATATTCACTTGTATAACTATCTGCCTAACAAAATAAAAATTATGTCTCCACCACTGTTTAAAAATAGGATCAGAAAGCATTTTTTAACATATTGTTTTTACTCAAAGACAGAATACCTCAATACACTGTAACTCAATACATACTTTGTAACGTGTACCCAGTTTGGTCAGAATACTGTCGATTTACTATCTACATATCACATTGTATTATTGCTATTAAAATGTACTAAGTTTTATGTATTAGTTTATTTAGTCATCGATTCGGGAATATTCTTAATTATTTGTACATTTTTGTTACTTCCATATTTCAAAGATTTTTTATGTGACAGTTTAGGTTTGTTTTTTTTTGGTTAGAGATTTTTTTTATCTTAAATTTTTAATTTTAATTCTTCTGCTAATACTTACATATGTATATTACTTTAACCAATATGGTCAAGTTAATTTTAAGTTTACATTATTATATCTTTTATTGTATTTTTTATACGCACTTTAAACTTTATGTAAAGTGCTCAATAAACGTTCTATCTATCTATATATCTATCATACGTACATCAAAAGGAGTAGGTTGCGAAAACAAACAAAATTTTGCTGCTTTATTCTTTTAAAAACTTTTAAAGTTTTGAAAGCATATTAAAAATAATATTGTGTGTAATAGTTAATTTGGTTATTACTTTTTATATTTCATAAATAATAGACCTCAAAAAGCCGAAAATTACTGAAATATTTTAAGATAAAATTTTGAGGATATAATGACCAATAATCGTAGTGCTTGTTTCCAAGATCTTGGTACTGATGAAAAGCAAATAATAGCATGCGACAATTGCCGTTCAAGGATACACATTGCAGAAAAATGCTCTGGCTTGTCCACATCCGAGATACGGACAATTCTTTTGTAGAAACGTCTATTTAAGAGTGTTCGTATGTTTGTGCGAAGATTTGCCAAGATAAAAGAAGAAATCACCAGTCTCAAAGAAAAGATCAAATTAATGGAAAATAGCAATTCACAGACAACAGCCAATTCAGTTTTTTATGAAGTACAACAACGTATAGATAGGGCTCAAAATCTGATGATTTATAAAATTCCTGAATCTAGCTCTAATGTATTAGCTGATCGCATTAGCTATGACAAATCTCAGTGTGAGGTCTTTCATTCACTTGGCTTACAAGAAGAAGAATCCACCATATCACATGATATCCGAGTTGACAAAGTGTCCAGTTACAATCAAGCTGAACCACTCAAAGTTATATATAATACTTCTTCTTCTTCTTCTACTTTTTGTAGATCTTTCGATCTGTTTAATTCTGAAGCTGCCTCTGGTTAATTTCTTTGGAGGTAGATTGCCAACTATCCCTCCATCTTTTAGGTGGTCTTCCGGGGGGTCTTGAACCGGGCGGATTGTTTTCTAGGGCAATTTTTGGGAGTCTATTCTCATCCATTCGTCTTACATGGTTGTACCACATCCTCTTGCGCTGCCTTCCCCATCTTACAATATCTTGAATTTTGCACTGCTCTCTAATGTTTGTATTTCTCGCTCTGTCTCTTCTTGTTTTTCCCATTATTGTTCTTAGGGTTTTCATTTCGGCAACGCTTAGCATCTGTTTCGTTTTGTTAGTATCTTCGCGCACTTCTATGCCATATGTCGTGATCGGTCGTATGCAAGTCTTATAGATTCTAATTTTACTATCTGTGCGCATATACGGATTTGACCAGACTATCTCCCGCAGACATCCTGACAGTGCAGATGCTTTGTTGATCTGACTCCTCAGGTCCTTTACTGGGTCGTGGGTGCTTGATATATCTATGCCCAGATATCTGAATTGCATCACCTGTTCTATGGGGTTGTCCTCAACCACTAACTTACATCTGAGCGGATCTTTTGCTATTGTCATACATTTAGTTTTGTTGGTAGAGATGTTCATATTTAGTAGTCGGCTTGTTTGAAAGAACTGAAAGAGCTGCCTTTGGAGATCATCTTCTGATTCGGCAATAATTGCTGCATCGTCTGCGTAACACACCATACCAATTCTTTTGTTGCCCATTCTATATCCGAGATTAAGAGATGTTACTTTGTTGATAATTTTGCCCATGAGAAGATTAAACAAGAAGGGGCTTAAACTGTAGTCTTGTCTAATTCCTCCCGGTGTTGGAATATTTTCAGTGAATTCGTCTCCTGCTCTAACTTTGGTTACGTTGTTGTTATTTAGTTTATGGAGTATCTTTATTATACTGGTCGGTGTTTCATTTTCTATTAATATATTTAGAATGTCTCCCAGGCGAACTCTGTCAAATGCCTTCGTCAAATCAATGAAGCAAATATACGCTGGCATGCCGAACTCTATAGCTTTTTCTTTTATTTGTTTTATTATAAATACTGCGTCTGTTATAGACCGCCCTTTTGTAAAACCTTGTTGTTCTTCAGCATTAGTGATTTGCTTTTCCAATTTGTCCTTGAGAATACCCGTGAAAAGTTTCATTGTTGTATTTAAGAGGGTTATTCCTCTATAGTTTTGTGGGCAGGTTTTTTGTCCTTTTTTAAATATGGGGATTGTGATACTATTATGCCATTCCTCTGGTGTTTCTGTTTTGTTTAATATTTTGTTAAATAGTTGTGCCAGTTTACTTGCAAGTTCCGGGCCTCCATATTTTAAAAGTTCATTGGGTATACCATCCGTTCCCGGTGATTTTCTGTTTTTTAGCTTTTTGATCTTTGCTTTTACTTCTTCGTCATTGATTGTAGCACTCACATCTGTTTCGCCTTCGTTTATATTCAGCGTTTTTTCAGCATCATATAGCTCTTTAAAATGTTGCTGCCATGTTTCTATAGGTACTCCTTTGGTCTGCACGAACTCGTTAACTGGTTTTTTTCCTGTTGCGGAGCATTTTCCATACTTTCTTTTGGGCACCATATAGGTCGTAGTCCATGTCGCAAGTAAATTTGGCCCAATGTTCTCTTTTGCTTAATTTTATTTGGACATATTCTGCATGAGCTTCTTCCAAATGCGTGCTTTTATATCTCAGGTAGCATTTGCGTTTTAATTCAGAGAGTTCTTTTACCTCTTGGCAAAACCACGGTTTGGTGTGGTTTGTCGCTCTCGTGTTAATTTTCCGCTTACCAATCGCTTCTTCTGTTGCTTCGTTGATGCATTTCTTAATTTTTTGCCAAGTATCTTCTACTCTTCATTCGGGTTTTAAGTCGATCTCTTTTAGTTTGCTGGTAATCCTGTTCTCAGTTTTGTACTCTCTGTTGCTAGCGACTTTATATTATGTTTTTCGATGAACCTTGGGGGTTTTCTGATTCGTTGCGGACGTTCTAGTAGCATCTTGCATAAAACAAGGTTAGGAGATGTTAGTGCTCTGACATCAAGTACTTGTGACGGAGTTATCGCTCGATTTGTGATTATAAAATCTATCATTGATCGCTGGCCTCGATTATTGTTAAAAGTGTATTTATGTTGGTCTTTATGAAGAAAGTATGTATTGTTAATTCTATATATAATACTACCACAGTGAAATTGGTTCTTAAGTCTAATAATCTTCGAAATACTGTTTACAAAATCTCAAAAGATCAAACAAAGATGGACCAAGAAACTTACAAGGTAGATAAAAAGGAACTAGGGGAAAGAAAATCTACTGGTAATAAAAATGTATACATTAGATACCGCAGTGGTGTTTCTACAGTTTCTGAAATTAAACTACAAAAAAACTAGTATCCTTCCCATTAACAGTTTTTTTTATCAAATGTTGGAGGTATTCATACAAAGATTTCCGAGATTCTGAAAAGTATTTCCTGCTGCTTGTACAATATAATTATTTTAGTGGAGAGTAACTTGAATGATAACATAACTGACTGTGAAATTAAATGTAATGGTTTTAGTATCTACAGATGTGATAGATCCCAGAGAACCAGTCGAAAGTTGAGTGGCGGTGGTGTACTAGTGTTTGATAACAACAAGCTAAAATCACAAACTATTAGTATTGGTGAAGATCGGGTTGAAAAAATTTATGTGTGTATATATTGTGTCAACTTAAGTCAAGTTTGTGGTCGGTGGTGTTTACATACCTCCACAATCACCTCGCGAAGTATACAACTGGCATTGTCAAACTGTGGAAAATGTTGTTCTGCAATACTCAGCACAGGATATCTATGTTTTGGTGATTACAATCTTCCCAATGCATCATGGGAGAATGATGAGTTTGGTGTAATAGTGCATTGTCCTGCAGGTGATCCAGCTGTGAATATTGCTCAAGCCTTTGGTTTTTTTAAATCGTATCAACATAATAATATTCCCAATAATCGTAATGTAATTTTGGATAAGTTTTTTCTAATGTTATGGAGCTTAATATCTTAAAAGCAAGTGATCCCCTTGTAGATCCTAGCATCCATCATGTGGGTTACGAACGTTGCTTAAACCTCGATGTGAAAGAAACAAATACAAATAAGTTGGTTTATGATGAGTTATTTTATGATTTTCGGAATGGTGACTACATTGCGCTTAACAACTTCTTTGCTTCCATAGACTGGCAAGCATGTATGGTTAATGATGTTAAAGTTGCTACAAAATTATTCTACGAAGTGCTTTTTATAGGAATTGTTGACTTTGTGCCATTGAAGAAATATAGAGCTTTAATTTTTCCCAAGTGGTTCTCTGTTGATCTTAGAAGACTCACTCTGGAAAAAAATATACTCACTATATTTATGTTAATAATCGTTCTGATGATGACTATATTAGATTTTTCCTCTTAAGAGCTGAATGTAAACAACTGTGTGAAATTTGCTTCAGCAACTAAATTAAAGGTATAGATACTGGCCTAAGAAATTATCCAAGATCATTTTGGAAGTATATTAATGATAAGCGATCTAGTCATAACCTACCTAACTCCTTATTTTATTAAGTCCAATATGCAACAAATGGTCAAGACATAGCTAATTTATTAATGAACTTCTTCCAAACTATGTATTTACCAAATAACAATAACCTTTACATACCTATCCATTCATTAAATAGCAACTTTAGTACAAAAATTTGTCCTAATATTACCATGACCGATATTTTTAATGGCATAAATGAGCTGCCCAATAAGCTTACTACTGATCCTGATGGAGTGCCTAATTTTTTATTAAAAAACTGTGTCTGTACCTTTGTAATACCATTTGTTATATTGTTTAATAGATCTCTGGAAACCTCTATGTTTCCTTCTTGGTGGAAAGAAAGTTCTTCTTCTTCTTCAAATTCCACTAAATCGGAGATTGGAAATCATTCTGGCAATTATAATTTTATTGGTTACTCGCCTGAATAGTTCAATTGAACTGCATCCAAACCACTCACGGAGATTGCGTAGCCACAAGATTTTACGTCTTCCTACGCTTCTTCTACCTTTAATTTTACCCTGCATTATATTCCTTAGTAGTTCGTACTTTTCACCTCTCATGATGTGCCCCAAGTATTTCAATTTCCTGATCTTTATGGAATTTAAAACTTCGCATTGTTTTCCTAGTTGTTCGAGAACTAGTTCGTTTGTTTTGCGATCCATCCATGATATTTTCAAAATACGTCGGTAACACCACATTTCGAATGCTTCTAGGTTTTTAATGTTGGATTTTTTAAGTGTCCAAGCTTCAACTCTATACAAAAGGGTAGAGAAAATATAACATCGAAGCATTCTTATCCGGAGCGATATATTTATATCGCGATTACAAAAAAGTTTTCTCATTCTATTAAAAGTTGACCGCGCAATTTCAATGCGGCATCTTATTTCTTTTGTCTGATCATTATCTTCTGTGATCCATGCTCCAAGGTATTTGTACGAAGATATTTGTTCAATTTCTGTATTATCTAGTACTAGCTTAACTTTGATGTTTTGTGCTTTTGTAAATACCATGAACTTGGTTTTCTTCAAATTGATTTTTAGTCCATAATCGTTGCAATATATATTTAGTTGTTCAGCAAGGTGTTGCAGTTCTTCTAGTGTTCCTGCCAAAAGGACGGTGTCGTCAGCATATCTTATGTTATTAAGTGGCTCACCGTTTATTATAAGGCCCTCACTGATCTCGGCAAGCGCTAATTCTGAGATGGCTTCACTCTATAAATTGAATAACAAGGGTGATAAAATACACCCTTGGCGGACCCCACGGCGAATCTGGATATCCTTGGTCAGTTCGTTTTCAACTTTCACTTTTGCTGTTTGATTCCAATAGAGGTTACATATGATTCTAATGTCTCTACTGTCTATGTTTTTATTTAATAAAATTTCTTTAAGTCGATTATGCTGCACTCTGTCAAATGCCTTCTCAAAATCAATGAAACAGGCATATACTTCCTGCGGGAAAGAAAGTTATGTTGTTCCTATATTTAAAAATGGTCAGAAAGACAATATTGAAAATTATCGTAGCATTTGTAGACAATTTGCAATCCGTGCTCTTCGACAGTCTTATAGCAAAGCAACTTTCTTAGTTATGTAAAGCCCTAACATCTTAATCATAACATGGTTTCCATAGCAAAAAATCCACTTTAACAAACTTGGTTTGCTATCAATCTGATATATTATCTCATATGGAAGACCGTAAATGGGCAAATTAATTAATGTAGGCTTTCATGTCAGGTTTGTTGAATGGATTAAAAATTCTTCATCGGGGAGAAGTCTAAGAGTCAAGATAGGTTGGCATCTATCTGACAGTATTACAGTAACATCTGGTGTTCCTCAAGGAGGCCACACTTCTCCACTTATTTTTAATATCTTCGTTAACATCACTTTCTGTTTCCTAAATAGCAAATATCTAATGTTGGCAAGTGAATTAAAATTTTGGAAGGTTCTAGATAGCTTAAAAGCCTTGTTACAAGATGACTTAGACCAACTATTGACATGGTGCATTCAGAACAAACTCCACTTAAATGTAAAAAATGTTGTTGTTTTATAAGTTTTTCTCGTAAAGTCAATAGAATTGTAACAAGCTATACTATTAATAATCAGCCTCTGAATTATGTTTCTTCTATTTCAATAAAGTCATCTAAACTTCTTGGTTTCGTTACTATGAATTGCATGTATTTCTCCATTAATTCAACAATATTATTAGTGTATCGTTGCTTAGTGAGAACTATTTTGGAATACTGTTCAGTTATTTGGTCACCCTATTTTCAGAACAATAATGATACCATAAAGTCCAGCATAAATTTTTGAGAAACCTATTGTGCTTACCATGTCCACACTACTATTTAAAATCATGATTATTCCCATATAGAACAACAATTCTTTCCCCTCACTCGAGAACCGTCGTGATATGTCAGGAGCTACATTTACATATTAGCTCATACATGGATTTATTGCTTGTCCAAACCTGTTAAGCCAGACTAACTATAATGGTCCCCATCAAGCTCTATGTTATCACAATGTTTTCAATATTCCTTTCCACAGAACAACATATGGTATTCCCAACCCATTGGATTTTAGTAATTAGTTCTATTGTATTTTTTACGGTAAATTGAGGTGAAAATTTAGTGTGTTCTAAAATAACTGTTAGAGATTATTAGCTTATAGAACAATCAACAACTTAGAGAAATATATTAAGAACAACAAGAGCCAAAAGAAAAATCCAGACACGGCGGTGTATACAAACTTAACTGTGGCGACTGCCCAAAAACTTACATCGGTCAAACTGGTGGAACTTTTATCAAACGTATAGCAGAACATAAAAGGACTTTCAATAATAGAAAAACAGACTCTACGTACGCACTTCACCATCTAAACCATAATCATTATTTTAATGACGAATTTCAAATTATTCACATTCAATATAAAGGCCTTAAGCTATCTGTATTGGACTCTATGGAAATCAACAAATTAAAAAATACAGACATAATTTCAAATTATGCACATTCAATATAAAGGCCTTAAGCTATCTGTATTGGACTCTATGAAAATCAACAAATTAAAAAATACAGACATAATTCTGAATGACCAACTGGAGACAAACAGTTCTCCTATCCTCAACCTATTTCTTTAAAGACTATAAAGTGTAAACACATACCAAAAATAGATCAGTTAAGAAAGGCACTCTGGCTGAAACAGCTGTAGTAATAATAATTTAAAATAAATTTAGTGGGAGTGTTGAATACAAAAGTTTTCAGTGTTAGATAAAATGAATTTCCATCAAGTAATGGTCGAATCCATCACTTATATTGGTTTCACTGACATGCTTTTTAAATAAATTTTTGGTAGGTAAAGATTTTAAGAAAAATATGCTAATCATGAATGTGTTGCTTGTGTGAGTCTATTTCAAATAGGTAAAGAAATAATAAATAAGACTTACTCACAATCAATTTAATTTAACTATTCAGATGACCGGTTTCGCTTTCTACAATATGCAAAACATCTTCAGGTCTCGATACAAAGTTAAATTAATGCTGAAATGATAAAAACCCATATTAGGGTGTGGTCTGATAAAGATAAACAAATTAGATATTATAAATTACAATAATTATGCCAATATTACATGTCTGTGGTTTATTTTAAAATGAGAAAAATGAATAAAAAGGTATAAAAGTTTAAACAGACAAGGTAAGACCCACAAATTGTTATAAACTAGTCTATTAGATTGTAATAAATTAATAAATGAGCAAATAAATAAACATTACTTACATGCCGGTACTCTATTAATTGATGGATGGTAGAACATGGTTGAAACTATCATGTATTGTTGAATGGAGAACTTAAGTCCGCTATTGTAGCTGTTTGACAGTAAATGTCAAGTTCTTGAGGAGATAGATTTGATCCAATGAAGTAGAGATAGGTGTGTGATTGTTTGTTAAATGAAAGTGATGTTATATACCATTGTATTATTTAAAAGTTATTTATACTTATTCAAGAGATATATTTATGAAATGTGTGTTATTTATTGAGTATTTGTTTTATGAAGGTGACAGTTTTATGACAATGAATTAGCTTATATGTACAAATTGTGTGGGTGTGCAATTATTTCAACTTGTAATTATCAAATTTCTTTGATAAAGTTATATTGGCAAGTTGGTAGATTATTGCAAAGTCGAGTATATAAAATAATAAAGTTAAAACAATTAAGAAGAATTTAAACACACTAAAACAGAAAACACTTAGAAGAGACGAAACAAACATTAAATTTAAAAAGGGGAAGGACTTTTATTATTATTTTTTAATTATCCACTTATTACTTTGGTTACATATTACACATTAATATATCAGAACTTGAATTAAATATCTAAAGTATTTATACACACCATGGCAGATAACTCACAACAACAATATTTTCAAATAAAATTTTGTAAATTTGTTATACGTTTGATTACAAAATGTACATGTTTAGTTACCAAAGAATCACTGTAATTTGTTCTGTAATTTGGACTAAACTGAGTTAGTTATAATGTGGGATGTACTTCAATTATTCCTATTGTTACATTTAAATTTAATTAATTAAAGATTGTTAAAGTATGCCAATATTTAACACATCAATTTACTTTTGATATCTTAATTAAAACAATTTAGAGACATTCATTAATATCAGCATATTTCATAAAACTGGATAACTTAACTTGCAGTATTGAGAAACAGAAGAAGAACTATCACATGCTAACCTACATCTGTCAAATTTACCACTAAAATCTAATAGATAGCATAAAAACTCATTGTGCCCAAGACTAAGATGTAGTGCATAAAAGTCCTTCCTCCTTTTTAAATTTAATGTTTGTTTCGTCCCTTCTAAGTGTTTTCTGTTTTAGTGTGTTTAAATTGTCCCTAACTGTTTTAACTTTAATATTTTATATACTCGACTTTGCAATAATCTACCAACTTGCCAATATAACTTTATCAAAGAAATTTGATAATTGCAAGTTGAAATAATTGCACACCCACACAATTTGTAGGTCTAAGCTTATTCATTGTCATAAAACTGTCACCTTCACAAAACAAATACTCAATAAATAACACACATTTCATAAATATATCTCTTGAATAAGTATAAATAACTTTTAAATAATACAATGGTATATAACATCACTTTCATTTAACAAACAATCACACACCTATCTCTACTTCATTGGATCAAATCTATCTCCTCAAGAACTTGACATTTACTGTCAAACAGCTACAATAGCGGACTTAAGTTCTCCATTCAACAATACATGATAGTTTCAACCATGTTCTACCATCCATCAATTAATAGAGTACCGGCATGTAAATAATGTTTATTTATTTGCACATTTATTAATTTGTTACAATCTAATAGACTATTTTATAACAATTTGTGGGTCGTACCTTGTCTGTTGTAATATTGGCATAATTATTGTAATTTATAACATCTAATTTGTTTATCTTTATCAGACAACACCCTAATATGGGTTTTTATCATTTCAGCATTCATTTAACTTTGTATCAAGACCTGAAGATGCTTTGCATATTGTAGAAAGGGAACCCGGTCGTCTGAATAGTTAAATTAAATTGATTGTGAATAAGTCTTATTTATTATTTCTTTACCTATTTAAAAATATACTAATTCAGGAGACGACTTAGTTGCTGTATTTCAGTAATAAAACCAGGACCGGGAAATTTACATATCACAAATAAATTAGAATATTAAAAAATGTAATCTGTAGATCTAATATATAACAACTCCTATTCTACATCCTTCTGGTTATTTAACCAATTACTTAATCAACATATTTTTTGTAATAAATAATCACAGAAATAATACCAACTAAAAACACTTCATGCAAAATGCTATTTTAATCAGAAAATAAATCTCACGAATAGTAAAAATAATCATCGGCACGAAACCTCGACATGTTTCTCCACGTTTACTGATGTGACGAACTGCAATTTTGGCCAATTAAATTTTGCATACTTGTGGACGTAGTAATGGGTTTACGGAAATTGTGTAAAAATAGTTTTAGACGAGAAATTAAGTATTTTGATAAAAAAGTGCTATAACCATTTACTTTGCATATTATTTCATTCCACATTTTTTAGTCTGAAACAATTTACCCAAAATGTTTCTGATTTTATAATCATAGACAGTTCTTTATGTATCTTTACGGTATACGAGAAGGATAAGGGAGCGTTATCACCATCGTTCCGCTGTCAGTATGGATACAGATTTTAATATGACGGATGGTAGTGTGATTTGCTTCTAAGTGATATGTATTGAATTAAACAGCTTTATTGATAAAATCGACTTTTATTATTACCAGAGAAAGTACATTTTTACTTAATCTAAAAACTAGTCCTATGTCATGTCTCGCAAGGAAAGTTTCGTTTACAAAATTTCTCCTCTTCTATAAATAAAGCTTGTTGGGTGGTTTCACAGCTCTTCCATATCTGGTAACCGCTGGTAAAGGTGTCTGCTCAGATTCTAGAAGAGGAGAAGTAGGGCTTTTATATATTGTATCAGTTTGACTATACCTAGGTGAATTACTAATAACGGTTGCTTTATTATTGGAATGTGGAATTGCGGTACTATTTTCCTCCACCTGAAGATCCATGCCACCACACACCAATATTAGGCAGGTGGGTGGGTGCAATATATGTGTTCTGATCAACAGTTAAAGGCGCTATCTGAATCACTGCACTATCGCTCACTTTACTTCTAGGGTTTTTCTAAGCTAGCCGTATGCTGTCGACATGTACAAATTTTATCACATTATTAACATTCACAAGGTAAGTACAATAACTTAAGTCTTTAACTACATTTCCCAAATCTCATACATGTATACGAGTATTTTTAACATTCACTTTGATATTGATCTGAAGCTATTTTCGTGTGGCATTTTACAGTAATTACTATATAAATGGGAATAAGCCATAATTAAAGGTTAAAATACGTTTATTGACGTTTCAATTTTCACTAAATCCTTAAGGATTTTGCCTTGCATAATAAGTTATATTAATCACATATCCTAAGCTCCGCTTAGACTTCCGCCTCATTTCCTATCCTTCTAGTTTCTTACACGTTTGACATTCTTTGAATCCATGCTCTTCGTAGGACTCTTCTGTAACACCAAAATTCAAAGGCGGCCAACTTATACAGATGGACTTGTTTTAGTTCCACGCTTCCAAGAGTAGAGAACACGTAACATCGAAGCATTCTCAGGCTTAGTTCTAGCCTTATATCCCGACAACAAAGAAGCTTTTTAAGTTTAATGAATGATGCACGTGCTATTTCAATAAGTGTCTTAATTTATTTGGTTTGGTCTACATCTGATGTTATCCATGTTCCTAAGTATTTATAGTTATTAAGACTCTTAATTGCAGTATCTTCAATAGTCAATTGGATATTTGCATGTGCAGATTTAGTCATGACCATGCATTTAGTTTTCTTTAGATTTATCTTCAGTCCGTACTCATGACAGCGTTCATTACGGCATTGTATTACCCGTTCTGTAAATCATTGTTGTTACCAGTCATTATTACTGTATCGTCTGCAAAACGTAAGTTATTCAAAACTTCTCCATTGATAGATATACCTTCTATTGAGTCTAAGAACGCTTCTTGAAATACCGCTTCACTGTAGACATTGAAAAGTAGTGGGGACAGCACGCAACCCTGGCGGACTCCTCTTTGTATTTTGATATTTTGGGTGTACTGGCTGTCAACCCTTACCTTGGCAGTTTGATTCCAATATAAATTAGATATAATTTTCATATCACGACTGTTAATATTTTTGCTTTTTAATATATCTACAAGCTTTTTATGTTGAACCTTATCAAATGCTTTTTCAAAGTCTACAAAACATAAGTATATGTCCTGATTCATGTCCATGCATCTCTGAGCCAGCAAATTTAAGCCGAACAAAGCATTTCTTGTATTCATACCATTTCTAAAGCCAAATTGTGTGTCACTAATTTCATATTCAAGAGTTTTAACAATTCTGCTGTGAATTATTTTTAAAAATGTTTCAAGTGTGTGACTCATTAAAGCTATTGTTCTGTGATCTGAGCAAGTTGTTGCACTTAGCTTTTTGAGAATTGCTACAAAGGTCGATTGCAGCCATTGTCTGGGGATTGTAGCAGTCTGATATATTAGATTAAAGAGTTCCACCATTACATCAATAACATCTTCATCGATGAGTTTTAATAATTCGATGGGCACATCATCTGGTCCAGTAGCTTTACCCTCTTTTGTGTTTGTGATTTCATAGATGACTTCTTGTCTTAATATTGGTGGTCCGGTATCCTCGGTGATGACAGTTCTTCGCTTTCACCATTAAATAGTTGTTGGATGTAATTGATCCAGTGACATAATATCTCCTTCATATCAGTAATAATATCCCCTTTATTATTTTTAAGGATATTCGTTCTTGTATGTTTTCTAGAACCTGTCATTTCTTTAATTTTTTTGTGTAAATTAAAGCTATCATACTTTTTATCCAGATCTTCTATTTCCTTGCATCTATCGGAGAGCCACCATTCTTTTGCCTCTCGAATTTTCTTTCTGATGCTTCTCTAAATTTCTTTGTATTTATTCAGGTCCTTTGCTTTATGTTTTCCTCGTTCTTCCATAAGTTTAAAAAGTTCTACTGTCATTCAAGGTTTTGTTTTTTCTCCAAGTGGTTTGAGGGTTTCTTTTCCAATTGACACAAAGGCATGTTGAATTTTTCCCCATTTTTGGTCAATAGTTAGAGTTTCCGCATTATATTCTTTAACTTTCCTTAAGTTCTCGTTTATTTTAAATTTCGTTTCCGCATATGTGTTGTCTTGTTTAAGATGTCTTGTATCCATGATTTTCTTGGTGCTAGGGTTGTTGACCTTCTTTAGTTTCAATCTCATCGACAAAACAACCGGGTTCTGATCGGGTGATATGTCCGCTCCTAGATAAGTTTTAGATGATATTATAGAATTTATATATATCTTCTGTTGACGATAATATAATCTATTTGATTTCTAACTATTTTGTTATTATTGTCAGCTGGTGACCTCCATGTATATAGTCTACGTTTAGGAAGTTGGAACAAGATATTTGTAATTATGAGTTCCTCGACACAGAAATCGACAAGCCTATCGCCACGTTCCTTCCTTTTCCCGAGTCCATATCGCCCCACTCAATTCTCCACTTCTCCTTGGCCCACTTTAGCGTTCAAATAGCCCATTGTAATATTTATATCTTGTCTTTTAGTTAGCCTTAAGACATTGTCGATTTGTTCATAGAAAGCCTCTATGGTGTCTTCATTTTTGTCTGCAGTGGGTGCATATACTTGGATTATATTTATTTTACGTTTTAAATGAGAGTTTAGAGACAGCATTAATACTCGATCAGAGTAGGGAACAAAGTTACAAACAGATTTCTGAGAATTCTTATCAACTATAATGCCAATTCCCTGTTTGTGCTTGGAGTCGTTGATTCCAGAATAATACATTATTTCATTTCTGCGTTATCCAGTTTGCCTGATTAGTATAAACTTTTTACCTTTCAAGTTCCGATTTTCAAGGCTATAGAGTTATTCTTATTTGCTTGACAGCTATTTACCTTGATGACGACCTGAGAGGCCCTGTCGTCTAAATCTGATTGTCCTCCCCTGCCGGATCTTGGATTCCGAGCTCCATGATCATTAAGTAAATTATCCATTAGTGGATCCATGATGATTTTTACTAAGGATATCCTTACGGATCTTTAATGTAGTAGTCATCCCCTGGCTTTCCGCATCCCAATGCCGTTGACTATGGACGTCCATGGCGTTGACTAATTTAGTTATTCCGCCTTCGGAGTTACTTACTATGCTCCAGGGCAATGAAGTGCCCTACCACGTGTCGGTTCTTTCACCCGTAGCTGTTGACCAACAGGTAGAGGATTACTTATACCGGTAATGGTTCGGTTAATTTAAGTGGTACAGGTTTCTTTCCTAGATGGCGTCGTTAGTTTACTGGACAAAAGGTGTGCATTGCCATCATAGCCTTTTATATAGATAGATAGTTATATCATATTTAATAAAAATGTTGATTGTTTAGTGCAAGGAGAATTCATCTTACTACAAATAGGTCTAAGTGGTGTATTCGCTTCATGAACTTTCGCTACTCTATAAAAAATGGGATGTCCTGCTCTAATGAGGTGTAAATAATTTTCTCTGATAATTAGCTTCAAAACAATATGATTAATCTGAGTCTGGTTATTTCGTCAGATTGATTTTTTTCTCTCGTTATTTATTGGTATAGTAAATATAAATTCACAATACTGTGCTTATAATCTCATCGATTTTTATTTATGCAATTCTCTGGGCAATTCCTTATGTGAAAGCTTTTTCTGGTAAATAATAAAAAGTGGAATCAAAATACCTTTCCAGATTATATGAAAACTGTTACTGAAACCAAACTAAAAAATGTATGACGCAAATTTTAGTGTTTGGGCAATAAAATATTTTTATTAGTGGTAATAAAATACACGGGAGTTTATATCGCAAGGGCTACTACCTACGTATAAACACAATGGAGATGTGTAAAAATAGAAGAGAATTAAAATTGTTGTAACGAATGTGTTTGGGAAAGTATTTAGTATTTATTTACATATTTTACATTTAATATTTTTATTACTGTATTACAATATGATCTTGTTTAATTATATATTCTAACTAGTCAATTACCTTAAAAGGTTACAGTATATTATTTTTCACAAGGAAAAATTCCTGTAGCTGGCTGTATACCACGTATAACAAAAAGAGGTTAATCTTTGTAAATGGGTATATTTATTTAAAAAACCCTTAAAGGGGCCACATCAATAAAACAAACGTTTTCGGACCACACAGTCCATCATCAGGTTTTTAAAATCAAAAAATGCTAGGTCACAATGCCTGAGCCACCAAAATACTAGGGTAAAAACCCTTTAAATTACATTTAGTTATGAAATATTGTACATTGTGTTATAAAATAACTGTGATGTTCAGTATTAAATTAAATTTGACTATAGGTAACACATGGCTCAATTGGGTTCCAGAGCCGGTGAGTTCTGGAACTCCTGGAACTCCTCAGTTCCACGCTGTTCTCCGAGTGCAGAGGTTCCCTCTCACCGGCTCTGGAACCCAATTGAGCCATGTGTTACCTATAGTCAAATTTAATTTAATACTGAACATCACAGTTATTTTATAACACAATGTACAATATTTCATAACTAAATGTAATTTAAAGAGTTTTTACCCTAGTATTTTGGTGGCTCAGGCATTGTGACCTAGCATTTTTCGATTTAAAAACCTGATGATGGACTGTGTGGTCCGAAAACGTTTGTTTTATTGATGTGGCCCTTTTAAGGGTTTTTTAAATAAATATACCCATTTACAAAGATTAACCTCTTTTTTTTTATATTATTTTTCTTCTATTCTGTAAACTCTGATTGTCAAATTGGCTAACACATGGTTTTTTAAGTTCAAAGAAAACTCTACAAAATATAAAATTTCTGTGAACCATTTATTTAACCCATTAGCGCTTACAGTCACCATATGGACCCAGCTGTAAAGGTATTGTTTAACCATCAAGCAAAAAGATAAAAGAGGGAATCTAATCGTTATGAAAAGGAGACCAAAAAAGTGGCCTCTGATGGAGGACATATCCGGAAATGCGAATGCGCCAAATTTAAATTTTCCGACACTTATTAATAGTAGCTATAAAATAGTTTTCAGAATGTGTCTTAGACGAGAAAGTTTTAATTAAATATTAACGATAACAGTCTAAAATATGAATTCTGAGTTCTGGTACCCAAAACCAAAGTTATTTTCGAAGACTAAAACTCCATTGGCCCCTCTAGAACAAACTAATGTCGTGTATCATGTACCCTGTGCAGACTGCAACTCCTGCTACATTGGCCAGACTAGCCGCTCTCTTCAAGGTCGACTAACGTCCCACAAAAGCGACATTAGGATTTCTAAACCATCTTGTGCACTTGCACAACATGCCATTTCAACCAAACACATATATATATATATATATATATATATATATATATATATATATATATATATATATATATATATATTGTTATGATATGTAAAATCAAGAAAAATATTGGTTTGCTTAAAACATTTCGAAGAATGAAAGTCTTTTAATTTTGGATTACCTGTATTGAACAAAACGTAAGATATGCATAAATTATTTTCTTTGTTAAAATATATTTGAGTGACCCGCATAAGCTTAAGTGAAATCCTAGACAATGGAAGCGGTTTTTCCAAATAAATTTGTGCAGTAATTAGGACAATAGAATAGATTTTAGAAAGATATGTTTTTGTTAGTTCATAAAAATTTGTAGAAAAAGATTAGTTGTAAATAAGTTTTAGGAAATTTTATAATTGTAGGTAAAAATTTGTTTGTGTGATCGAAATGAAGAAATGGGAGATGTATGACGCGTTTTGATTGGATGAGATTGAAAAAGGTGGGATAGTTGGTTTGAGAAGGAGACGTTAGTTAGTTTTGGAAGAAAAAAATGATAGTCAGTTGGTTTTCAAGGGTACAAGGCGAAGGGCCGTTGTTCTCGGGTAGTTTCCCAGAGGTAGGAAGCAGTAGCAGTGAAAGTTTGTGAGTTTTCGTGTAGTTAGTGTATCTGACAGAAGCTGATTCAGTAAAAGATTGTAAGTCATATTTTTCTACTTATATTCCAAGAGTCACTGTTCAGGTCAACGAGAGATTCAGTTTATCGTAAGGAGAAGATATTCCAAGAGTCATTTTTCACTCAGGCCAACGAGAGATTCAGTTTATCGAGAAGAGAAGAGGCTAGCATAATTTGAACGATTCGTGCATTTGAAGGAGATCATTAAGGACGATAAACTTGCAACAATTTGTTGTAAGATTGCTGATTACCTAGAAAGCTGCTAAGAGTAGATAGTATAGGCTACAAGGAACAAGGATTTGGACCACTCATCATCAGACAGAGATAGTTTTGTTTTCTGCAGTTTTTCTTTTATTGATAACACAATTTTTACACTTACTTTAGAAAAAATATAAATATTTTGATTAGGAGATTTAGAATAATATTTGGGATTTTGAGATTTTAACTAATATTGTTTGTACCATTAATTTTGAAGGTTCACGTACGTAGAACAAAATTTTGAGAATCATTATATGAGATATTGTTTAATGAAAACATTTGAGTGTGAATTTTATTTCATTATTTTTATTTCAATATATAATGTTATATCATATATGTTTTTTATTATTCCGGTATTCTTTGGACCTTACCTTTCACATGTAAAGCATAGATATTGAAGCACGAATATAACCCTGAGATAAGAGAATTAAAAAGTGTGATAGAATCATAATCATATCATTTAAATAATTTTAATTAATCAATTAATTAATTAGCTAATTAATTGCTTGGCGCACTAAGATTTTGAATATCACAATAACATATATATATATTTCGGTCAAAAGGTGGAGAAAAAAAGACAAAGAAGGTGGCTACTTCATCTATTTATTGAAGATGTTTCGCTTTCTAATCTGAAAGCATCATCAGTTCATCTAAAAAGAACAGTATGAAAAACCAAACATCCATAGAAAAGTTATTACAAGTGTGTTAGCACCAGCTTACGACAATGGACATTCTGAGATCATGTTGTATGAACAATTAATTGAAACTATATACAATTTACAAATTAACAAACTTAGCCCAACAAAGAACGTGTGGTAATTGTACATGTATATAAAAAATTTATGTAAAAAACTTAAGTAAAAAACTTTAAAATAATATACAGAGAACTAAAAAGATCATAAAATGCACTTTCAACAGTATATTATTGGTTAAATTTAATGTTGAGCTTAGGTAATATTATTAAATAAATTAAGATTGAAATATAATACTTAAAAGTAAAATAAAGTTTCCAATCTTTAGGTTATTAGGTGCTGAAGGTAAATGACAGCAACAGGTATAACAGGTATACACCTTAGGGGCCAATTTTAAAGTAAACAACATATTAAGCCTAATTCTTCAAAATTAATGCATGATAAATTTGGTACAAGTTACTAATCTCAGTTCTCTTATTAAGAGCATTGGGGTGTTTAAGTATTGAACACATTTCCAAAAACTGTTCATTGCCAAGAATCTTAACTTCATTGAAGTCAATTTTGTACTTAGTGTTAATAGCATGCTGGAATAGAGCACAATTATGCTTAGATAAGTTGATATCACTGCGGTGTGTCATAAGACGCCCTCTCAGTGATCTCATTGTCTGACCGATGTAACATGAGTCACACTCAGTACAAGGTGATAGATCACATTTACTTGTTCCAGAAGGGACAAGTGTGTTTTTATTTTAGAAAACAAATTTCTGACAAGTTTTTCAGTAACTTGAGGAAAATAAGGTAGAGATGAGTAATGGGTAGTTGGAGTCCCAAGTACAGTATTAGGCAGAACCGTGCTATTAATGGAATTATTTGATATTATTCTAAGTTGGTCACCATTAGGTATGTTATTTAAAGAGGAACCATAGCTTTGTAAGTAAAGGTATTTATTTATGAGGGAGGATGAATAGGAATATATAAGAATATATATATATATATATATATATATATATATATATATATATATTCATACTTTTTCTTTTCCAACCAAAGAAAAATAAATAAAAAAATCCATCGAAATAAAATTTCAAGATATCAATATAAACAAATTGTATATAGTAATTTAAGATAAGATTTAGTGTAGATAAGAATAGAAATTTGTTTGGCAAACGACCTTTTTCCGTTTCAAACAAAATTATCAAAAAACCTTTGTTTAGAATTAGAAGACATTTTACCTGTAAGTTAATCTTTTCATTGTTTGTATAGTCGAGTATTAAATGACCATATTTTAATTTTTTGAAATATGTATAAATGATGTATTGAAAAAAAACCAATTTTAAAGTAAGCTATTTAGTTTTCTCTGAAACCGAAATTAGGCTTTTTCAAAATCATGGTAAACACAATTTAAGCTTTTTGATTGGACGGTCGTTTTTAAATGGGAATTTGGTGAGTCGATCATGAGAGAGAAGTTAGTCATATTTTGGTCATCGAAAGGAAACAGTCGTTTGTCTCAAGTTATGGTGTGGTTCGTGAGTTTGGATACCGGCGTAACGAAAAGAAGTGAATAGTTTGAAGAAGGAGATAACAAGTGGATTAAAAGAGGTCCTTGTATCTACCGTGGGCATTTTATAAAGTATATGTGAAAGTATTCTTACGGCAGCAAGTTGACAAAAGGAGGTCCTGGTGTCATAAATAAGTAGCGGAGTTTGGAGAAGTGAATCAGGTGTTTTTTGTGTATTCTGAAGAAGGTTTGCAGAGACGTAAAGAAGGAGCCGAGGTGCCAAAGAGGGGAGATCACATATTTGAGGAGACTGGACTTTTCTGGGTATGTTCCAACATACAACTCAAGAATAAAATAAACTGTAAGTGTTTGTACAATTGAATTTTATATCTGTGAAGGATCGTTTCGACATCATGGTCATTATCATTAAAATTTAAGAACTGAGTTTTTGTTAGGCTAATCAAAAGTTTAAAGTTTTGTGGTTTCTTTTTTCAAGTAAAGAAAATTTTAAGTAAAATTGGTTTTTCACGTAATATAAATGTATGTAGCTTTATAATCTTATTATTATAATAATTTGATTTATTTTCTTGTATGCTGATTGATAAGATAACGACAGAATTTAATAATTGTTTTATTCGTTCATATAAAATAAAGAAACGTAAATCTTTGTAATATAATATATTTGTATTCTTATCCTTTTCTTCTCTATCCCGATAAAAGACAACTAGAAAATCTTTTGAATCCATCGAACACAGGTAATATAAGGATTATTTTACTTTTGATAACAAATAAGTTATAATTCTTTTTTATTGGCTCAATAAACTAAGTTTGAACTCAAAATAAACAATCATAACAATATATACGTATATTTGTAGAGTAAAATTATATTATTCTCTATCATCTATATCCTCACCCACCTCCAACGAAGTTCCTGATTTGAGTAACGTTGTTTTCGTTAAGTCTTAGTGAATGATCGGCTTTTTATTTTATCTATTGTTGTTAACTTTTTCGTTAAAAAGAAAGTTAGAGTTTTATTAATATACATTAACAGTTATGCTTTTTCTTCAAAAAACTTTTTTTTCTTTTGGTTTTGATAAAATACGTATATTTTCATGAATGTTGGTTTTCTATGTTTGTTTTCGGATCCAGTATCCTCTTTAGCGGTTAAAACTAACTAACTAGATTAAATAACTCAATAAATAATTCTCATCCTATCATACAAAGCGTATTTTAAAATTAACAAGACGGAAACCGTTAGTACTATTTAAGCCGTATGGTATATTTAAAACGTCGGAAAAGTTAGAAACGAAACAGGAAAAAATAGAGAAAAGGAGAGAGTCGCGTCGATAAAACTTGGCAATTGCTTCGGTCACACATTATTGATATTCCGCCGCCGTCGAGACTCTACTCCATGTCTTATTCTCTGCGCCGCCTCCCGTTGACTACTTGAGGACTTGGAATTGTTACTTTATTTAAAAGTGAGGGACACGTTTTTTTAAATATTATAATATTTTATACAGCAAGTCTAAATTTAATAAAAAAATGGTAGGTATTATGTGTGAGAAAGTTAACTCTGAAATTTCTAGCGTATTTTTATTTATACTTAATTTAAAAAGTATAATATACTACCCAGACAGCACAAGACATCCCTGGGACGTCCATTTTGTGCCATTTTAAGGTCCAAACGTCCCGGGACTTCTTTTGGACGTCCAAGGGATATTTCTAGTCAGACATACCAGGGACGTCCCATAAGGTCGTCCGATTGACGTCCCATTAGGGATGTTTTCTAGATGTTAACTGTGTCATTTTTTTACTTAAGCATATTTTTTACAAAATATAATATCTTCCTACTAAACTTTATTTTAAAAAGTTATATTTAGTTTTAAATACCATTAATTTATACAAAAAACAGACATCTCTAAAATTTTGTTCTGTTGTGGAACTGAAATTTAAAAATTAGAAGATGAAAGAAGAATGTGGTTATGTTTTAACGACGCTTAGCTTTAGCTATTCTTTGTTTCAAGTTAAGAAAATAACATTACGCTTATGGAGATCAGTGTTGCCAAAACTCTCAGACACTCTCTTTTGCACGGATGTGCAAGATATTCCCTTTGCTTAATTTTTGAATTTTCATTTTCAATGAACATTTAACTGTAAAGTCATAATAACTACTAAGTAAAAGCCTTATTATCATTATGTAGTCAGAGAACGACATAAAATAGCTGACATACGCACATCGTATTATTTTAAGTTGCAATTAGTAATTAGATATACGCATTCCAAGCGGTCAATATTTTCTACTGATTTCTATGATTCATGGCATATCGTATTCTCACCGAAAAACAAATAAACTGTCGTTACTATAATTAAAATAAGATAAAATAAAATTATCTTTTGTAAATACTATTTATCTAATTAAAATCATTTTCCATACTTTTCACATCTTGTTTCGAATGGGCACTTTTGGTCAATTACGTTAAAAAACATTAATTTAATTCATGTTTGTGGAAACAAAAATACAAATTATACAACCCTAAATTGTGCTTGTGTGTGTCATGGCAACGCCGAGTTGCTATCGTCCATAAGAAATACATGGCCCTATCTCCGTAATGTTATTTTCTAAACGTGGAACGTAGTATAGCATTTTCGGAATCTTTTATTTCTCGAATTATAATCATTGTGGTTGTGGTTGTAATTAGAGTTAGTTTATTGCATTTCGATACTAGTTTATAGTATAATTTTTGTAGTTAGTAGTATAATTTATTATTATAGACATTAAGTAGGTATATAAGAATTTTATAGGTAATTTTTGTGGTTGTGGTGTGAGTTGCTACATTTGTAAAGTAAGTACGAGTAATGTGCTTAAAAAATACTATAAATTTAAATACATAATATGTTAATATAAGTACACAATAAAAATACCATTTATTTTTGCTTTTCATTTTATTAGTTTTTTTTTAAGTGCCCTTTAGGTCCTGTATACATCCTCATTTAGGTCCTGTATTAGTCCATGTGGACGTACAATGGATGTCCCCAATACATCCTTTTTAGGTCCTATATAAGTCCGTATTAAGTTCTGTATTTGTACTATGTACGTCCCCATGAACATCCCTGAGACGTCCAGGGGACGTACTTTTGGGTAACGATTTTTGGTAACATTTAGGTCTTATTGGACGCCCCGGGGACGTCCAAATTATGTAAACGGATGTCCGTGGGATGTCCGGACATTTAATGAGGTACATCCTTCGGACGTCCATGGGACGTACTTGTGCTGTCTGGGTATGGTCAATATAAATTTTTAAAACTAGAAAAATTCCCGGAAAGCCAAATATTAGTGGAGAGCTGGGGTTCACCATTACAAAAAAAGTTTTAAAAATTCCCATCAATCGTATTTGTGCTAAAAAATTTATTCGAGGTCAAAGGTCAAAGTTGATGTTTTTTGGGATTTTTTTCGAAGAAGGTAAGTTTTATCAAAAAAACCTTAAACCACAGTTGTAAATCTAAAAATTCCCTTCAAAAATGGTCGTTATGATTTTTTTCTAACATTGGGCCTGTTACCATTTCATATCAGTTACCATTCTTAAAATATCGCGATTCTAAGAGTCACATTATACATAATATACACACATTTCTACGCCACTTGTGAGGTAGTGTACTCGGCGCGTTTTTTTAACGTGGTTTCCCCTGTAGGCCTAATCCACTAATTGCCATGACAATTTTAGGATAATTTAAGGGAACAATACCCGTCAAGTTCTAGATATTGCCTTATTATTAATTATTGATATTGCTATTGATTTTTGGGTTAACTATTGTTTTGATTTCTTTTTTTTCTTTCTTTCTTTCTCCCCTTCCTTTTACCCTATTAGGGTGTCGGATTTGGGCTAGCTATTTTAATTTCCATTACCCCACTTCTTCCATTCTTTTCTGTTTCCTGCCATTATTTTCAATTCCTCGAGTGATTTTTGTTTAAATTTTTCCGCCTCTACTACTTGCTGTATCCATTTTTGTCTTGGTCTGTCTCTTTTTCTTTTTCCGATATTTTTTGCTTCATAAACTTTTTTTGTTATTCTATTGGATTGAATCCTCGTCAGATGCCCATACCAGATCATTTGTCTCTTTGCTATTTTGTTCATTATCGGTTCCTGGTTGGCCATTCCCCTAATAGTCTCGTTGCTTAATCTATCCCTTTTTGTCTTTCCAACTATCCTTCTTAGATGTCTCATCTCCATTGCGTTTATCCTGCTCTTATGTTTTTCCAGAATTGTCCAGTTTTCACTTGCATAGAGCACAGTCGGTATCACTATTGTGTTATATATTTTTATTCTTGTTTTTCGTGTAAGTTCTCTTTTTCCCATTATTGGGGCTAACGCATAGTATAACTTGTTTGATTTCTTTGCTCTATTTGTTATTTCCCAGTCTATTTTTCCATCATTAGTTATTAAACTTCCCAGGTATTCGTAAGTTGATACTATTTCCAATTCTGAGTTTTTACATTTTATCTTTATTTGATTATCTTCCTGATCTCCATTGCCGCTGATTATCATTATCTTACTTTTTTTCTCGTTTATCTCCATTTTTAGTTCTTCTATTTGTTCTATCCATATATCCATTAGTTTCTGTATTTTATTCTCGGAATCTGCTATTAGTACTATGTCGTCTGCATACATTAAGGACTCTATTGTTACCGGTTGTAATCTGTGGTAACCTATTATTGTCTGTAGTTGATTGGTTCTGATTCTAGTGTTTCTTAACAATTCGTTCATTACTATTATGAATAGCAAAGGGCTGAGACTATCTCCTTGTTTAATACCTCTCTTCCAATTAAATGCTTCCGATATTTCCCCTGTTATTTGTTTCCTTCCTTTTACCTCTTTGTAAGTACTTTCCATAATTTTTATCAATGCATTAGGTACATTTATTTTTCTCAAGCATTTCCCTATAATATGTCTTTCTATCGTGTCAAATGCTACTCTTAGGTCTATGAATGCTAATACTAGTTTTTCGCCCGTATCTATGCTTCTTTCTATTAGGTTTCTAATGATATGTATGTTGTCATTTGTCTGTCTTCCCGGTCTAAATGCCGTTTGTTCTTCTCCCAATACCATTTCTACTTCTTGTCTCAGTCTCTTCTCTATTATTTTCGTATATGTTTTAAAACATACCGATGACAGACATATTGCTCTATAGTTGTCGCAGTTTACATGTTCTCCTTTTTTGTGTATTGGCACGATGATATTCTTCTGCCAGTCTTTAGGTATTGTTTGTTTTTCCCACGCCTCTTTATATTTGATGTTTTGATTTCTTTAGATATTTTAATCAGATTCATTCTCTTGAAAGTATATTTCAACAGTCAAGTCTTCTTCCTTTTCCCTTGGCTGCAAGTTCATTACCTAATTGCTTAAATGTGGCTGAGTCATTAATCTCTTCATTCAAATCACGGGAATCTCCCTCTATTGTACACAACTGGACATTTGAATGAAATGTCCAGTTGAAAGAATGACATTGTCTTATTTGGCACTACAACTTTTTTTTCTTTTGCAAACAATAGTGTTGAGCAGTTTTTAGTGAGCAAGTGTAGTTTAGATTTAAAGGTTCTAGGCCGAACAGCAGTCATGATGCAGTGGCTAATATTTATACAAAATAATTTTAGATGATCTAAATTATGACGCTTGTTTTTTAAAATGACTTGTTCTAAAAAATATGACAATGATTTGGGAATATTGTTATTCTCGAACATTCTACGTGGTGAGCATAGTATTATCTATCTATTATTTGTTATCTATTATTTGTTATCAACGAAAACTGCCAATCACCACTCGTTTCTATGAATTGAAAAATTTTCTCTATCGCAGAGTTTACAGTTTCGTCTTATGGACGGCCAATTTTACCACCAGTATTAGGTTTTAAGAAAGATTTGTAACAACTATCATGGTATTTTGCATCAGCAGCGACTAAATCATATTCAAAATTAATACGTTCAAGAACAGCCTTTGAAACATAATCAGAACGATCTTTAGCAAATTTCAACAAGAATTCTTTGAATTTTAGTGTAATCACGTTAAATTTTTTTTTTTTTTTTCGAATATGCTGACCTTCTTCAGTGGCTTCATTGCCACAAAATAAACAGTATTTTTTAAACAAAAATTTGATTCACTTACTCTCATTCTAGTACAAGGTGGACTTATTTTTGAAGTACTAGCCTGTTCTTCCTCAGGTTGTCTTTTCACTGCAGCTATTGAAGTTTTCCGGGTGTATGATTTTCTGCAATCCACTTGTATTGTAACGGATTTTTGAGTTCTTAAATACTCAGTTAACTCATCACCTCTCACGACACTGGCCTCAACCTCGAATAAATTTGGCATTACACGATCAACCACAACTGTTTTATCTTATAAAAGTTTATTGCAAATTAAGCTAAACAGACATTTTTTAGAGACAAAATAGCACAAATAACCTAAATGGTAGAAGCTTGTAATAAGTACGTATATTCACTTGACTGAATCTTTAGCACTAAAAGAAACAGATATATTAACGAGACCTACGGACAATAGAATAGCAACATGTTGTGAAGGCCCCGTGGTAAGACGTGATTCGGTGAGAGACTGATTATCTTTTGGATAAATGTGTTTTTCAGAATAGTATAATATATATAAAAGAGATACAAATAGGTATTTATACTTGTCTTAAATGCCTGATATGTATATGCGTGGCTTATATGTACATATGTATAATGTGACTCTTACAATCGCAATATCTCAGGAATGGTAACTCTTAGAAAAAATCAAGAGAACTATTTTTGTAGAGAAGTTTAAGATCTACAACTTTGGTTTTGAGGTTTTTTTTTTATAAAACCTACCGTTTTAGAGAAAAATCCAAAGGACCTCAAATTTTGACCTTTGACCTGGAATAACTTTTGTAGCACACATACGATCGATGGAGATTTTTAAAACTTCATTGGTAGTGATAAACCCCAGCTCTCCACCAATATTTGGCTTTCCGGGAATTTTTGTTATTTGACCACTATTTTTATGTCTAAATTGACCGGATTAAATAGTCCAGTAACTCGGGGATGAAATAGGACCTTACCTCCCAATTCTGTTGGACTGCATGGATTTAGCTGAAAATTGGGATTTAAACCTGTCTCGTCCTTCTTTACAAAAGTTATATATAATAGAAGTATCATCAACTAGCCTCTAACGTCCACTGCTGAACATAGGCCTCTCGCATGCTTTTCCACTTAGTCCGATTTTGCGCCAAGTGAATCCAATTTGTAGTCACTCTTTTTATGTCATCTGTCCATCTCGTTGGGGGGTCGACCTCTATTTCTGTAAGCTTGTATTCGGGGTCTCCATTCCAAAATTCTTTTTGTCCACCGGTCATCAACTGATCTTGCTACATGACCTGCCCAGTTCCACTTTAGTGTTGTTATCTCTTCAATAACGTCTGCTACTCCTGATCTTTTGCGTATAGTAGCATTGGGTATTCTATCACGTAGAGAAATCCCTAACATAATTCTCTCCATTGCTCTTTCCGCAACTTGTAGTTTACTCACTGTTGTTCTTGTGAGCGTTAGGGTTTCTGCGCCGTAGGTCATCACTGGCAAAATACATTGATTAAATACTTTTCTTTTCAGACACATTGGAATCTTAGACCTAAAAATATCCTTCATCCTTCCAAATGCAGCCCAAGCGAGGTTTATTCTTCTTTTTAGCTCGATTGTTTGGTTGTCTCGACTTATTCTGATCTCATGGCCTAAGTATTTATAGGAGTCAACTGGCTCAATGTCTTTGTCTTCTACTGAGATGTTTTTGTTGTGGACTAAATTTGTCATAAATTGTGTTTTTGAAAAACTTATTTTAAGACCAACTCTTTTTGTGGCAGTATGGAGTTCTTGGAGCATTATCTGTACCTGATCAAAGCTGTCTGCAATAAGAACGATATCATCTGCAAATTTAAGGTTATTTAAAAATTTTCCATCTACATTGATGCCCTTTTCGTTCCAATCTATTGTTTTACAAGCGTATTCTAGCAAAGTTGTAAATAATTTAGGAGACATGTTGTCTCCTTGCCGAACGCCTCTTTCAATACGAAAAGTCCCAGTATCTTCATTAAGTCTTACACAGGCTGTAGCATGTTGATAGATGTATCTGATGAGAGATATGTATCGGTGATCTATTCTACATTGTGTTAGAGCTTGGAGCATTTCACTTTGATTGACCGTATCAAATGCTTTTTCAAAGTCGACAAAGACAAGTATCAGGGGTCTATTATATTCAATGGTTTTTTCAATCAACGACTTAATGGTTTGCAAATGATCATTTGTTCCGTATCCAGCTCTAAATCCTGCTTGCTCGCAAGGTTGATAGAAGTCTAGTTTTGATGTCAACCTATTAGTTATTATCTTCATAAACAACTTATAAACGTGAGATAACAAGCTAATAATAATAAAATTTTGTGCATGACTACTATAACAGCTTTATTCCACTGAGATGGTGTAACCTCGTTTGAAAGGCATAAGTTATATAATTGCGTCAATGCTTTCAATACTGTCTTTCCTCCTGCTTTAACTGCCTCAATAACGATTTGATCATCACCAGCTGCTTTATTGTTTTTCATTCTATTTAATGACTTTAAGACTTCTTCGATTGTTATTTCTGGGATATCCTCTGAACCCACATTCTGGACTTTTCTCAACTTGGTGCCGTCTTTCTTCCCCCTTTCTCTATATAATTCTGTGTAAAATTCTTCAACTACCTTAATTATCTTATCTTTATCTGTTACCACTTTTCCATTTCGATCTGCGAGCTTAACAATGTTCTTCTTACCTAGAGCTTGACATCTCTTCAGCACCTTTAAACTTTTATTTTTCTCGGCAACCGTTGTAATCTTTTTTGTGTTATATTGTCGTACGTCCTTTCTCACTGCTTTATTAATATCTTTATTAAGTTGTTGTAGTACGCGTGCATTCGTATCGTTTTTGTTCTTAAGTTCTCTTCGTGCCTCCATAAGTCTTTTTGTTTCTTGACTGAGTAGAAGTGTGCTTTTTATATATAAGGGGTTAGAACTACCCCTAAGTAAAAAAATAGGAAACGTATTTTTCCGATTTTTAAGGAGTCTCGCAAAATATACGCAAGTCTTCATTCCGCAGATTTTCGACAATTTCATCTGCGTTTTTCCTGGGCGTGCCTAGCATCTCCTGAAAATGCTCTTTCCATCTCTCTACTTGGTCATTTTTTGTAGTAAGTAATTCATCTGTCTTGAATCTTACAATGTTTGAACAATTAGACCCATTTTTTGTTAGTCGTGTAGTAATTTGGTATAGCTCTCTAGTTCTGTTGTATTGTGCAGCTGTTTAAATTTGTTTTACCAGTTCTTCAGCCCACCTTCTTTTGTCTCTTCTCGCATTTCTTTTAACTGCTTTATTTATTGTTTCATATTTTTGTTGTCGGTTCGCTCTTTCTTCTAGAGTTCTTGCTTGCAAAATATTTTTCTTTTGCTGTTTTCTTTCCTCGATAAGATTCGAAGTTTTATCTGACATCCATTATTTTCTGTGTTTCTTTTTTTACTCAGTTTATCTTCAGCTATTTCTGTCAAAACATCTGCCAAATCTTCCCAGCTATTTACTTCACGTTCTCTTGTTTTGAGTTGGAGTTCCTCTTTAAACATGTGTTATCCTGGTGGAGCCGTTTTGAATTTGTCTAGATTGTTTGTTGGTCTGTTGGTGTTTCGCGTGATTTTGTTTTTTGCCATCTTGATTTTAATGGTACCGATTACTAGATGATGGTCACTTGCGATGTCTGCTCCGCTTAAAATACATACAGCCCTTGATTTTCACCCCTCTATTGCTTAACCCTTTTTTTTTAATAGCCGTATTAGGGTCACAGAGTTAGTTGCCATACTTCTCGGGAATGGCTGAACCGATTTTTATGAAATTTTAGATGTGTACTCTGTAGGTCTGAAAATAGGTTGGGTTGGTTTGGGTTGAACACAAAGAAAGTATTATCTATGTATATATTAAACATAGTTGCAGATACATAAGAAGTGGTATCCAAGTCACTGAGTTACTTGCTAGAATTAGGGTAAGTGTTTTATAAATTTGTATACTTAGTTTCCACTTGTTCATTGTTTGTTCTCTCATTTGTTTGTAGTTTACTCTGATGATGTCAATAATCATTGACGAAAGCTTAGACCTTTAATTAAAAAGCACATCTAACGAGGCACCCTAGTTTTATTTTGCTTCCTCAGTTATAAAAGGGTATCTCCCAGTATTATCTCCTTTTCACTACATAGTACTCGTACCCGTTATCATCCTTTTGGTTATATATAAATATATATAAGTTTCTTATATATATGCTGTTTCAGTTAACCTCTTTTAAAATTTGTATAATGAAACTCGATTTTTTTATCTTTAAAATGAGACCAATTATGTTTGGTAATATTATTATAAACAAATTAGCTATGAAATTAAAAAATACATATTTTTTATCTGATTGTCCCAGAATCACTTTTATTTGTTTTAATTCGCATAAAAATTGTCTGCTTTTCAAATATGAAAAATATTTCGCCCACTGGTAGTATTCTATATAGTTTAAAAGTTATTATAATTGTTTATAAGTAAAAGTAACAGTAACTTTACACAACGATTTTTGGTTATAAAAATGATATAAAAAGGATATAAACTATTTTTAACTTTTTTACTACACATTAAAAGTAAAAGTCTTAATCTTTTATATTATACCAGTAGAATTTTTGAAATTAAACAAAATAAACGATAATCAAATAACAAATTATACCACAATAGTATTGAGAGGGTTAAATACCGAGAAGCAACAGGCCATTCACAATCATGAATTTGACAACTGTCAAAAGTCAAAATACGAGTTGGTTTTGTTTCGGTAGTTTCGGTAATTTAATGTCAATAAAGATAACCAAAATGTTAATTTGGGTATTTTAATAGTGTTTGTAAACATATAGTTTTAAGGTAAATTAATCAACAAAAATGTCTTACAGTGTAAATATATCAGTCGAAGCTCCAATCGAAAATCAAATACAAGAAATTACTTATGATGGAACAGAGATATATCAACCGTAAGTAACTGCATGTGTAGAAACTAGAGTGTACTGTAACTTTTTTTTCTAGGCCTTTAACACTCTCTGAGAGTCTCGCGAAGTATGCTCAAAAGATAGACTTCAGTAAAACGTCGGAATTAGAAATTAAGAAGGAAGAAACTAATGAAGATTCTAAATCAGATACTGACAGTAAAGATGCGTTTCAGTCTTCATTATGGCCATGGGATTCTGTAAGAAATAAACTTAGAAATGCTCTTCAGGAAGTATGTGTATTAGCCGACGTATTGGCGATTGCTAAAGACAAAAGATACTTAGTTCTTGATCCTGTACAACAAGAATCTCTTGATACAAAACCTATGGTTCAAATATATGCTAGGAAAAAAGCATTAGCAGGTATGAAGCTCTAATGATATTAGATAACCTAAGTAAAGTAGGGAATTAACTTGTATAACAAGACACAATTGATATAATCTGAACTTCATTCTGAATTTTTTTAACAATCTCACTAAACACTATATGTTTTTATTAATCTATCGAATCATCAAGGTAGTATTTAGTGGTAAAAAATCATCAACATATTTTGTCTCCTTTTTGCTGCTAACATGTTCTATTTGTTAAGAAGGAGATCTACTGTGGTTACTTTTATGTTTGATATAAAGCAATGAAAACTTTTAGTTATTCATAATTCTTTCATTTTGGTTATTCATAATCTTGTATTCATTGTATCTCCATTCTATTATCATTTATTTCTAATATGTTCTTCTTCTTTATTACATATTGTTATCTTAATCATTCTCACCTTTTTTGTATTGTTAACTTTTTAATACATATTATATTATAATATTTATACTTTCTAGGTGCTGCTAGTGTGTTGTTAGCTGGTGCAGAAAAGATGAAGAATTCTCAAAATGAAGCAGCAAGAAGTAGAACAACCTTAGATTTTCATATAGAACTTCTTAGGTTAAGACAAAACTGGAGATTGAAGAAGGTCTCTAATACAATCATAGGAGATCTCAGTTATAGGACCACAGGTTCCAAGTACTTACAGACTGGCACATTTGAGGTATGCTACATTTGGTAGAAATTTTGGACTTTGTTCAATTTCATGATTCGTTTCATATCTTTTACAGATTACAATTTCATTTAAGTTTTTCCACTTGCTATGTCTTTCACTTTTTAGATACTTCTGTAATCCATTTGTTTCTTTTCAAAGCTTTAAGTTTTTGTCTTCCCATTGAACTTTGCACTTTTACAATTTTGTTAACACATATTTACCTTTGTAATTGTCAAAAGTGTAAACCATAAGTGGAAAAGGGAGGATCTTCAAAAAAGAAATATATGCTAAACCAAATAATTGGAAAAAAGTTCATTTTTCACTTGCTTATATTCAGGTGGAAAGTTGTACAATTATTATTGTTAAATGTCTCATTGTACATAATATGTCTCCTGTGATTTTATTAACAAAATGCCATCTAGCATATCCTTGTCAGCTTTTTCAATGAATGTGTCCATAATTTTTTTCCTTCTATAATAATAGATGCCACATATTTAGAAAACTTCAGACAATAATATTATGTAGATCTTTATTCTGAAAATTTAATGTATCAGTCCATATGAAGAAATTCACATCATAAATTTATAGTTGTTCTTTGTACTTTGTTCTTATTTCCATTAAGAACCACTTAAAAATTATTTATTGTTTAGGTGACCAAAGCAGAAGATGAGGAAAAAACTAACAGTCCACCTAGCAGTCCACTGCCAGGAGGTCCTGCTCCTATAAAACCTACAAGTGCTTTAAGAGTTTCAATTCCCACTGAGCTGCAAGGTGTTGCTTATATTGAAGTTTTGTGCCAAAAGGGTAAATAAATACTACTTATAGTGATATATTTGGTCAATAAAGCACTGAAAACGATTTTTACAATGTGTGGAAAGTTGTTTCAAGAATACTCTGAAGTTGACAAAGCTCTATGTGGTGCTGTATTTTTTATCATCATGTTCTTTTATGATTTGTATGAAAGTTTATTGGCAGTTATTCAACAACAATTAATGAGAAATTAATTTTTTAGATCAAGAAGATCTTTGTACTGCTAATCTGACTCTCCTCGGCTCTGGTCCTCCACCATCCAATCCAGATATGCATTGGCAACAGAAACTGGAAGCTGCCCAAAATGTTCTATTTTGTAAAGAACTTTTCAATCAACTAGCTAAAGAGGCAGTACAGTTACAAGCACCAGTACCACATATGGTTGTTGGAAATCAGATTATGGCGACTGTTTTGCCAGGTAAAGAAATATATTTCTGGTATATCTACATACCTTTAATTTAATGGAATGTTTAATAAAATAGTACTAAATAAGATATGCAATTAATTTGTGTTTTAATAATATTCTTTTTTTCTTTCCTGTGAAAATTACATTTTACATTTGTTTTGATTTTGATTTGTTTGATTTAAAATGCCGAAATTGTTTTCAAACAATTTTAGGATAAAAATTATTAATGATCTTAACCTATAAATGTTTATAAATTGATTTAAACAATGTTTTATACATGCATCAACCTGTACAGAAAGAATTAAAGAATGCTGTTTTGGAGGCTCATGCTCATGCTAATTGGAGGTTGGATATCATCATTTTCTTTATCTACTGCTGCTCTAAAGAGTTCTATAGAACTGCATTTAAACCAGTCCCTTAAATTCTTCAACCATAACACTCTTCTTCTTCCTATACTCCTTCCTCCTCTTATCTTTCCCTGTATTATCAGCAACTTAATAGATACAAAAACGTTACTGGGTCTTTGTTAATGTTCGTGTAGACATATCTCTAGACTTTTAACATATCGTTTAACATTTTTAGATCAGTTTTATTTACTGTACTTTTGTTTTCAATCTGGATATATTTAATTAATTATCAATTTCCCAGGTATTCAACTAATTATTGGATTAAGGCACTCCACATCAGGTGACAAAAAACAACAAAATCCTCCACCATCTAAAAGCGATCACGACCATGTTCTAGAACATTCTTTGCATCAACTTCTAAGGGAAGTGCACCACAAAAATACACATCATCCTTTCCCTCATCCAGCAACTGGGCCTTTAGGTCCATCTAAGAAGAGAATGCTTGCAGGTAAGACAAACATTTGTTAAATTTTTAGTTTTCATTGTTTTCAGACATTTAAATGTTTTGTTAACAGGTTTTTGTTTTTATATTTCCGTACCTCGGAGGTAAAGGACACTATGTCCATTTTCTTACTTTTTAAGGAGAGCAGTTTTAACATTTTTTAAATGTGTAATTAGTAAATACTCAAATATTTCTGATATTTAACCAAAATTAATATATTATATTAATTTTGGTTAAATATCAGAAACATTTGAGTATTTACTGATTAAAAATTTAAAAAATGTTAAAATTGCTCTCCTTAAAAAGCAAGAAAATGGACATAGTGTCCTTTACCTCCGAGGTACGGATTTTACAAAATATTATTTATAATTTTTACTTTGACCTACAAAACAAGCGATAAAATTAAAAAGTGAATAAACCTTGCCAATAGGGGCACACTATGGACTCCAAAAACAATTCCACTCAAGAAATATACAAAGAAAAATCAAAATTATTTTAACTCTTCCAAACGACTGAACTTCTTATAAAATACGGATGAGATTCCTTTAGTCGTATCAAGATCTTGGGCAACACAGTGGTCTAGAGAGACGTTATACGGAACACTCAAAAGATCCTGCTGAACTTTTGTGGTCACGCCGAATCTAGCACTATTTCTCTCTGCGTACACTATACTTAATCTAACTTTGTTTTAGGACCTATGGCAGCTGACCGGTACGAACTTCTTGAAATGACAAAAACCCAAACACTCTTAGAACAGATAGTTCAACAAGCTCAACATTTTATAATGAGGATGAGAACTGAGTATGTGCTTGACACCATAGCAAAAGAAGTAAAAGATCCACTCATTACCTCTCACTGGAATACTTTGAATAGTCCAACACAATCTTGTGTTAAAATTCATATTTCGACCCATGGTTACGATGCTGTTTGTAGAACACCTCTTATAATACATGTTGGTGAGTATTTTACGTTAAAGTTATATTCGTTAAATAATTGCTCATATTCATATTATCCTAACAAAATGCACAAGGAATCTACGTTCCTGTAGTTGGCTGTATACCATATATTAAATTTGTTTTTAATCCTTTATAAAAGGTATATACAATACCGAGCATAAAATTAGGATCACCCCGTAATTTGAATTTATTTTAGAAATTATTATTCTATTTTAACTATTTTCGGTTGTAACATAGTTTACTAATGGATTTCTTGAAAATAAAATTGTTGTTGTTTCGACAAGCGTTTGAGATAAAAAGAACCCCTTAGGCTAATTCCTAAAAACCGCTATCAACACAGTTTTTGTTTCTATGGTTTTAACGTCAATTGTAAATTGTTTGTGTATTGTTATCACTGTCAGTGTATTGCAATGAGCATAAATTCTGTTGTGGCGGCGTTAGAAGATGGCCACGGTCAGGGCGAAACTGCGAGAAACGTTGGTATAAGTCTCTCGAGTGTGCAACGAGTATGGCAACGGTGCGAAGAGACCGGTCTGCTTACTCGAAGACCTGGTTCAGGTCGAGGCAGGATTACAACAGCTAGAGATGACCGCTTTGTCGTTTCTAGTGCTTTGAGAAACCGAACGGTTACGGCCATGGACGTATAAACACAGATGGACTCAGTTATTTACATAAAATTGTGAAGTCAAAATTATTTGAATAGGTCACATTCTCAGCACCTTCAACTGTTGTCACGTTTTGTTTTAAAATTTCTTATTCGCGAGTCGCTGAAAATATTACTCCGTATTTTATACTCTATGGGTGCTATCAAACCAAAATAATAATTTATTGGTTAGATTAATATATTTAATTGTAATCAAAATATAAAGTGTGGACATAGTGTGCATTATCATTTAATAATAGCGTATAATACATATCAATCAATTATTTTATATGTAGAAGCACTGAAAACTATTTATAAATGGCAACGGTTGTTTACATTTCTCTGTCTTATGGATCTACGTCAAACTTCAAATGCTATTCCATGTTTGTTTACTTTTTAGTAAAAGTTGTTTTTCGATATTTTGGCTGTATTTTGAGTGATATTTGTGAAAAGTGAAATAAAATAAACGAAATATTTACATCCCGATCTCTCATTTCATTTGTAAGTACATACAATTTACATTATTTAAGATGAGGAAATGAGGAAGCGTGTTTGTTTACATTTTAATAGGCGTACCATTGGGTTTATTCATGTTTATTAATGTATTGAATAAGATACAAGTTCATGAAATTAGTAGACATTTTTAAATTGTAAGTATACTTCATCTGATTAAAAAAATAACTGTTTATTACCTTTTTAATTTAATATTTCTCATGGATGCAAATAAATTAGTGAAATGAATAAAACTCATTTATTTTTCTATGTAGGTTTCCAAATAATATTGACGATCGAACTATTTTGGTAGCAAATTTAGGAGAAAACATAAAGATTTTTTATTGTAGCATTATTTTGATACCTATTAAAAATTAACTTGAATTCAACTATATTTTATTGTATTAATTTTAAAGCAAATAAAATTGTATTTTAATTTTTCTATAAAGACGTGATTTGTTAATAGTTAAACTCTCGTTTTTTAAATTCTTTGAAGGTGTTTTTATACATTATTACTACTTCCAATTTTTAAAATCTGAATAATTACCCGCAAGTAAAAATTCAAGCACGCTCATGCTCATTGCGGAAGCATCACATTCTATCGAAGCTTCAAAACATTGTGTGTTAAAGGTATCTTATTGCTGTGTCCATCTATGTTTATACGTCCATGGTCACGGCAGTTTCTCTTCGAAATCATCTACAAGAAGTGAGAAATGTAAACATAAGTGAATGGATAGTTAGGAGACGATTTCATGCTGCTGGTTTATCTTCTCGAACTAGAGTAACTGGACCGCCGCTTTCCCGTGAACACTGAATTGCTAGATTGAATTTTGCAGGAGAACACTTGGCTTGGACAATGCAGGATTGGAGTCGTGTATTGTTTTCCGATGAATCGAGATTCTGTCTTACGGGCTCAGACAAACGTGTAGGAGTGTGGCGACGTCCAGGCGAGAGATGTGCCCAAGCATGTGTTGTCGAGCGTCTTAAATTTGGTGGAGGATCAGTTATGGCAATAGTGAGGCATATCGTTTGAGAATGGACATTGACAGCGCATAGGTACCTGACACAGACTCTGGAAGACCATGTTTTACCGTTTATGGTTATTCTTGGAGACGACGCAACATTTATGCATGATAATGCACGGCCCCACACTGCTAGGATAGTTAATGAGTATCTTGACGAGGTTCAAATCACACGATTTGTTTGACCTGCTCGCAGTCCAGATATCAATCCCATAGAAAATGTTTGGGATGAGATGAAAAGACGTTTACGGAGTCACGTGCCGGCCCCAGAAATTCGAGAGAGCTTCGCGACATATTGGTGCAAGAATGGAATAATCTTCCGCAGAATGTGATCCAAAGCATGCCTCGTCGTTTGCAAGCTGATATCACAATATCGCTGATATTGTTTTCTTTAAGCAATCCGTTAGTAAACTATGCTACAACCGAAAATAGTTAAAACAGAATAATAATTTCTAAAATAAATTCAAATTACGGGGTGACCCTAATTTTATGCTCGGTAGTGTATTTAAAATTAAAAACCCAATCGGACTATGTTATACAAAACGTTTTCGGAATCCATATTCCATCATCAGTGTCTAGTATACATGAATGTAGTCACTAAATATGTGGGTAAAAACCCGTTAAAAATTAAAAAAAAATTGTTTAAAATCCTTTATAAAAGGTATATAAAAAATGCCCCAAACGGACTATCACAAACACATTGCAAAACGTTTTCGGATTGATAAATCCATCATCAGTGCAAACCTGAAAGTATATAACCACTTTAATTAAAAAGAACGTTAAATTAAAATGTTGACAAAGGTTAGAGCAAAATGTGGTTAATACTTACGGTTGTACATGCTAGTAGCCACCAAAATATATGGGTCAAAACCCTTCAAATGTTTTAAATTTGTAGTTGTTTTACATTATTAACAGTTATAATTTGTGATGTTTAAGTTACCGTTGGATAGGTAACATGGCGGTGTATGACTCTACATAAATAAAATGGTCCTGAGACGAATGTCTACGAGGACTGTTGATAACAACTGATCAAATGACATGTGACATGTTAGGACGGATGTTGTGTCAAGCATCAGTGTAACTTACGGTAGTTGTCTAAAATGACAGATGTCGCCTTATTTAAATGAAAAAGTTAAATTATAATAATGTAACAGTATCAACCATCATATTGTAATCTGTATTGTAAATTAATCAATAGCTATATTTGAATATTGACATTGCACACAAAAGAGAAAATACTTCCACTTTCTCTCAACATCTTAAAGAACACAACCACACTCTCAATATCCCAGAAGACGTCTCACTTATTCACAACATCCCACAAAAAAACTTTGTCAAACTAGACCTATATGAAGACCTAGAAATCATTAAAGAAAAACAGAGAAGTCCAAATTGTGTCAATCGCCATGTTTCATTCAATCGAGACTTTCTTCCGCTCCACCGTCAATTATTCTCATAACTCATTTTCAAACTTTACTTCTTCATTAGTATTTAAATTCTCATCCTTCTCTTATCACCTACTAATCATCCTTAGCCCTCTCAAACTTTGTTCAATATATCCAACTCCCCTTCTTTCCTCACTTCTGTCTAGGCATCCAAACGTCAAATCTGACCTAATACCCAATATTCTCCATGTTCCTTCTCAACAAAATAAATTCGGAGCAAATCATCACAGTTTTAAGGGGTATATTGGTATTAAAACACCACGTCTGCGACTTTGTGGTACCGCACCTGTCAGGAATTATAGCAACACAACTCTGCTGAACAAGAAATTACAACTCTGCTTTGTATGTCTTATTATAAGACTTGTCTATACGATTTATTTTAAACGAAACCTGCTATATCTGATAAGTTTTCCCCTATCCGCACCTGGGAAGCCGCCTGATGGAGGACTAGTTATCTCACATTTGATAATATAAGTAGGCCTACAAAATAATTTGTTTTATTAAAAAAAAAAACAGAATAATGATAACCAATCAATCAAGAGCAATTTACTAGCTGTCTATCTATAATCTGTTGTACCGGTTGCCGTAACGGTTCTTGTCATAAGTTTCCCCACCTGTACTATAAGTGGCTAGATTATACATTTATTGGTTAAATTCACATATTTTGGTATAATAAATTTTGTAATATTTACATCCTTACATAATTTTAATATTCTAGGACAGAAGAATCTAAAATGTATCTGCAGAGACGGAAAAGTGATGAATATGAGTTATGAACCACAGGAATTAAGAGATCTAATATTTTGTCATATTAACCAGCATCAAATATTGGCCGTTCAAGCTTTAGCTAAGACAATGGGATGGCAAGCTTTAGGAAACTCCAATCATTTAGGTAAGAGAATTGACATTAATTTTATGTTATAAACAAATATATATTATTTGTATTCATTACTAGTATGGCATTTTCTATTTAACTTTGCATTTAATATATTTAAAAATTGATGTTTTTTTATTTGACGTTAATATGATGTTCCCATTATTACAATCTAGTCTATATGACCAATAAGCAACTTAATTCTAGCCTAAGTTACAGAATCTGATGAAAAAATTGATGTGGTGATCAGACTAATAACGAGCCAACTCATGGTCGCCATATAGACACTGCTGAACTGATTTTGTTGCTGTATGAAAATATCGCAATAACCTTTTCTTTTTGTTTTAAACGTTTTACCGTTTGGCATTCCTTTCCTCAGGTAGCTGTAGCTTTCTCCGTGGTTATTATTAGTTGTTGCCCTTGAAACCATCAGGGTCTTCTGCCGACTCTAATGCCCCAAATTGGTCGCATTGCTCCTGTAGTGATCCTTTCCCAAGTTGACATGGTCCTTTTCTAACTTCGCTGCACCATACTGAAGACGACCAATAGTCAGAAATACGTATATAGGGTTGCCTTCCATCGATATACCTATAATACCGTTTTCCATGTTATTGGAGGCCTTTGAGCATGATCTCTTTGTTTTAGATTGTTGAAATTTTTATCAATTTCTACTGCTTCTCTGATTTTGTTTTCTTTTAATTTCAATGTTAGTTAGCATCATCGTTTGGTTCAGGTGTATTGCATATGCTGTATTTGAAACATGTTCAATTCAGCATTAAGTAGAAGTGAGTTGAGAGACTCTCGGAATATACCGCTACAAGAGGCCTAGCTGTTCTGTACTTCCACCATTAGTCCATGAGACCCGAACCCCGATCGGTCTGAATGGCACTTCAATCACAAGTTCGGGTCTCAGGTGAAAAGTGGTCGATTACCGTCTTGTGTACCACAGACTAAGATGGCAAAGATCTCAGACTGAAACATAAGAAGGGAGAACCTGGCTGGATTCAAGTCAGCTTACCCGCATCGCCTTCCCCTCGATCATCCTGGACGTACACCTAGGCCGTTCTAGCCACTTATCACTACTAGGAAAGTGAATCTAAAGCTACGGTTTGTTAGAACAGTGCGCAGCGCACAGCAGAATCTGTTGGACTCGACTCACGGCAGTTTTGGGTGTTAGATTATTTCGCATAAATATTCTGTCGCTCTGAAAACAAGTTTAGAAATTGGTATCACGTTTATTCTCTCAAAGATTGTAGATTAAAAAAAAATGAAATCTCGCAAACTTAATGCAATAATTTTATTACTCCAAGAAAAGAGGAAGAGGAAGAAGAGTTGATAACGTTAAATTTAAATAAAAGAATTAAAAATTTTTAGAGAAAATTAATAGACATCACTTAATTATTACAATATTAATAACTATATAAAAATACAATTATATTTCGGTATATATGTGTACGCTGTCAGCTCAGCTGAACGTTTGTGTTTAAATCAAATCACAGTTGATTCCAGCGCACACCTTCGACGAACACGGCTATCGGTCTGCAGTGCGCGTAGCTCAGCAGAATCCAACAAACCGTTATCATAGAGAACCATTTCTTTGATTTGAACGTGCGCGGCGTTCGACTGACTGTGAGTTATGCGGCGTTCGACTGACCGTGAGTTATGAAACTTAAACCAGAAAATAAAAATAACATTATATAAAACCCCTATACTAGCTGACATATGGATCAGAAACACGGACGGTCTTCAAGGCAGAGGAAAACCTCTTGCTTATATTTGAACGAAGAATCCTGAGAGGAATATTCAGTGGCGACTGCAAAAAATGTATTTGGTCGGAAGTATACCTATAAGATATACCACAAATACAAATAAATATCAGGTGGTAATAAAAATAGGAAGACCTAATAGGATATCGTTCATAAAAATAGGAAGATTAAATGGGCAACATCTAACAAGATCACAGTAGAACAGCACTCCTAGAAGAATACTTATGTCACAGCGGTTGTGAAGTAGGGGAAGAGGTAGCTTATACAGGTTGATACATACGTTTCATTGAAGGGAACCGTTTCTTTTATCAACAAGTATTCGTCTCGAAAACTCCTAACCTCAACCTGAATACATACCTTTTTTGTACGAGCTATGGTACTTTACCTAATTGATATAATCAATAATGGCAAATTAAGGTCAATTTCAAATAACACTGCTCCACAGGAGGCTAGGCTTGGGACTCCTTTGACTTCCTCTCTATTATTCATCCCTGATTTACTTCCCTCAATTTATGAACAAACTCTGTCGGACAGACCAATAAAAGAATCTATAATAGACGAGAAGAATATCAAAATGCTATCGAAAGGAGAAAAACAAAACTTTAGATTCACTTTCCTAGTATAGATAAGTGGCTAGAACGGCCTAGGTGTACGTCCAGGATGATCGAGGGGAAGGCGATGCGGGTAAGCTGACTTGAATCCAGCCAGGTTCTCCCTTCTTATGTTTCAGTCTGAGATCTTTGCCATCTTAGTCTGTGGTACACAAGACGGTAATCGACCACTTTTCACCTGAGACCCGAACTTGTGATTGAAGTGCCATTCAGACCGATCGGGGTTCGGGTCTCATGGACTAATGGTGGAAGTACAGAACAGCTAGGCCTCTTGTAGCGGTATATTCCGAGAGTCTCTCAACTCACTTCTACTTAATGCTTTTTTTACACTATGCTTTTTGACGGTCAGTATGCTGACTGACCTACGTATCTATACTTGGATTGATAGATAAATCAAGGTACCGTATATGTGATGACGAGGAGAAAACCTCCTCTCTTATTCTTATTTAAGTGCCCATCCGTGCCCACCTCTGTAGAGTGCCACTAGAGCTGGCAAAATCTTAATTCGACGTTCATTCAACCGAGTTTAGTGAAGGATATATATATATATATATATATATATATATATATATATATATATATATATATATATATTATATATATATATATATATATATATATCTTATATATATATATATATATATATATATATATATATATATATATATATATCTAAAAAAGCTCGAAACTTGATAGACCACTAACTTCACTTTCACTTTCTCTGAAGTTAGTGATCTATTAAGAGAATAGGGGCCTCGGACAAAAGCATGGATTTAGAATCTGGGCTCTTGTAGCTGGGTGTCAAGATGTTCCGAGACCGGGTTGTTATAGGACCAGTCCGTATTATATGAGTTGATACGATGGATTCGCCGTACGACGTTTATGTGTCTAAAAGGCTCAGAAATGGGGTCCAATCGGATACTACCGGGATACTATAAGCTGCGCTGTCCTACTGAATCACGAGATTGACTTAAAATCAATTAGGCACATATTCCCTATCCTGTACATAGTGCAATCTTTTCTGTTTTCATTTTTATTATTTTTTATATAAAATTAAACCAAAAGAAAATACAGGTTGTTCCAAAAAGGTATGTCATAAATTAAATTACGCATTCCAGGGACAAAAATAAATTGATTGAATCCAACTTACCTTAATACAAAAGTGTACATAAAAAAAGTTACAGCCCTTTGAAGTTACAAAGTAAAAATTATTTTTTTGCATTATCCATGTCCAAGTCCATGGGGTTAAGACCTGGACTTCTGAGTGGCCAAGAAATAGGTGCGTTAGGACCCCTTCTAATCCACCAACCAGGATACTGCCTACAAAGGTATTCCTGGACTTCATTACTGTAATGCGGTGAAACGCCATCTTAAAGAAACCACATATTTTGCCTTATTGCAATATTCACTTCTTCCAAATACTCTTGTAAATCGTTTGCCAAAAACTGCAAATAATTATCACCATTTAAATTGTTGAGGGAAAATACTGGACCTATTAGATTTGTTCCGGCAAGACTGCAAGACTCCACAATTCTTGCCCAAACAACTTTGAAAGTCCTTTGGTGATGAGTCGTTTTTGTTTTTGGCGTGAGGATTTTGATGGGCCCAAATGTGCTCATTATGATATTTGTTATTCCATTGGACGACCACTATTAGTTATTGAAATAGTTATTGAAATCATAATTTAATCTGATCCAACTTAACCAAAGTTAAATGTATATCTGCCATTTTCTGAAATGTATGGGCCATTTTAATATCAAAATTTTTAATAATAATCTTATTCGCACAATAAATGATAGCTTCAAATTATTGACTATTATTGATGGAACTGTTTGTAATTATTGTATCCGTAGAAACTAATTGTAATTTTATGGCCAACTAGGAAAAAACTCTATGAATTAGAAGAAAAGTTAAACACCTGCAATGGGACATAATCGGATTATTGAAGGTAAAAAGAAAATGTGAAAACTGCATCTCGCTAGAGTCTGGAAACATATTGTATTTTAAAGGTAGAGAAAACAAAAGTTTAGATGGAGTTGGTTTTTTGATTTCGAAAAAATATGCTTATAAAATTAAGGAACACGTAAGAATAACAGAAAGAATCGCTTTATTAATTATAAATATCAGCGAAAAGGTCACTTTAAAAATAATTCAGATGTATGCGCCAACATCTACACACACAGACGAAGAAATGGAAGAATTCTATGAACACATCACAGAGTCCATGACATATCGAAACACTACATACACGATTATAATGGGCGATTTTAATGCGAAAATTGGCAAAAAACTAGAAGAAAACGAAAACTGTATTGGAGAATTTGGACATGGAGTAAGAAATGAAAGAGGAGATCTATTGGTTAACTATTTAGAAAACAACAAATTATTTGCCAGGAACTCTTTCTTCAAGAAAAAGCCACATAGGAAATGGACGTGGATGTCGCCAGATGGGAACACTAAAAATGAAATTGACTACATACTAACAAACAAAAAGAACATTTTCGAATACGTCACAGTAATAAACTCAATCTCTACTGGTAGTGATCACAGAATGATACCGGCTAAAATAAGTATTAAACACAGAAAAGATCGAAGACAATATGTACACTCTAAGAAAAAAGTCCAACCAGAAAAATTAAAGGAGAATAAAGAACAATACCAAAACAAATTAAGAACAGCTGAAGAACTAAAGCTAACAGACCTAAATCTAGATCAACTAAACAAAGCCATGACTGAAGAACTTAGAAGACTATCACTAGAAGCCATCATTGAAGACTAGCTTAGAAGTAGCACCAGCAAAATCAGACAAAAAATCAAAACTATGTGCCATATCTTTAGACGTGCTACAGCCTACTACAAGAAAATAAAAGAAATACAACTGAATACAAAACCCTTAATGCAGAAATATAAAGACATATAAAACAAGATCTTAAACGGCATCAAGAAGAACGAATCGAGAAGATTATAGAAGAAAATAGAAACTTAAGATCTATCAAGTCCCACCTAGGAAGAAATAAAATCATAGAGATGTAAAATAAACAAGGTGTAATAGAAAAAAGCAGAACCCAAATATCTAAGATAACAAATGAATATTATAGTGACCTCTACAGCTCTAAAAACAGTGCACCTGATACAACTCAACAAAGCCTGAAAAAGAAAATAATGAATGTAAACTCTGAAATATTACCCACATAACCGGAGAAGAAATAGAAAAAGCAATTACAGATATGAAAAGAAATAAGGCTCCGGGAGACGATGAAATTCTAATTGAAATGTGAAAAGGAGGAGGGGAAAAGATAAAAGACTACCTAAAGATACTTTTCAATAAATGTTTGTTTGAAGTACAAAGACCGCAAGAGTGGAACAAGGCAAATACAATTCTGATATATAAGAAAGGAAACAGTTCAAAATTAGCTAACTATAGACCAATATCTCTCTTGTCACAAATCTATAAAACTTTCGCTAAGGTGATCACAACTAGACTAAACAACAAATTTGATGCATACCAACCAGTTGAGCAGGCAGGATTTAGAAAGGGGTACAGCACAACTGACTACCTTCACACTCTTATAATATTGATAGAAAAGACCAACGAATACAACCTTCCAATATACCTAGCGTTTGTTGACTATGAAAAAGCGTTTGACAGCATAGAACTATGGGGAGTGGAAGAAGCGCTAGTTAATTGCCGAATAGATTCACGGTACATAATGTTAATCCACAATATATATCAGAATGCCACTATGAAAATATTCAGCTAGACAGAGATTTGCAAACTCCATTAATTAGAATTTGTAGAGGTGTTAGACAAGGGGATACAATCTCACCCAAATATTTACTCTGGCGTTGGAAGACATTTTTAAATCTATAGACTGGGACAATAAAGGGATTTGTATAAACGGGAAATATTTAAATCATCTAAGATTCGCTGATGATGTACTCCTTATAGCAACAACTATGGAACAACTACAAATAATGATTTCAGACCTAGAAAAAACATCTCTTGAGAAAGGACTAAAACTGAATCTAAAGAAAACTAAAATAATGACTAGTACAGAAGACAGATCAGTAATTACCATAGGTGGAACAGACATAGAATACGTCCAAGAATATATTTACTTAGCACAATCTATCAGAGCAGACAAAAGTAACCAGAAGAATAAGAATGGGGTGGGCTGCATTCGGAAAACTCTCATATACTATCAAAAACCAAAAAATACCTTTAAAATTAAGAACGAAGGTATTTAATGTATGCGTCCTACCTGTTCTGACATATGGTGCCCAGACTGCAAGCACATATACTGCAAAAAGGTCAAGAGGTCGACCGCAAATGAGATGGAAAGATGACATTGAGCAAAGCGCAGGTACAATGTGGAAAAGACAAACAGAAGAGAGACAAATGGGAGAGGCCTATATTCAACACATGAATAGATTTTGGGCTATAGATAGATAGATAGATAGGAAAAAACTAGTTTTTCGAAAAAGTGATAAAGGGAAAAAAGTTTTAAAATAATGTGTTAAACTAATGATGCCACAAAATTCATTCGATTTGAACGTACTCAAAAGTTTGGGGAGATTTAGTGCTGCACACCCCCCTTATAAAATTTTTCTGTGCACTTAGATTTTGTTGTTTCTTTTTTATGAAAAATGCTTCCAGAACAAGAAAGTAACGTGTCGGTTTTTATTACAAAGTGTCAAGTAGTTTAGGAGATCATGCAAAAAAATCAATTTTTATTTTGTAACTTCAAAGGGCTGTAACTTTTTTTGTGTACACTTTTGTACTAAGGAAAGTTGAATTCAATCAATTTATTTTTGTCCCGGAATGCGTAATTTAATTTATGACATACCTTTTTGAAACGCCCTGTATAGTAGAAATTAAAAAAGATATTCTATCTATAACTTATTTCTATTTCGATCTATTGACTTTTATAAAGAGTAACATTCCCAAGTTTAAAAAAACAATATCTTAATTTTGTTCAAGGCATAATATTTTAAAACTACTCATTGAATTAATCTAATTTTAAACAAATATTTTCAGGTACAGGTACCGTTGAACCTCTAGGAAATGCCAGTTCCTGCCTATTATCCTCACCTACAGGAGACAGAATAATAGCAGTACGCTGTGAACCGTCAACTGGAACACAAGTTTCTGTCGCTCATTCACCACGAACTGACTTTTTTCCAAGTCGACTCGTAACAGAAAGAAAATGGGAGCATTTAGGCGGTCAGTTTAGAGATGTTAGGTTGGACAAGATGGAGGGTAGAAACTTTTTGCATAAAATGGAGCTCTTGATGGCTAGTTTAACTAGTAGTTCTTAATTTAATACGGTGCATTTTTTCGAAAGGTGACTTTTTTATCCTATTGATATATTAAAGTGTTGTGAGTAAAGTGAATACTAGATATAATAATATCAAAGATATTATCACTGCACGTCATAAATAAATGGTACCATCATAATACCAAAGTATTGTTATTTTCCTACTAAATCCTTTGGACGTCATTTCACGTTTTCGCACAACGTTGTCCACGCACAACAAATCGCAACGTAAAGTGTAGAACATTATAACTTAATTTAATCTTGGAATCGGATTCACGTTGAGCCTCTGGTTGAATACTTGAGTAACTGGTATTCTCCGGGAGAAGTTAAAGGCAAGCGAAACATTGAGATAGACTCACATACAAGTTGGTTCAATTCTTAAAGACTCGTGACTCTGTCATATGTATATATATACATATATACATTTATATATATATATATATATATATATATATATATATATATATATATATATATATATATATATATAGACTCTATAAGAGAGTCTCTTTCCTTGTTTAAGAAACTAAATTAAGTTGGGTTATGTTATTGTGTGTCACATGAAATCTTATTTATATTGAAGTGTTTTAATAATTGTCACATTTTAGAATATTATCGTTAATATTTAATTAAAACTTTCTCGTCTAAGACACATTTTAAAAAATATTTTATAGCTACTGTTAATAAGTGTCGAAAAATTTAAATTTGGCGCCTTTGCATTTCCGAATACGTCCGCCATATTAAGAGGCCACTTTTATGAATTTTGGTCTCCTTTTCATAATGATTAGATTCCCTCTTTTGTCTTTTTGCTCGATGCCCCTAACTGATACGCTAAGCCAAATATATGCGCTCTTAAAATAAATATGTCTAAAAATAAGAATTACTAGACTAAAGGTCGATTTAAACACATCAGTCCCGGCGCCGAACCGGTCCTGTTTGGTCACAGAACTAAATTGATATCATATGTCACATTATGTCACAATAGATATCTGACAGCTGGGAAACTGTTCGTCAACTGATGAATGTGAATGCCGGCGGCATATTTCTATTAAAGAATATTTTGTATGACGGATTGTTCGGTTCGGCACCGGGACTGTGACGAGACGTGACTGATGTGTTTGAATCGACCTTTAAAATCATCAATTATATCAGTGATAAAATAGTTGATCCCGAAAGTGATATAACCCAGTTCTAATTGCTTTCATTATAGTTTTATTATTCAATAACATTTACCTCGATTATTCGATGGAATTTAAACGGATTCTTTCATCGATTAGCAATATTAGAAATAATATAACAAGCCATATAACTGAAAAAAATTCCAATTTTTTTTTTGCAAAGACCTGACAGCCTTCAATCATGCAAGCGATAGTGTTGCAACCTTAGGGAGAGCGCCCACCAAAGTGGCGTGGCAGTGGCAAGTAGCACGCGTCTAGCATAATGTAACCAATGAAAACGAATGATTCAGCGCTCACCAAAATGATAGTGACGTCATTCATTCTAATATTTTTTTTTCATTGGTTACATTTAAAAATAACATGCTAGATGCGTGCTACTTGCTACTTGCCACTGCCACGCCAGTTTGGTGGGCGCTCTCACTTAGACAGAAGTTTAAAAAAGTTGACATATTTTTTTACCCCCAGTACAAGTCCGAAGGTTAACAGCAACCTTATAACTTCTCCACAAAAAATTGCGGATACTCTGGCTGCTGTCTATGAAAATCACTCATCAAGTAAAAACTATGACGCTTCTTTCCTAAAAATTATGATAGAAAAAGAAAAAACGATCTTGTCCCTAGTGTAACCTGAAGAAAATCACATCTTAAGCCCAATTAATTACCAAAAGCTTAATTTCTCTCTTGATCACCTAAAAAATTAATTCCAGTGCAGGCCCAGACGACATTCTGGCCATATTTCTAAAACACCTTTCTTCCCCTTTAAAACATTATGTCTTTAAATTAGGTTGGTACTCAACCTTGGCTAAATCGGCAGTTTCTAAGACTCTAGACCAAATCCATAGTATTTCCTATTTTAAAACCTAACAAATGCTCATGATGTTAATTTGAATGAACAAATAAAAAAAACCATAGGAATTATTAAAATCAGAAAATTGACGTATTTTGCGCTCTTGCCCTCTAGAATACTCTAGAAAAATAGAGATTATTACCATTAGTGGTGCAAGGCAAAATATTTGGAAGAAGACTTCAAATGAGGAAAAGAGCATCGTGGTTTAAAAACCAGAGACATTCATGTGCACAAGCAACCCAATCTTCATTCTAGGTAGCGGTTAATAAGGTTATTATCGTCCCATGTAATAGCTAACGTCTACTAAGTACTTCAAGAAGAGGTCGCTTGCTAGACCATTTTTAGTTCCTGCTGTTTGCTAGCGTTTGATAAAAAGTTGGGAAATGGATAATCACTCTCAGTGAAGACTCAATGTTGAAATAAGAGTTACTTAACTTGGATGCAGACTTACGACCTAGCACAGTATATTGCTTAAAAATAATCATTATCATTACGCTCAGTAGAATCAGTTGGACCAGGAGAACCAGCTGATATATAATATAATGAAACATCTTAAAGTTCACAAAAGAGTCTCGTCTATTAGCTCCGATTATACAAAGGATGTAAGCTTTAGACAAACGAATATAGATGCATGCATCTATATCCGTCCCTTGGACTATAAAAGGATAAATAAGCTAATTTTATAATATACCACCAAACAACTTAATCATAGATAAATAATATAATAGTAGAAATAGATAGGCAACTCAATGTATAATTTTCGTTCATTAGGACTCCTTGCGGCTGGGGTCAATACTAATCATCTTTTGGCGGCAAATTCGAATGGACACCCCATACATACATAACCTTTAGCGCCTCTTGCGGGCTATTTCTTTACTAATTACAATTTACTGGAAAATAGGGATATATAAAAGATGCACATTTTTTTCTATGATGAACTTAATATTCAGTTGTTGAGTATAATCATGGCCTGGAATCTTATATGAATGACTTGGTTCATTCCCCCATCACTTTCACCCATCGAGCAATAAGACAAAAGAGGGAATGTAAAGGTAGAAGGGGTAAACATATTGATAGACAGGAAGTGCCATCTTGAGAGGCCACTTTAGACAAGGATAGAGAGTCTCTCTCCTTGTTTGACATCAAATTTAGTTGGGTTATGTTATTGTTTGTCCCAAATGTCACATGAAATCTTATTTATATTGAAGTTTTTTAACAATTGTGTCGCATTTTAGACTCTTATCATTAATAATTAATTAAAACTTTCTCGTCTAAGACACATTTTGAAAAATATTATATAGCTACTGTTGATAAGTGTCGAAAAATTTAAATTTGGCGCCTTTGCATTTCCGGATGTGTCCGCCATCAGAGGCCACTTTTTTGGTCTCCTTTTTATAACGATTAGATTCCCTCTTTTGTCTTATTGCTCGATGCTTTCACCCCAGCGAGTTAATAAAGAGGAAGACAGTATATACAGAACTTTAACCAATCATAAACCAAATAAAATAATCAAACGAAGCAATGTCAATTCTGTCAAAAGTAATGACAGATCTTCCGTCTGTTTACAAGTTTTCAATTTTATTATCTTTAACTTTCGTTTGCATTTATTTTTAGTAAATTTAATTTTAATTTAAATTTGGTTACTTAGTTTTTAAAGTTTAGTTTGAGTTACCTATTGTAGCAAAGAATTTTTGTGTTGTGCTAGTAAAAAAACCAAACATGGTGAATTATTGTATTGTTCCGTTGTGTACAAATCATGGAAAAATTACAAAAAGATGATGATAGTAAGTTGTCAGGAAGCAAAAAATAATAGTATTTAACTTCTGAAAATATGTGTAATAAATATTATGTAATTATATTTGTTTTATCTTAACAAATAAATATACGTGTATCTAGAAAAAAATGTGCATCTTTTATATATCCCTATTTTCCAGTAAATTGTAATTAAGTAAAGAAATAGCGCAAGAGGCGCTAAAGGTTATGTATGTATGGGGTGTCCATTCGAATTTGCCGCCAAAAGATGATTAGTATTGACCCCAGCCGCAAGGAGTCCTAATGAACGAAAATTATACATTGAGTTGCCTATCTATTTCTACTATGATACGGGCTTTACACCAACAATCAATTCACGAAGAAATTCATGAATTTATTCATCAATTTCTGTGTCAATAAATTCGTGAATTCACGAATTTCTTCATGAATTTATTGTTGGTGTAAAGCCCGTATTATATTATTTATCTATGAGTATAATCACGTATAATGATCAAAACTCAAAACCAAAACGAGTGTAGAGCTAGAATTGTAAGATGCCACACTTAAACTAAAAGAAGAAAGTTGATTTGATAGAGAATATTTGAGGTTATATAGTGATATTAGTGATTAATTCAATTATAATTAAAAATTCGATATAGTTATCTCAAAGATGTAAATGATGTAATATACGTCGTTGAATTATCCATACGGGATTTGTGTTTGAGACAATTTGACACAATAATATCAGTGTTAATTTTTAACTCATATGAGTGATTTCAGTAAATATATTAGAATAGGTACTGAGATTAGAATATATTCAACAAAATGAAAGTTGCAGCTGGATTTGTTGTATTTAGAATAGTAAACAATATTGAATACCTCCTATTACAAACTTCCTATGGCATACACCACTGGACTCCACCAAAGGGACACGTTGATCCTGGAGAGACTGATATTATGGTCACTGCATTTAGAGAAACTCTTGAAGAATCCGGTCTTACAAAGGATGATTTAAAAGTGTATGAAGATTGCAAAACAACATTACATTATCAAGTTAATAATAAGCCAAAAGAAGTTCATTACTTTTTGGCAGAACTAGTTAACCCAAAGGCAAAAGTTATATTGTCAGATGAACATAAAGATTTTAAGTGGTTAGGATTATCTGAAGCTTGTGAAATTGTAGGATTTGAAGAGTTACAGAATACACTTAAAGAATTTGAAAAATGCATTACTAACAAGAAAAGTGAGTCCAAGAATTTAAAATGATGTAATTGTAAATACAATGTGATATATTTTATTTTATTTATAAACATAAGTTTTAACATTGTATATTTGTTTATCATATTTATTAAATTGTAAAATGGGTTTTCAGTAAATTTTATAAAATGTAATAAAGCATTGTTGTAAATCTTACTCAATGATATATAGATAGTATTAAAATGTTTAAAAAATAATTTTTAATAAAAGGGATGTACTTTCAATTTATGCTCTTTTTTTAAGCTGAACTGGAAAGTATTATATATTTAAATTTTTTTGAAAGCTTTTCTGTGAGTCACCAACAAAATTATATATTCAGAATGGCTAAACATCCCTTTTAACACGTAAATTTTAACAGAGAATTTTACGATGGGTTTGAAGAAGGATTTTCTACAATTAAAAAAATTAAATATTTTAGCATTTCCAAAATCTTCATTTTGAGGTAGATGTATGTTTTTTAAAATAACAAGGTAAACAATAAGATTTCGAACACTGATTGCAATACAGTTTTGTTTTCAGGGTTTTGTTTTTGTCAACTGTTCTTCCTGATTTTATTGAGAGTTCTGCGTAGCACACGGAATAGGATCGCCTTTTTTCGGTTTCTATAAGCTTGTGTTGATCTGTTTGGCTCTAATCGTCGACAGTCTGACAGTTATCAAGTTTTGTAAGTCCTAAAACGTACATATATATGCTTATAATACTTACTATCATTTTTTCTTTAATACACATTTTACCATTTATGACTTCCTCACGAAATTCTGTGATGCTCTCATTTTGTTGTTGGTTACTTTTTGATGTAATAAATAAGACTTCACAATTGCATCGCCAATAACAAGTTCGATTGCCAACTTCCTATATCATTTAACTGCTCTACGTAAAGCTGAATTATATGATTTCATCTGATTTATAAAAACAATTTTACAGTAACAAAAAAAATGTTTTTAAATAATAAAGTTACCTGATAAATCAATATAGGCCTTATGTTTGTTGTATTCCAGCACACTTTTGGGCTTCAATAATTCACCTGAATGTCTGTTGACCACCACCATTTCTGGTAAAAATTTTGTGTTTAGCATAAGGACATACCTCTTGTCTTTCCATTTTTCTACAAAAATGCCAGTATTGCTTTCTTCTGCAATAACTTCTCCGCGTTTTAATTTGGCTTGCAAAACAGTTTTTGGGTTTAATTTTCTGTTGCTACGAAGAGTTCCAATTATATGGGTATTATTCTCTAGCAATTTATGTGCTAATTCTACTGATGTGTAATAATTGTCCACTACAATGGTTTTTCCGCTGTTTAGCAAGTCTCTGGTTATGTTCAGAACAACCTGAGATGGAACAGATTGCTCTTCTGAAACCTCTTTTTCTCTTCCACAGTACACCTTTAGGTCATATAAATAACCCCCCTCCAAACACAGTTTAAAAAGTTTAATTCCAAATTTAAATCGTTTATTCAAGATATATTGCTTAAACTTTAGCTTTCCTTTAAAAGGAACAAGTGTCTCATCTATAACAATATATTCATCAAGTACTATGGCAGCTTGAAAAGTTTCCTGTAACTTTGATAGTAAGTAGCCTGTCATCCATATTAGCTTGTTCGTTGTTCGTAAAATGCCACATTTTTAACAAAACTTGAAAGTGGTTTCTAGACAAAACTTGTTTTAGTGAATTTTGGATACAAACTTTTTTTACAGGTAGGCAAAAAGGGAAGGAAGCTGAACTAATCCCATTCACATAAGGCATTCTAGAAATGCTTCCATTTCATTTTCCGTGGTGTCTTTCCAAGTTTGAACTCCGGAGCGTTTAGAGATATTTTTAACCATGAGTGGGCTAACCCACACATAAAAAATCTACATTGTGAAGTTAATACTATATAAGCCACCGTTCAAATTTCAGATTAATCTAATGATACTTACTAATGGAAACTTTTACCAAGCATTTTAAAAACATTCAACAGAAGCACAAGAAGTTTCTGTCTGACAGAAAAGATTAAGGATTTAATATATCAAAAAAACATACAAAAATGTGATGCGATAAGTTCAGCCAAAGTATTGCCCAAACCTAAAATTAAATAGCTTAAATTAAAATGAGCGCTGATAAGATCAATAGCATGTAAAACTAGGGAAAAAATATTATGTTAAGTTCTGCCTTTGTGTTTTGTTCTCCTTATCTTAAGAAGATGACTTTTCACAACTGAAAAAGGCTAAATTGTTTTTCAACAAAGAAGTGTTAGAAGCTGTGTAAGCCTGTTTTGCAGACCAAGATAAAAATTGTTTTTAAAGGTTCTAGTGGCGTTGTTTATTTATTGTAATAAATGTATTCAATTGAGAGCAGGTTAAGCAATAAGCAATACTTTGACTTTTAAATTGTATTTCCTTCTATTGTAGCCAGAGAATGTTTCAAATACAAGCTCAGTAGTATTAAGTCAAATTTCTAAGTTAAAAAACTTAATTTCTAAATGATTTTTGTGAGAATTTTTTATTTAAAAAACAAAGTGATTACCTTTATATACTTACATAAAATGGAATACTTAAATTTAATTTCCCTGTTTGAATTTAATAGTCTATTGTTGTTAGGATTCCTTGAAATTAAGTATGAAAATAGCAATAAAATTCAAGTAATTTAAGTAGATTAAACCTGCGATGAGATCACATGCCTTGAATTGTTTTCATTTGTTAAATATTTGTTTAATTTTAAGGTAACTATGGTTTTTTATTTTTGTTGTTCCAAATATACCTACTTAATTGTATAAAGACAGTGTTTTGATATGTCTATACTTTACTTCTATTTTCAATGAATTTTTTTTTTATAGCATAATTTAATTTACAATCTGCTTCATCGAAGCTATAAGTAAATAGTTTGAATGTTAAATACATGAGGGAGAAGCTGCCCTGTGGCAACTCTCCTATTATATTTTTTACATTAGATCATAATATATTTAATTTATTAAATCTGTTGGCCATTGTTTCTTCAGTCGTCTTGCGAATACGGGAGGAGCGTTTAGCAGTCTTGCTTCATCATTTGGATGACTTCTCAGACCATATAGGTAGCTCTTTGTGATCCTTTGAATTTCTTCCTCTACCAAAGGTGTAGCTGAGTCCTCGTGTAGGGTTTTATTGCTTACATACCAGGGCGCGTTGAATATTATTCTCAATATTTTTGATTGGACTGTTTGTATTATCTTGATATTTGATGGCTTTGAGCAACCCCAGAGTTGAACGCCATAGGTCCAAATTGGTTTTATCATAGATTTATACAGGAGCAGTTTATTTTCAGTATTGAGTTTTGATTTTCTTTCGACCCATAAGCCAGCTCATTTGTCGTATTTTGATGTTGATCTGGGTTTTCTTGGCTTGAATGTGTGGCTTCCATGTTAATCTTTTGTCAAGGGTTAGTCCCAAATATTTAACTTGTGTGCTGACTGGTAATTGTGTATCGTTTAATGTGATTGTTGGACATACATCCCTTCGGTTTGTAAATGTAACTTGGGATGACTTCGTTTCATTTACTTTCACCTTCCATTTGTTGAGCCATGTTCCCAATTGGTTAAGGTGGTTTTGCAGTTGTGCAGACGCGATAATGGGGTCCTCGTTGACAGCGATTATGGTGGTGTCATCAGCGAACGTTGAAATTTGGGTTGTTTCAGTGGTTGGGTTTGGGAAATCTAAAATTCAATGAAATTTAGATTTATTTTTAACTGGGTTTATTGTTTATCATCTGAAAAGTACTCTAACTTACTCTAATAGACAAAAATTGTGATGTGATGAGAGTAATTAATTGAATTTCGAATATATTAGAAAGATATATTTAATATAATATTAGGTATTATTGTATTATGTTTTTATCTTTGTTTTTGTTTATTTCTTTCTAAGTCCATCCATCCAATGGCACTACAGCCCAAGCCGGGCCTTGGCCTCCTTCATTAAACCTCTCCAAACATCTCTATTTACTGCTGTTCTTTTCCATGAACGCGTTTTTAGGAGATTTTTGGCATCCTCATCTACCTCGTCTTCCCATCTCTTTTTTGGTCTTCCAACAGGTCTTTTTCCTTGCATTCTTGCGTTTAGTAATTTTCTGGAGATTCTGTTCTCATGCATGCGGGCCACATGCCCTGCCCATCGTAATCTCTGCAGTCTAGTGTATTGTGCTAGTGTTGGTTCAGTGTATTGTTCGTATATTTCGTTATTATATCTAATTCGCCAGTTGTTATTTTCCTTTATTGGACCCAGTATTCTACGCAATATTTTTCTTTCGAACACGTCTAATGCATTGGTAGATTTCTGTGTTATAACCCATGTTTCACACCCATAACTTACTATTGGTCGGATTATTGTTTTATATACCCGGAGTTTTGTTTTCCGGTGTACGTCTCGCGATTTGAATATGTGGCCCATCGCGAAATAGGCTTTGTTTGCCAGCATAAGCCTTCTATTTATTTCCGGTTCTTCTTCATTATTTTCGACCAGATCCATTCCTAAATACGTGAATCTATTCACGTATTCTATATCGTCTATAAATTGTTGTTGTTGCGCCTGTCTATTTGATCTGGTTTGTATGAGTAGTTTTGTTTTATTTGTATTTATTGTTAGCCCTACAACTTCTGAACTCTGTTTCAACTGAACGTAGGTTTCTTCTGTCGCAGTCTTTGTTCTGCTCATTATGTTTATGTCATCTGCGTATGCTGCTAATTGGGTAGATTTGTTTGTAAGTATGTTATTTCTGCTCACCGTCAACCGTCTAATTACATATTCAAGAACAAGATTAAAAAGTGTTGGAGCCAGTCCGTCACCTTGTTTCAGTCCTTGCGTTGTCATAAACGCATCAGTGATCTGTCCTTGAATACATACATGTGCTTCTGTTTCTGTCATTGTCATTTGCACTAGTCTTATTAATTTTGATGGTATGCCAAATTCTTGTAATATATTAGGTAGTATTGTTCTATCTATTGAATCATAGGCTTGCTTGAAATCTACAAAGAGATTGTAGACGTCTATGTCATATTCCCATGCTTTGGCTAGTATTTGTTTAACTGTAAATAGTTGGTCAATAGTAGATCTATTTTGCCTGAGCCCTGCTTGATATTCCCCGATAATTTTTTCAGTGAGGGATTGAAGTCTTCGATTAAGAATGTTTGTGAGTATTTTGTATCCGAACAAAGTAAAGAGATGCCTCTATAATTCTGGCATAATAGTTTGTCTCCTTTTTTATGAATAGGGCAGATTATACTTTTCTTCCATTGTTGTGGGATTTTTTCTTCTCTCCATATTTCTTGTATAAGCTGGTACATCTGTTCTGTCAAATTTGTTCCTCCTGCTTGAACAGTTCTGCCGGTATCTTATCTATTCCCGGCGCTTTATGGCTTTTTTGCATTTGGATTGCTGTTCGAACCTCCTCTAGCGTTGGAGGTCTAGCCAATTCATTATCTTCTCCATCTTCCCACAGCTCCTGTTGTTGACCTTCCTGTTCTACCTGCTGCTGCCGCTGTTGTAGTGGTGTTTGTGCCCTTTCGTTTAATAATTCCTTAAAATACATCATCCAGGTTCTCTTAATTTCGTCCATATCGCTAATTATTTCTCCATTCTTATTTTTGCATAGGCTAGTCTTCGGTTTGTAACCCTGTCTTAAATGTTTGATAAGTTGGTATGCACTGCGTGTTTCGTTTTCCTTGAACGCCCTCTCTATGTTTAGTATCCGGTTGTTTTCGTACCGTCTCTTTTTCTGTCTGCATAGTTTATTAGCTCTTCGTCTTTTATTCTCAAATTCTGTCCTTCTCTCTCTAGTTCGCCTGAGTATGAAATTCTTATGTGCTTCATTTCTTTCGTGAATAGCTTGTTTGCATTCTTCATCGAACCACTGTTCTTCTCTCCGTTGAGTGTTTGTTCCAAGAACTTCTTGTGCCGTGTTTAGTATGATAGTGCTTATGGTGTTCCAATGATTTTCTATTGTGAATTCTTCTATGTTTTCTTCTAGTAATTTTTCACTCACTGTTCTCTCAAATCTTTCTTGTACTCAGAGACTTTTAGGTTATCTAAGTTTAGTTTTTCTTGTTTCAGATATTTTTCCTTTGCTTGTAGACTGATTTTACATCTGAACCGTATCTGTACTAGTAGATGGTCGGAGTCACAGCTTGCTCCACGCCTACTTTTTACATCTAATATACTTGTGGCCATTCTTCTTTCAACCAGTACGTGGTCTATTTGATTGACTGTGTTTCCGTCAGGTGATATCCAAGTGCCCTTATGTATGTCCCGATGTGGGAAGCAGGTCGAACTGATAACCATATTCTTTCCAGCTGCGAAGTCTATTAGAAACTGACCATTCTCATTTGTCTCTCTATGCAGACTATGTTTCCCTATTACCCCTATGTACTCTTCTTCTTTTCCGATTTTGGCGTTTGTGTCACCTATCACCATTTTAATGTCGTTTCCTGGTATTGAGTCATAGATTCGTTCTAGATCTTGATAAAAAGCTACCTTAGTGTCTTCTTCCTGTTCATTTCTTTCTAAGTAAAGAGGCACAATTATCCAAGTCAGTGATGATGCTAAGTTAGCATAGGGTGATTTGAATAATCCACTTTAAATAGATTTACAAAGTAGAATAAATTCAGATGTTAAAAAATCTCGACAGCCCTTTCTGGGTCCTGGCTTGTTCTAGGATTTTCCGCCATTCTCTTCTGTTCCTTGCTTTGTTTTTCCAGTTGGTAATCTTAAGTTTTTATCCAAACTTAGTAATCTAAATTTGAATCTTCCCGTTGACCTTCTCCCTACTGGTGTTCGCTTCATTATATGTTTTGGTGTTTCAGTCTCCAACATCCGTTCAATATGGCCCATCCAGAGCAGACGTCCGATCTTTATGGGTGTTATCACCTCGAGTTCATTGTATACTGTGTATAGTTCTTCTGCGCCATATGTCATTTTCTTTCACCTCCTTATATATCGTCGGTTTACTGCCAAAACCAGATAAGTTACATTTTGTTAGTTTTGTGAAAAAGTTTAAAAGTTTAAGCCTACAGTAAAACAACTACATGAAAGGAAACATTTAATAACCGATAAAATAACATAGATTGTAGTTCTGTGAAAATAGTTAATACAAAAAATCAGAAAAAAAATTAGGAAATGTTAAAAATTTTGAAAAAATGCAAAAAAAATCTGTACTTAACCTATTTTGCCTGAACTGATTAGCGTAATTTGAAACTTGTCTTAAAGTATGTTTAACTTAAATATCAACTTCAGGATCCCTATCTTCAAGTGCTGGTTCAGTAATATCGTCTTCAACAACGTGTCGGAGGATGGTAAATTATAATAATATGAGTGAAATTCGTCTGGAATCACACCAGACTTGCACAACTTCAATAAATCTTGTTTTTTTTTTGGAATTTATAGGTCGTATCTTCGTATACGCGCCCTTTAGCGTTATTTTTTTCAAATTATGTATTTTTCGACTTCTCCCAAAAACGTTCGTCTCTATATTCTGAGGTATGATCATACCTATATTCAAGGATTCCTGGTTTAGGGTTTTGGTATCGAAAACACTTAACTTTTAACCACTTTACTTTTTCGTTTTTCATGTCTCTCGTTTTATTTTTAGTAAGCTTAGAAATGCCTTCTAAGTCAAGAAAATCTTTATATTTGAGTTCCTGTACAACAAACGGTTTCTTTTTTGATGATGTTCTCGCAGTGCGAAATATTGTTAGCCAATCATATGCGTTGTATACACAGAAACATACTTATGGGATCGTTCTATGGCACTGTGCATACTGTCTACTTTCATGTAGCTATGTCCACTTTCCAGAAACTTTGGCTCTATAATCATCAAGTTGGGATTTTTTTGAACCAAATAGAGTAACAAAGCGCTAACATTTTGGTTCCTGTTTTGTCCACTGCAAGTGTAGGAAAACACTGATAACGCATTTATACTATTGGGAAGCTGATTAATATAAATAAAGAGGCAGGTGCTAATTTCTAAGCTACCAATTTTTCCATGAAGCTCTATTCAGCTATAACAAAACGCATTATTTGGCGGTGCTAGTTGCACTGTCAAATTTATAAGTGCAAATTTTTCGACTGTAGTACATTGGACTCACGTCGCTACTCGGTATTTGAAGCACAGATTGCAAGTCAAATGTAGCACATACGAAATTGACCTTTCATAGCTCTAGCTTTGTCCCTTGCTTTTGCTGTTTTGCAATCCTCTTTTTGAGCTACGTGTTCTTGATATGGCGTCTGTGAATGCTTTTCTTTTCTTCATTATTAGTCTTGTATTGTGTGCAGAGCTGGTATTGATCTTTTTTTGGAGTGAAGAAAGAATAGTAATTATTACAAAAAATGTGTTTATAAGTGATTGAAGATACACGTGAGGTACCCTCATGTTCATATAATTGTTTATACATTAAGTACATTTTAGTCATACTCAATTTACAATCTAGATTATTTCGTTTGGTAGAACTTCTCGTATAGTGGAACCAGTATAGGAAAACTTTCAATATGTTGCTTTACCCTTTAGATATCATCAAGATAAACTGTAAAAACAAGATAATTGCACCTATCTTTTTTATACGCATGGTCATTCTATAAATCTACTATACTTCAACTCTAACCAGTTTTTCAAGAAGAATTAATTTTTTTTGCATATGAAATTTGTACTTTTCGTTAAATGTGCACTTAACTTGTTTCAGTTGTATAGTTTGACAAAAATGAATAATTGCCAAAACAAGCCTATATAATTCTCCTCTTTTCCATTGTCCGACACTTATCTGTTTTACGCAGTACATTTATATACGAATTTTGATTACGACAATGCACTTAAACATGGTAAAAATGCACTTATCTGGTTTTGGCAGTAAACCGACGATATGTGTCTAAGGATTTTTCTTTCAAACGTACCTAATAGGTTCTCATCGCTTTTCGACAGTGTCCATGTATTCTTCTCTTAACTTCTTCACTGACATTGTTATCTTCCGGTAACTAGTGAACCTAGATATGTAAAATTTTTCACGATTCCGATGTTATAGTCTCCTCTTATCAGATTCTGTAAGTTTCTTTGGCCTGTCGATTTGCTGGCCTTCATGTATTTGGTTTTTATTTCATTAATGTTTAAGCCACTGTTTTGTGCTGCTCTTTCTATCGCATTAAATGCTTCTATCATCTCTCTTTCGCTTCTAGCTATATCAACATTATCTGCAAATGCCAATATTTGTACAATGTTTGTTATCAGTGTTCCTCTGGTGTTGACTTTTGACCCTCTAATTATTTTCTCTAATGAGATGTTGTATAGAATACAGGATAGGGATGTTAAAAAAGATGTTTCTTAGTATTCCTCATTCTGTTCACTTTCTGGCGACCTGTTGCCAGCTTCTGATTTTTGATAATCTAAGCCCGTCTCTAAACCATCCAACTATACCTAATTCACCGTCAGCCTCTGCTTTTTCTTGATACAGGTGTTCCTGTGGATAGCTTTTTAGCAATTGTGCTGTCTGGCACTCGTATGATGTGTCCAGTTCATCTTAAGTCACTGTGTAAACGTTTCGACGCCTGGTTCATTAAAGAGTTGGTATAATTAGAAGTTAATTGAAGCTTATTCTCATAGTAATTATTTTAAAATGCCACAAGAAAATAGCTTCAGAACAATATTAATGAATTAGTTATAGTCATATTGTTTAAAGTTCAAATTTCTAGCAATCTCCTTCCACTGTTATTTCTCTGTATGGTCCTATTGTCTAGTATAGATTTCAACTTTTATTCACTCTGTTCAAATCTTCTGCAGTGTGTAGGTATTTCTCCTTGCTAACGTTAACTCTCCGTTTAAATTTAAAATTTATGTGAAAATTTACCTTGGTTTTGTGCATCAACTTTTTTGGTCCATATACTACAATAATAGTTTTATAAACGATATAGTCATTATCATTCATTATTAATTAATATTCTCCCTGACCATGCCTTCCAGAAGTAGGCATAGCAGTTTTTCCAGTCTTTTATGTATTGTAGAATCTAAACATGCTTCCATCTTTTGATACTCCTCTGTGTATTAAGGTATGATTATTTTCCATTTTTTACTATTCCTTATCCTTTTTTCTGGCCTCAGATATTGAGATATCATAGTATACTTAATTCTGTAACATCAAACTAGTCTACTAGTTCTATTTCTTAACATTTATGCTCTTTATGTTCCAATTTTCCAAATGATTTGCTCATTTTTTTTTTAATTGAAGAGTGTTTTATGCTTTTCATTCTGATTTAATTTATTGTATCCACTGTCATAGACAGTATAAGTTTTGCCTTCATTTTCCGCTCCCTTCTCTACTCCCAGTTTTTTTAATTACATTATTTTTAAAAATGCCGGTCTTTTTCCATCAGAAATAATAGATATGAAAATTATGTCAATCCAAGACACAAACAGCAAATAGAAACAACTAAATCTTTAAACATCTTGTTAAAATAAATCCAAAAACTACTTTCATGAAGCCAATGTTATGCTCTGCAATATTAGATTACGGATCTTATTGAATATTAGAAAATAAAACCAATGGAGAGAAGTATTAGCATAATATGAAATCAATTCAGAAATTTCTACAAGATTAGACAACTTTCCACATCTATCATTTCCCAAATTCTCTCCAAATTGGGCACTTTTTTGCTTATAGCTACTTTATTCTGCAAACTCATATGATAACTGAAAAATACTGATTTCCTCGAGGGCTTTCAGTTTACAAAGCCATTCTCAAATCTATAAAGTACCCCTATTGGTGATAATTTAAACATATTTCGAAGTTTTTTTTTTTCACCAATGTGATCCCTCTTTATTAATAGTACTTTAACTGTGAGGATGGCTTTATAAAGCTGAAAGTGCTCAGGAATTAAATATTTTACACTTTTCCATTCATTCACTCCTTATATGATCGCAGTAAATCTAGGTCAATGGCTACAAAATATAAAATACTTGGCAGATAAGGAAATAGGTCAAGACTAAAAACAAGCAGTTACATGTAAACAAATGAATGCAAATATTTAGACACAAGCTTTTTGAAAGAAAATAGAAGAAAAGCTGAACTCATTTGAAAAATCTGACATACTCAAAATGAAACAAACAATTTCCTATTTTATAATTTATTGTTATAAGTACCATTTTGATGTTAATGTAAACAAAACAAAATACAAATTATTGAGGTGTATCCAATATATAAAAAACAGCACAACTCTATTTGAAAGATTCTTATCCTTTTTTTGTATACAATGAAATCTAGTAATATAAAAATAAATCCAAAACAGCCTTACAGAGTATGTTACCAGATCAGAACAAACTTACATGGTCTTATTTAGTAAAACGCTTAAAAAATACACTTAAAGAAAATCTTGGTTTAGTCCATTAGCAGTCACAAAACTACGAAATAAAAAAATGCCTACTCTAGAATAACTTAAGAACCAATCAGTCTCATTTTAAAAGATAAGTGCAATGTTGATTATTTGTTAATTAATCAGTAATCAGTTAACTGCTGGTAAAAGAGTGGTTTATTTATAGTTGAAAATGTTAACATTTGATAGTTTCAATATTTGAAGGAATCAACCAACTATTTATAGAACTGATTACAGATTAAATTACTATTCTAATTAATAACTTATGAAAATTGATATAATTACAATAAACTGATATAGATTGAAAACCTATAAAATTAACTTTTGTTTGAAATACTACATTATTTACAAAGTACTACCTCTGGAAAAAAAACTTTAGAAAATATCCCTGGCAAAATATACATATTTTGGCAAGTCACATTTGCTAGTTAAAGAGTCTACAAAGTTTCATTTTTTCGTAAATAATGTGGTACTGTACCCACAATTTTTTTTTCAAATATATACAAGTCAATAATAAAAAATAGGATGAATAAGAAAGCCCAAATTTTACATTATCTGGTTACACATTATATAAAACAAATGTAAATAAAAGTATATTAAAATTTGAGCTTAATTTTATTATTAAGGAAATATGCATTTGATTAACCCTTTCATAAGCTACAAATAAATTCGAATTAATATATTTGACAGCTTCACCAACCTCTGTTACAATATTGTTTCTTTGAAGAGATCTTTTGGCTAGATGCTTGTAGAATCTAATCAATTAACATCAGATTACCTAGTGAAGAAATCGTAATTTTCCAAATCTGATTATTAAGGAATTTTATTAACAGTATACAACATATTTTATATAAAACAAATAACAGTTGAAATTGAATGTTTGTTCTTTAGTTTGTTGATTAAGTGAATTTGATATTATTGTTAGATTTTTTTGTTGATTTCAGTACTAACGGCAAATTTCAAGTTATTTTTTAAACTTTTTCAGCGAAGTTATAATTAACATTATGCGAAGATTAAACTCTTCTCACAACTAACCAAACAAATATTTCACAATAGTTTTAAAAAGTGATATAATCTTTTAGGCTTTTTACAAAGAACACCAATTGACTATACATTGAATCAACTTACAACATTTACTCTTAATAAGCCACAGTTTTACTAAAATAACTTCATTTTGACAAAACATAAAAATAAACTTTAAAGTAAAATTATGGCTCATTCCCAGTAAAAATAGTAAATTGTATCAACAGGTCATAAGAAAATAGCTTCAGAAAAATACATTGAATCAAGACTGTACAATACAAATTGTACATATATTTAGTAAAACTTCAAAATTCAGAACATTAATCCAAAAAGATGCTATATTTTATAGTAAATTTGCAAATATGATATCTAAATTTGTTACAAAATATTTCTTTCACATAGTGAAATGGTACTTGACTGTAAATTATAATTTAGCCTCATAAAATGAGACTGAAAATATACTAATGGACTTTTGAAACCACTTGACACACTAACATCTACAAATATAACTTACAAAATAAAAACCTTAATCCCTACGTCTTGGTGGTCCCATGTTTGGTGATCTGGACCTGAATCTGTCGTTAAAGCGACCACCTCCACGGCTGCCTCTTGGTCCACTGCCACCATAACCATTCCTTGGGGAAAGTCTCTTCTTCTATCAAAGCTTCTACCACCAAAGCGACCTCCGCCGCCTCTGCTGTCGAAACGACGCTCGACTCTGCCTTCGAAGCTGTCGAACCTTCTGCCTCTGCTTCCTCTACTGCCTCTGAAACCGCCCCGGGGGCCTCCACGTCGTGGTCTTCCCTTTGCAATTTCAACCCTAAGTTTGGCACCCAGGAATTCTGTACCATTCAAGTTATCGCAGGCAGTTTCAGCATCGGTATGGTTGTTAAACTCGATGAAAGCGAAACCTGGAGGGTTGAAGGCTACCCAAACAGAGTTTAGCTTGCCGTATTTCTCGAACTCCCCTTCTAGGTCTTCTTTTTTTATCGATTCGGTGAGCCCTCCGACGTACACTCTCGTCGTCCTATCTCTTGATCGGTCGCCCATGTTTCTGTGGAACGTAGAATTTCGTAGGTAACATTAAATAATATTTGCCGGTTAGGCGAATGCGTAGTAATATTAGGGTAAAAATGAAAAAAGTTAATAAATGTTTTATCAATCGATTCCTTAAGCATGACGAATTGAAAAACAATACTTAACTAAACTGCGAAGTCAATATATCGACGGAAATAGCTATGTTATATGTAAAATTTAAAACAAAATGTCGGCGCTGCAGGGCGTCTAATGCAAAGTAGGTTTTATATAAATTCGCAGTCAAAAAGAAACTTGTATGCTAAATTTAAATACTTGAAGGATTCGTAGATCCAATGAGTAGTTTTACATGTAGTTACCCAAATTCGAAGCGATGCGTAGAACCCTGCTTTCGATGAAATTGTCACAACGTAGAAAATGCTGAGTGTTTCGTTGACGACGATAAACAAGAGAGAAACTGAAATAATCAATATTTGACAAGGCCGTCACAGGAAGGAAACACTAGCAGCGTCTTTTGTTTACCAATCTTCCTATACTACCAACATTCAAAATTAAAATAAACTGTCTCGGGAATAAAAATTATTTACATTATTTTATATCATATTACTAAATAGTCAGAAAGAATATAATATGGTAAGACAAAAAATATATTAAGTTGCAAATGATTTTTCAATTTACTTTAGCGTATAATAGAATATAGATCGAATTTTTTTTGAAAGTATTTGACTCTTTGCAAAGGCTATTCGACTACTGAGTCCAGGTTCCTGAGTTTTCGTTATTTTCCATTATTCTTGCTTGTTATAGGATATTTATAATGGTTCTTGAGCTTTAGATGTTGATTGTATTATTGTAGTTACTCAAAATTAAAGTTAAAAGATGAGCACTTTAAAATAATACCTCCGATTCATGGACGTCTTTATTTATACGTCCATGCTCCGATTAGATAACCAAGTTCAGTTATCTGAGATCATTAAACATTTTCATAATATTTAGCGCAATTCCTGTGGAATATAACTAAAGTTACTTTAAACAGTTTGAAATTATATCCGACATTCAAGAATTTATTGACAGAGAAATTGATGAATAAATTATTCATGAATATCTTTGTGAATTTATTGCTGGTGTAAAGCGTGTAAAGCCCACATTATCTTTGCGTGTCAAAGCGTGTCCTTAATATTAGATGGAACGAGGAACAATGATAGATGGAACGAGGGTATACTTCATTCGCTTAGCTCGGGCATATTTTGACAGATTCATTGTTGGAAACCTACAACACAACAATTCCTACTTCTCAGTATGAATAGCTCAAGTATACTACTATTGCAGACTTCTTTCTTTGAAAAAGAGAAGAATTATTCTAAATAGTGGAAGTGTATATTAAACCCATCAAATTTTGGGTAGTATATATTTAAAAAATATATTTTAGTTCTTATAATTTAACATAAATATTTATTATATTTGGTGGAGATAAATAAATATTGAGTGTCGGTCATTCTTACTATTAATATTGACTATGAGTACGTGTGCTTGGTTGTATAGTAATTTCCAGCCACTTTTAGTGTGTCAAAAAGTAACTAACTTCGCAAAAAAATAATTACTAAATTCACTAGACAGTTCGGACTGGCAATAGCGAACCGAGTTTATAAAACCAAATAAAACGTTCAATTAGGTTACGCAATGGATTATTTAATATGCAACATTAGTGTTGTTTTTTTAAATAATTATTGAAAAAATGTTTGGTATTCTATGGTTAAAGCACAGAATAATAAACAATTCCTTATTATTCTGTGGTTAAAGCACAGAATAATAAACAAAAAGGAAGATTAAAATTGATATTTGTCACGTTGCCAATTTCATAGTTTTAAAATATAATTTAAATAGTTATTGTCGTTTTTACTTATTCAGAATATAATACAAGCACTCGTTAATATATATTTACATTTCAGCTTTCTATAATTCATATTATTACTAAAAATCTAATATTTTAAATAGTTGGACGTAAAAACGGAAAAATACGAAGGTGATAAAACCATAACGAAGGACGAAGGTCACATTTCTATCACCACAATCGGTATCTTGTCTTTGTCTAATTTTACAGTACTTAGTACTAAACTGTAAAGGAGGAAAGAAGAAAGAAGATTAGTCCGGCCGGAAAAAAAAAGTTTTTATAAAATGAATGTCACGGCGAATGTATTAAAAAGATTAACAGTTGGATCTGGATCTACCGGAATAAAATTACAGTTTTTCCAAAGGTTGTTGCATATTTCTTCGGCTAAAATGGTTAAAGTAAGTAAAATTACGTTATGTAATGGTATAGCAAGCAATTAGAGAATGTTAATTTTAATATTTAGATAAGTCAAAAAATTAATAATTTAAATTTAGTCATTTTTTTACATACAGGCACTAGTATAAGTCTTTGTAAATGTTCTTATAGCAACAAACAATGCCCTCATAGTGAAGAGTATTCCATAAAAAGCAAAACAAGTATAAAATTGTTAAAAAGCAAAAAAATTTAAAATTTTCTTTTTGTTAATAATTAATAATTATTGTTTTATTGGAGGAACTTCAATTGCAATTGCAACTACATATGCAATAAATAATATATATGTTTGTTTCTTATTGAGTTAAAAAGTCAATCTTCCTGTATATGCAGCTACTTCACTTTAATGTCTAATCATAATCATCTACTGGAACAAGACTTGGAACTCCAAGAAATGAAAATGTGATGTAAAACGTCTTTAGCAATATATGAACACAAAATTGAAAACCTGTATTAACTCATTAATGCTTAAAAATTAATTATAAATAATAATTTAGTTATATCAATTTGTTAATTTAAATGAATTTTTGGGCAATGATTAGTTTCATTGCATTAAACTAATCATTCTTTTAGGTAGGTGACAGTATTCCCAGTGTAGATCTCTTTGAAGATTTACCTACCAACAAAGTAAATTTGGCTCAACTTTCTTCTGGAAAGAAGGTGATACTATTCGCTGTTCCAGGTGCATTTACACCAGGATGTTCTAAGGTATTTACAAGCTTTTTATTGTATCTTAGTTGTAGGATATCAGCTAAATAATAATTGTTTCTAAAAAAACTATGCTTTCTTATAAAGATCCTCTATTTTGTAATGCAGTATTTGATTTGTTTCATTCATAATTTTCATAGTATATCTGAAATTGAATACTGTGAAACTATGTTTGAAGGCAGAAACACATCACTACTTAATGATTATATGATATAAATAATATCATATGATCATTGAAAAGTATTACCTCTATAGTTTAAAGAAAAATAAGTTAACAAGTTTAAGAATTGGTCAACAATGTAAGTAAATTATTGTCTCTCAGAAAAGTAACTGGTTTTTCTCAGAAGTAGTTTGGTTACCTACATGTCAGAAGCAATATCCATCAATTTGTACCATAGTTTACAAATAAAGCTGTTAAAACATGTCTGCTATGAAATGTAAATTTAAAAACTTAAATCTCCCTGCAAAGTTAGAACTGCTCAAAGCTATGAAGAGATGTCAAAAGAAGAAAGATATTGCTGAACAATTTTATCTACCAATGAGTACTGTACAGTACCTTTTGTCAACAATAGTAAAAAATGAAGCAGACATCATAATAGAGGACAAATTGTAGAATTTCAGAGCTTAGAGGATTGCTTAATTATAGTTTGAGTAGTCTCATATCTCTCTTATATCCCATGCCAGCAAGATAATGCTACATATAATCAATGAGAGACTGAAAACATTTCTTCAAAGAGAAATTCCACAAGAGCAAACTGGATTTACCAAAGGTAGAGGCACTCGAGAACACCTGCTGAATATAAGACAGATAATCGAGAAATCTAGGGAATTCAACATCCCACTATACATCTGTTTTATAGATTACCGTAAAGTGTTCGACAGGGTCAAGTGGAGACACTTATGGCGAATACTAAAAGAAGTAGGCGTACCACAAGGATGTATACTATCTCCACAATTATTCAACATATATGGGGAGTATATTATGTGAAAAGCACTTGAAGGATGGGAAAAGGGCATCTCAATAAATGGTCATAAACTAAACAACCTACGTTTCACAGATGACACAGCCCTTCTTGCAAATAGTCAAGCAGAGCTGATAGAACTTATCTGACTGATTGAAAACGAAAGTCAAATATTTGGTCTGCAATTAAATGTATAAATACATTGCAATATTATACAACATCTATAAATTATTAGAACATTGCAGTAGACCCTAAATTTAAACTTCAATCTGAACTTCAATAGAACACTCACTGAAGAACATTAAAAAATTAGGGAATTACTGCACACATACTCATATAGATTATAGTTTCCTCATGTTTTCCAACTGCTAACATCCCACTCTAGCAGACTGACAGAAAGTGTGAATTACAGATAATGCCAGGCTTAAGACAAGATGACAGAACACATTCTGTGCAACTGCCCAGGGTTGGATAGGATAAGGTTCAATACAATTGAGTAATACATTAACTCAAGCCCTATAACATAGTAGAAGTGTCACCAAAGGCAATATTAGAGTTTGTTAACAACTTTAACCTAGGTATGAGCCACAGCAGATTTCTCAGTTCTAGTGGATGGGTGGTTAAGCACCCACTCATATTGAAACTAACCTAACCTAAAATCCCACTCTATACACTATAAAAGTAGCAGATATATCAAAATAATCAGTGTTTATAATGTGCCTTCCTAATAATCAAATCCATAATCATTCCAATGAAAAACAAACCAAACCAAATGGATAGAAGAAGTTATTCAAGTCATTTGCCTTTGAAATCAACAATGTTTGAATGTTAGAACCATATATCCTCATAATACTAGATCATTTTAGAAAATGAAAAAGTATCTAGTTATAACACTCTATGAATAGTTGTTGCTGCTAATAGCAAGGTATAAAATTGATCTGTTTGTACCCAGTGCCTGTTATTATTCACATTTGTGGTTTTCTGTTTTTTATAGTTCTGCATGTTATTCATTTGTAAAACAAATTTGTAAATAGGTTGAACAACTTTGGTCAATGGTCTTTTGGTAAAATTCCACTAAATATCTCTCTTTTCTTCTTTCTCCCTCTACCTCTCAATGATTGTCACTGGAAGTTTGTGGAATAATTATTTTCAAAATTGAAAATACTTCTCAACTTTTCTCAACAAAGTCAGCATGAGTTCTTACAAACTAACAGTTACAGCAGTCTTCTGTCCACCCCAATACATCTTAAAGAAAGAAGACTTCAAAACCTTTTTTCTCTAGGACATAATTTCATTGTAGGGAGAGGCTTCAACAGCAAACATGTATTATTTGGATCTTGTCTTACAACAACTAAAGACAGAGAAGTAGTAAACCTAATACATGAAAACACCTACCAACCTTTGTCAACAGGCTCTCCTACATACTGGCCTACAGACCCAAACAGAACACCTGATCTCATCATCATCATCTTTGGCTCGACAATCCTCTGTGGATCTTGGCCTGCTCTAAGATTTGTCACCATTCTGTTCGGTTTTTGGCAACATGTTGCCATCTTCTGATTTTTAATATTCGTAAGTTGGTTTCTACTCCATCTAACCACCTAATTCGCGGTCGGCCTTTGCTTCTTTTTCCTACAGGTGTTCCTGTGGTTAGCTTTTTAGCAATGGTACATTATTTAGAACACCTGATCTGCTGGATCTATTTATCACTCAGGGCATTTCTCCTGCTCTCCTGAGACAAATATCGTAGCAAATTATAAGAAGATATCAGTTTACAAGTAAGCCTCAAAACAATGAGGGAAATAGATGAAACACTAACAGACTTAAACAACACTCTCTTGGAGGCCATACAAAATGCCACACCTGCGAACAATACAGGTAGCCAATATCATCTCAATATCAGGTCCCAATACATCCCAACTGAAATAAAAGTTGGTAACTCAAAAAAGGGAAGCAGGACCAAATAGTCTCAGAAGACAAGACTACATTAAAGGTGCTAAGCAATCAACTAAAATCCAAACTTAAAGACGCACAAGAACTGTCATTTACAAACTATGTAACAAATTTTAACCAGCATGACAACTCAATATTGAAACCGATCAAAAACTCCGGTATATCCAATTAGAAATCAACAGGGACCAACACTACAGTGGGCCAGAAGTGATGAAAAAACAATGCTATTTGCCAAACACTTTAAAGTATTTACTCCCAACAATGAAGCTCCAGACATTGAAATTGAAAGAGACGTAAATAACATTCCAGCGAACATACCAGTAATCAGACCACTATCTAAAAAAATAGTTCAACAAGTAATTCAATATTTAAACATTACATAACACAACAAAATAACATCCAAGATGATAAAGGAACTACCAGATAAAGGAATCATACTGTTTACTATCATCTTTGATGCCATTATGTGGTCAAATTACTGGCCAAAGCTCTTTAAAACCGCTGAAATAATCCTAATTCCAAAAGCAGGAAAAAATCCAAATGAGGTTTCATCATATAGGCCAATAAGTCTACGACCAATCGCATCCAGAATACTTGAAAGGTTACTGTTACAAAAAATTAATGCATACCCCAATACTGAGGAATTGATACCCAACCACCAATTTGGCTTTCGAAAAGAAAACTCAATGATACAACAGGTTCACAGAATAGTACACTCAATAAATTCTACAATAGAAAGCAAACTGTACTGCACAGCTGCCTTTCTAGACGTTAGTCAACCCTTTGACAAGGTTTTTTGACAGGCCTGATTTTCAAAATTAAGAAATATCTTCCCATCACCTACCTGAAACTTTTAAAGTCTCTGGACGTGAGAGTAGGTTTCTCCCATAATTCAAGCGCATTGACAATATTTTGTTGGTATTATTTTCATTGTTAATTTAAGTAGAAATCTTCTACTTCAGTTTTACCTTTTTTGTTAATACTTTCAACTTCTGCATATTTTTATTTCATGACAACTTAATTTTATTAATTTCTCAAACATCATTATCTATCCATTTCAGACTCACTTACCCGGATATGTAAACAAAGCTGACGAGTTAAAGAGTCAAGGAGTCGGCGAGATAGTATGTGTATCAGTAAATGATCCTTTCGTAATGGCTGCTTGGGGCAAAGAACACAAAACTTCAGGAAAAGTACGAATGCTTGCTGATCCTTCCGCTGCTCTAGCCAAAGCTTTGGATCTTTCGGTTGATATTGCTCCTCTAGGCGGAACCAGAAGCAAGAGATATTCTATGGTTGTCGAAAATGGTAAAATTACTGCTTTACAAGTAGAACCTGATGGTACCGGACTGTCATGCTCTCTTGCAGAAGCTATTAAGTTGTAAGCTATTATGTTAGGTAGAGTTTTAAGTTAAGTAATATTGGTTCTTCCTGGAGATTATTATTGAATAAAATTCCCTTTTTAAGTACAGAATAAAACAGATTGAAAATTGTATTTTTTGTTTTAATAGTACTCTGGATGCTGATACTAAACCTTAACAGTAACAATATGATATTTTCGGAACATAATCATAAAAAGGATAACCACGGAGAAATTTACGAGGCTTTACATTAACAATTTTATGCTAATAAATAGTTAACCCTCCAGCGGACGAGCGAAATAAAATAACACAAATACAAGGGTGGGGTCTGTCAGAACCAAAATGAAAAATTTCGAAAAAAAAAAAATATATTTAAACTATTTATCCATTGCGTATTTCTATAGTAGTAGTATTCACTGATCAATATAATTACAATATTCAAGATTTGTTAGAAATGTAACAGATAAGTAAGGATTCCATTTTAAAGGAAAAATATGCTTGTAACCTTAACAGTAACAATATGATATTTTCGGAACATAATCATAAAAAGGGTAACCATGGAGAAATTCACGAGGCTTTACATTAACAATTTTATGCTAATAAATAGTTAACCCTCCAGCGGACGGGCGAAATAAAATAACACAAATACAAGGGTGGGGTCTGTCAGAACCAAAATGAAAAATTTCGGAAAAAAAATGAATATATTTAAACTACACTCCGCGTCATAGAAAACGGGCCACCACAAATATTTAAAATATTTTCAAAATTATTATTTATTGCTACAAAATTATGCATTTATTTTGTTGTATATTGAATTAACATTATTTTATTTTTAATGTGTCTTGGGTTATTTAAGTTAAATGGGTTGTTGCGAAAGCAAAACGACCCTGTAACTGAATTGAGGATATCCGTAGAACCTATAAAACAAAACAATTTTGAGAAAAAGTTGTTTACAACTTTATCAATTTTCGGGAAAGCGATTGTTTTGAGAAATGTTTGATATTGTAAAGGGTTCTAATGAGTTTTAAACGCATCTCAGTATTACAGTAGCCGACTTACTGTGAAGTAGTCTTCAGTTAATAATGATGGAAAATTTTCAAAAATCGGTTGAAATTGTAACGTTACTGGGAAGTGGATTAAGTCAAAGACAAGTTGCAAGACAATTGAATGTTAGTCGTTCAACTGTACAAAGGACCCAGCAACGATTTATTGTCACAAAATCTCACCAACGACGAGCTGGTACGGCTCCAAAAAGGAAAACAACCGCTAGGGAAGATCGCGTCGTCCTTCTTGCTGCATTATGGAATCGGACACAAACCGCTAGAATGCTTCAAGGCCATTTACAGCAAGCTCAAGGACCAGCAATCAGCCTTTCTACTATTCGGCGTAGATTAAGGGAGCAAGGTTTGACAGCTTGCAGTCCAGCAACGGGACCCTTACTTTCCCCAACTCACAAAAGTCGAAGACTAGATTTTGCCCGTGAGCACATCAATTGGACAGCAGACGTTTGAAAAAAAGTATTGTTTACGGATGAGTGTAGAATGTCTATTTATGGTAAATACGGACGTAGTAAGGTGTACAGACGAGTTGGAGAACGTTTCGCTGGTTGCACTCGGGCACCACGGGTTACTTTTGATGGTGGTTCAGTAATGTTTTGGGCAGGGATTTCTTTTGATGCGCATACGGATCTCGTCGTGATCGACAGAGGTGCGCTAACAGCAGTAAGGTACATAACGGAAATCTTACAACATCATGTGATGCCCTATGCTGGATTTATTGGCAACGAATTCTTGCTAATGTAGGATAATGCGAGACCACACACGGCAAGGATAGGAACGGAGTACCTTGACGAGGTTGGTATTCAAAAAATAGACTGGTCTGCTCAAAGCCCCGATTTAAATCCTATTGAGCATATATGGAGCCTGCTTAAAAGTCGCGTTAAGCGTCGCATACCTGCTCCAACAACACCTGGAGAGCTCCAGATGGCACTCATTAAGGAATGGGCCACTTTTCCCCAAAGAGATATCCAAAACGTTATAAATTCCATGCCAAATCGAATGAGGAGTGTCATCCAGAATCGAGGTGGCAATAGCCATTACCGAAAATGGATACCAGCTTTATTTTTAATATACAGTTCATTGTTGTTTTAAAAACTGTAAGTTGATTTTTTCAATAAATTTTTTATTTTCGATTGATGTTTTATGATAATGATGAAATTTTAAACTAAACGAGTTATTGATTAAATATACGAAAAAATAAATACTTAATTTTTTAGCAATAAATAATAATTTCGAAAATATTTTAAATATTTGGGGTGGCCCGTTTTCTATGACGCGGAGTGTATTTATCCATTGCGTATTTCTATAGTAGTAGTATTCACTGATCAATATAATTACAATATTGAAGACTTGTTAGAAATGTAACAGATAAGTAAGTATTCAAAGGAAAAATATGCTTGTAATAATAAACAACCAAAAATGTTTTAAAAAGGTCCAAACAGAAAATATTGGTAATCAAATTCAACCAGCACATTCTCTGCAGCATGCTGATACATGTTCAATACACAGTCAAAATGTTCCAAAATCTAGTAGGAAATAAAACTAGAGGAAAATCTAGACTAAGATATCTCAACGACGTGGAAGAGGATCTCAAAACAGTTGCCATTAGAGGTTGGAGAAGAAAAGGCATTTAGTAGGGACGAATGTAAGGATGTTCTCAAGCAGGCTAGGGCCACGAAGTGCTCTAGAGCCATGGTTATGATAGTTTAGTTTATATTAGGTTTTTTTTTTTTTTTTTTTTTTTTTTTCTTTTTGTAATATGGCTTTGGCAGAGCCAATTAGCCAGACTTGTTTGTTTTTATTGTTAAAATCGATTAAATTTTATTTATTATTATTATTAGTGATTGCAGATTCATAGTCAAAATTTTCTTGTTATCAATGTTAGTACTACATATACCTAATATTTATACATAAATTATATTTTGATATATTTTTTTTTGTTTCTTTTTTTTTTTCGTCTTTTTTTGTTTTGTTTTCTTTTTTTGTTTTGTTGTTTTTTTTTGTTGTGTTTTTTTGTTTTTTTTTTATTGAATCATAATAAAGATTTTAATACTCTACATCAGGCGTCACCAATTATATTCCCTGAGCGTCCGTTTCAAAAAAAACTTACTACACTTTCGCGGTCCGGACACTTAGCACTAAGCCACGTAACCGGGGGGGGGGGGGTTCCATATACCATCCAGTTGTAACCCCCCCCCCCCAGGAGATCATCCTGGTTACGTCTACTGGCCTAGATGCCTGGTTTCAGGTCCTAAGCTGAATTTTTCTGTGTCTTCGTGTAGTCGTATACTTGATGTAGCGTTCTCGTAGATGTTTTGATTAGTGTCGTGTACCTGTAATCTGTTCGGCTTTGATTTAAGGCTTCCAGTATTGTTTCAAACTCTACAGAATCAAAAGCCTTCTCGTAATCGACAAATGCAAACCAGTGATATGTTGTACTCGATGCACTTTTCTATTAAGATCTTTATGGAATGCAAATGGTCATTTGTGCCATATCCTGCCCTGAAGCCTGCCTATTATTTTGGCTGATAGAAATCAAGTTTAGGTGTTAGCCTCTTTGTTAAGATTTTCATAAAGAGTTTGTACATATGTGTCAAGAGGCTGATGGGTCTATAATTTTCTAATTTAGTAATATCGCCTTTTTGTGTAACAAGACTATTACTGCATTGTTCCAGTCTTTTGGAATCGTACCCGCATGTAAGCATTTATTAAACAGTTCGCTTACTGATTTTAATAAAATTTCTCCTCCTGATTTTATTGCCTCGATAACGAGTCCATCATCACCAGGCGATCGATGGTTCTTCATTTCCTTTAAAGCTGCTGTTACTTCTGACACAGTAATGGGTAAAAGTATTTCCGATCCCTGATTTATGAGAGTCTTTACTCGTGTCGGGAAATTGTCTTGTGGTCTTTGGCTGGTATAGAGGTCTTTATAAAACTCTCTGGTTATTTTCAGAATGTTTTGTTTATCTGTTGTTGCCTTTCCATCTTTATCTCTCAGCTTGTATATTTCTTTTTTACTTTGTGTGAGTTTTCTTTTCATTATCTTTAAACCTTTGTTCTCTTCTACTATTTGAGTAATTACATTAGTATTATATCTTCTTACATCTTTTCTAATTTCCGCTGAAATTCTTTTATTTAGTTTTTTATATTCTTCTTTGTTTCCCTTTTCGTTCTCGCTTAGGTTTCGTCGTATTTCCATGAGAGCTTTTGTATCTTTGCTAATCTCTTCACTTTTGGTGTCATTTTTCTTGCAAAATTTGAGTTGTGCGTTTCTAACTGAGTCTGTTACTAATTTATTGTGATCGTCGATACTTAGAGGTTTGGGATTATTACTCTGTAATGTTTCGGATATATTTTTTATGTATGCTTCTGGATGATTTGCTGAATTCCGAACTATGCGTTTGCAACTGTTTATCATCTTTGCTCTTTCTTTTTGTAGATTTATCGTTACTCTAGATTTTACTGGTCTGTGGTCGCTTCCTACTGATAGTTTATTGAGTACAGTGACATCTTGAATAATTTGCTTTTTGTCTGTTATTATATAATCATATTCGCTCTTAGTTCTTCCGTCTGGACTAGCCGACGTCTATTTTCTATTCTGTTTCTTCTTAAAAAAGGTGTTAATTGCATACAGTTTGTGTTGCAGTAGAAAGTTAGTAAGCATTTCGCCTCTTTCGTTTCTTACTCCTATTCCAAAATCTCCGATTGCCACTTCTTGTTCGTCCTTTTTCCTTCCGAGTTTCCCGTTAAAATCTCCCATTATCAGATTGTAATGAGCCGGTTCCTGTTTTTTTGCTCTTTCGATTTCCTCATAGAAGGCTTCGACAATTTCATCTTCGTAATCGCTGGTGGGGGCGTATACCTGGATTATTTTCAAATTGTATCTCTTATTTAGTCTTAGATTTATATACATAACTCTTGGGGAAATGCAGTCAATGCTCTGTATATTTTTCTGTAATTTTTTGTGTACTAATAAACCTATTCCTCCAGTTGTCGATTCCGCTTCCCCTTTATAGTGGAATATGTATTTTAGTTTGACCTGATCTTCACCTCTTCTTTTGACTTTGCTAATTCCTATAGTATCCCATTTCACATGTTTGAGTTCTTCCTCCAATTCTGTCATTTTTTCATCCTTAGATAAGGTTCTTACATTATACGTAATTATGTGCAACATTCGTCGTTCTTGGTAGCCTCTTATATCCCGGGGATTCTTCGCACCCTCTACCCGTTGTCCGTGAGTCCTACCGCTACCTTGGTCGGGAGCGAGCTGCCGGGGACTGAGGGCCGTTTTCTTGAATGTCTGTTCATGCTTAGGGGGTTTTGGCATTTAAACACCATGCTTGCCAGGCGGGTTGGTGAGGTGGTTTGGGAAATTGGTAGGATAGAAGGTATTGGGTAGGAATGGGGTTAAGACATGATTTCTCTCCACAGGAGTTGAGAGAGAATCAAGGCTTGCGTAGGGCAGGATCGCATCCCTGAAGTAAGTCTATCCTCCACTGGGATTGTGGAAGAGTACTTACTCGCTACCACAACAGAATGGTTACTATGTCAGAAATATGCAAATTGAAATAATGTTATTATGAAATACAAAAGAATTTCAAAATTTGAAATACAAAAGAAATTCATTATATTATGGTTGTATTGCCTGAAAGTTTGGATAAAACATTTTAGTTTTATTATAGACTAGTTGCTCTAAATATGGAAATAAAATAATTTTAGTGTTCAGACAGCTTCCCTGTTGTAGTTTGGCTAAAAGATTATTTTTAGGTAGGTCTTCTTCTTCTTTGGGTGCCGTGTCCGTATTCAGACGTTGGCCGTCATCATCTTTACAATTTCCTGAAACCTTTCTCTGTCGGCTGCTGCGCGAAATAATTCTTCTACTGTGAAACCACACCATTGTCTAATATTACGCAGCCATGAAAGTTTCTTTCGACCAATCCATCTCTTTCCTTCCACTTTTCCTTGTATTATAAGGCGAAGTAAAGGTCCTCTAATTATATGGCCGAAGTATTCTGTTTTTCTCCTCTTTATGGTGTTTATGAGCAGACGTTCTGAATTTATCATTTGAAGAACATCTTCATTGGAAGTGTGCGAAACCCACGATATCTTTAGGATTCGTCTATAGCACCACATTTCGAATGCTTCTAACTTGTTTAGCATTGTGGTTTTTAACGTCCATGTCTCACAACCATACAATAGGATCGACCACACATAACATTTCAGGACCTTCTTACGAATGTTCATTGACAGGTTTCCAGGTCATAAAAGCCTTACGTGATATTTCGATCCTGGATATTATCTCTTCATCAGAGTCACAATTTACATTTAACCAGCTGCCAAGGTATTTGAAATGATTTACCCTTTCTATCTCTTCTCCATTAAGAGAAAGCAGACCTTGATCTATATGGATCTTTCCAACTGCCATCCACTTTGTCTTTGAAATGTTGATTTTTAGGCCTCTCCGATAACTTGCTTCACTGACTAGATTTAGTAATGTTTGGAGATCTTGTAAACTTTCTGCAAGAATGGCTGTATCGTCAGCGTATCTAATATTGTTGATTACTTCTCCACCTAGTCTTACTCCCTCTTGTCTGTCATCCAAAGCCTCCCTAAAGATTTCTTCAGAGTACAGATTAAAAAGAGTGGGTGGCAAAACACAACCCTGCCGTACTCCACGTTTGATGGGTATTTTTTCAGTGGGACTGTCTCCAATTTGGATAGAGGCTACTTGATTGTAATATAAGTATTTCAGCAGTCTTATATCATAGTGGTCAAGTCCTGCTGCCCGTAGGCAGTCGAAAAGTGTATTGTGTTGGACTCTGTCGAACGCCTTCTCGAAGTCGATGAAACAAACATAAACATTCTTTCGGAATTCACAACTTTTTTGTAATAGAACGCGTATACAGAATAGTGCCTCTCTAGTTCCTAGACCGTTTCTAAATCCAAATTGCTTATCACCCATCTTACTTTCGCATAGAAGGAATACTCGGTTTTGTATAATTCGTAAGAGTATCTTCAGTGTGTGACTCATCAAACTGATTAGTCTAAAATCGCTGCATTTGGTGGGCCTGCTTTTCTTTGGTAATGTTATAAACAGTGACTCTAACCAATCATCTGGTATTTTTTCTTCGTTGTAAATTTTGTTGAAGAAAGTGGTTAAGCAGGCAATGCGTTCCTCATCCAAAAGTTTAAGTAGTTCGGCAGGGATTTGATCTGGTCCAGGTGCTTTATTGTTTTTGGCTTGCTGTATTGCCTTTTCGACTTCCGAATTCAGTATATTGGGACCACTGTCGCAACTGGTTGTCATAGGCAGTATTTGGAGCATTTTCCCTAGAAGCATCGTCAAAAAGGTCAGTGATGTATCTCTCCCATTCTTTGCACTGTTGTTCGTGATCACAAATTTTTCCGTCCGCGCTTTTAAGTATGTGAGCATTTTAGGTAGGTACTTAGTGTAATTTTATAAATCCATTTAGTCGAAACATATTGTTTAGATTTACGAGTAGGTATTTACCTATAGTATTAGTACTGTGCATTTTAAAAATGTAAAGATATTTATATATTTAGATTTCATTATAATTTTACACTATAATTTTATTACTATATTTTGAATTTAACAGCGGTCCGCAAAAAACAAGCTCACGGTCCAGATCAGTGGCGGTCTCAAGGGGGGGGGGGGCGATCGCCCCCCCCCCCAGAAACCCTAATTTTCTAAAAAATTGAGAAGTTAATATACATATTAATCAGAAGTGTGAGATCGAACTAATGCATTGCTATTATTGGACAAAATAATCTAATAGTGTGAAAACGTCCGTAGACAGATTATTTTAATAGCCCTCGGTTAGTTTTGATATAATGTACCAAAAAAGCGTTTACCTAGAAATTCTCAGCGGTCGTCCCGACACAGGAGCGCGTGCGTCAAAACCATTTGCAATTTTAAACCTCGACAATTTGTCGACAATATTCTTCAGTTAGACGTTGCTTGCTAGCCTTGCTAGTTGCTACGCTACATATTCAATATTTTATTACTTATTACCTAATAAAACTATTACAATGTATAATGTGAACCTCCTTTTTTCCATTCTAATAGACTAATTTGTATTGTATATTTATTGTAAATTTTAACATTTTAAAAGGTAAAATGTGTTTTGAGCTCTTTCAATTCAAGCGTAAAACTAACATTGTCAGACTAAACCTCTGAAGTTTGACGTTTGTTCGTGATAACGTAAAACCACCTAAATCGTCAAAGGTTTAGAAAGATGAGACTTGCTTCAGAGGCTTGCCATTGAAAAATACTATCACCCACAAACCTTTTCTGAGACTTTGAGTTGTTTTCAATAGTTCTAAATTGGTTTTTGATACAATCACAAAAATACAAAATATATTTTGAATATTTTATTTGTAAGTTAGCCGAACAATATTTACAACAAGCTTTAGAGGCTAGCTTTTTTATTTTTTATTATAGTGTAAAACTGTTTCCACTGATACTAATTGTAATAATAATGAGTGATTTTCCTTTTTCTCCGTTCGTCACAACCACTAAGTGACAGTCAGTCCATATTCGGTCCATCAACTATTCAAATGAATAAAATGCCTTTAAAACTCTCAAAATCTTGCCATATTTTTACAAATTTTCCGGACCCACTTTCCGGATGGGGAGCTGCACCTCCCAGACCCCCCGCAACAGACCATCGCCCCTCCCAAAATCTGCCTCTGAGACCGCCACTGGTCCAGATGCGGACCGCGGTCCGCCATTTGGTGACCCCTGCTCTACATGGTGAGAACAACATGTAAATCTGCGAATGTTTTTAAAAAATTGAGGTGTAAGAATTTTGTCGAAAAATTTATTTAGATACTAAATCAAATTACTAGAAATAACAAAAATTCAAATAACAAAAGAATGGAATATTTGGAATTTATGAAGCGTTGACAGTTTCTGTAGTGGGCGATTTTTGTGCATAGGTCTTAATATGAATATCCTTTGGTTTTGGTAATTTTTCTTTCACAGTTTGCGGTTCACCAGTTACGAAGCTTTCTCCGTATTTGATGTACTGTTTTATGCGTATCGCCATCTGTTGAAGCAATACACTTTCTTCACCATCTACGTTGGGCATGTGGCTAGATAAAATTCCATGACGACCTAAAAAATGTTTTTAATTTATGAGAGAGTTTAGAGTTTTAATTTACACAGATGGTTCTAAAAATCAAGCAGGAATATGATGTGCTATCTACAGATTGAACGAAATAAATTCGGAACATAGGAATATAATGTATTTCGGCTCAATTCTGCTGTAGGTGGTTGGCCAACAAAAGATTGTCAAATAATTATATTATAAAAATCATATACTTCAGCGGGCTGCTGGATTCTGAACTCATAAAAATTGAAAGCTACACATAAATCTACGATTTTATTATGCTGTCAAACCAGTTATAGTCCAGGAAATGAATTTCCTGGACCTCGCAATTTTTTCGTGCTGCGTGGATTTGAAATTTAACAGAAGGTTTAAAGAATTTAACAGTAATAGCCTAAGGATCAAAATCTATATCGAACCAAAGTGCGCCAAACCTAGGGGGTAGTTGCCACCCCATCTCCGGGGTGAATTTTTTTTTTTACGTTTTAACTACAGGTTTCGATTAAAAAAATGAATTCTAAACAAAAAATGTGCTATACATTTTTTTTATAAAATGATATTTTTCAAGTTATTCGCGATTGAAAGTAACAACTTTTAGACGAAAAAAATCCACGTTTTTAATCGATTTTTCGCGAATAACTCGAAAATGGTGCATTTTATCAAAAAAATTGTAGAAAACAAATTTGTAGCTTTTAAAATGACAAATACAAGTCATTTTTTAAAATGTTTTTGCGATATAATAGGAACCGAAATACGGCCTATCAATGTTCAGCGGTTTTCTTCAAATACCAAATTTGAAATCAAATATCGGGAAAATGATTCATTTTTGGAAGAAAACTCACAAAACCTTTTTTAAAGAGCATAAATAGACCTATCATAAAAAAAGACTCTAGCTCAAAAATTGAGTGAGTTATGATGAAAATAAGGTCAATACCCCATTTTTTACGAAAAAATCGAGGAAAACAACCCCATAACCACACCCATATTTAAAATCGATCTTCAATCTTCTGCAATTCCCTTTGTACATGTATTGTTAATACGTCCAAGAAGTTTGACCCATTTAAAATGCTTAGTTTTAGAAAAAGTACAGCTTAAAGCGAGAAACGATTTACAATTTCATATTTTTTACCCTTCTTTTTTAAATATGCCCGAAAATACTGAATATATGAAAAAAATAAAATTACCAAATTGTAGCTTTTTTAATGACTAAAATTATCCTTTATATAGATTTGTTGTACAATGAATATTTGGCGAGATATAGCCGTTTAAAACATCGATTTACGATCAAGCACCATCTTTTTCGAGCCCTTTAAACTCACCCTATTTAAAAACCAAGGGTTCCAAAACGATTTTATTCACAGATCCTTGTAGCTATTAAAAACCTCTACAAATCGTTTTTGAAGAAACACTCTATCGTTAAAAATTAAAGGAAATACGTTAAAAAACCAGTTAATTTTTTCCGGAAAATTCTATTAGTATAGTACAGTACATTTCGGAGCATAATAATCTACAAAACCGGTATATTAGCTAGTGGAGCGTTATACATTCGAAATTTTAAGCGTTCTTATTTTGAAATCCCATACAACAGAATAAAACATCTGCTCATATGTCTATGGCTTGGCAATGAAAATATCAGAGCAACAGATTGGGGATGGTATCCCAAAGATGGTTTGTTATTACCCGTACGCATGAACAAACAACCTGCACCCGATGAACTTTTGAAAATTATCTTTTGCCAATGCAAAAAAGGATGCGGCGTTTCATGTGGGTGCAGAAAAAATGGTTTATACTGTAACTCTACTTGTTCTGGGTGCTCAGGTGAAGGGTGCAATAACAGTCCACCAATAATTGAAGAAGATGAGGATGACATAGATCACGATGAAGATGTAATTGATGACGAATAAAATTAATATTATAATTGTTTTACCTATAAATGTAAATATTTTCAACTATTTATGTAAATGTATAAGAATATATGGTGCCTTTTTATGTTGATAAATTTTTTTGTATTTAATTCTACTTTTTTCAATTTATATCTTATAAATTAGTTTATAAAAACTGCAATGTTGTAAAGGGTGATTTTCAAAAGTTGAAAAGTTGCAAAATTTTGGCACAAAATTGTTTTCACCTATAGCACTCATAACAATTGATTTTTAAGGGTTGAAAATGTATGAATTTGTATTTTAAAGTATAAAAAAATCACTATTTAACTAATCCAAACCAAATTTCACTCATCTTAAGATTTGTAATATTATGTTACAATTTTTGAAAATTAGGGGTAGTTTTCACCCTGAACAATCAGAGTTCATCGGCATGACATAAACTATAAAGCAGAGGGTGAGTTGAGCTTAATTCCAAATTTTTATGCAAATCGTTCCAAGGTGAAATCATTTTCTTCGCATTACTAATTTTTTTATATTAATCTCTAATAAGGGTCGCTTTTTAAGAGTTGAAATATGATGGAACTTTATTCAAAAGCACGAAACTATCATTATTTAATTAATTCAAACCAAATTTTACCTATATTCAGGTTTAATATGTTATTTTATAATTTTTGACAATTAGGGGTAGTTTTCACCCCTAAGAACAATCAGGGTTCGTCGACATGACATAAACTATAAAGCAGCGAGTGAATTGAGCTTAAATCCAAATTTTTATCCAAATCGATCCAAGGCGAAATCATTTTTTTTAGAATTAGTAATTTTTTTACATTAATCTCTAACAAGGGTTGCTTTTTAAGGGTTGAAATATGATGGAACTCTATTCAAAAGTATAAAATAATCATTATTTAACTAATTCAAACCAAATCTTACCCATATTCAGGTTTAATATGTTAGGGGTAGTTTTCACCCCTAAAACCCTTCAGCGCACTTCGGTTCGATATAGATTTTGATCCTTGGGCTATCACCTACCTTCTGCTAATATTTCAACTGGATACATGCAGGACGAAAAAATTGCGAGGTTTTAACTTTTTTCGAGCTTCATTTCCTGAACTATTATCGCTCTCTTAGACAAACCCGTCTTACGCAAACAACTTTGTTGCGAGACAGATAGTTGAACGATATTTTATACAATGTCTATACCCAGGTATGGATTTATTTTTGTGCAAGTTTTATATTGGTCCACTATTTCAAATGCAGTTCAAACAGACATGTATTAAATTGTATGTTCCGTTTTAATTTGGTTCAATCTGTATGTGCAAAATACCTTTCAATACAATAATTACAAATCTAGTGTTAGTAGCATCTTATCAGCCGAAATTATGGCCATCGAAAAACTCTACAATGGATTCAAGAAAAAAATATTAAAAAAGCTGTGATAATAACAGACTCTAGATCTGCAATATATGTAATTGAAAACATAGATTTCAGTTTATACAAATCTACAATTTTATGTAATATAAAAAATAGTTTGTGTAAAGTGGAAGTGGTATTAATAAGAACAAAAGGATATTATGCCAGTAAGTATAATAGGCAATGAGAAAGTGGACTTGTTGGAAAAAGATGGAATAACGAAGGGTAAGATCCTAACTCAGATTTTATCGAGTGATGCAATAAATGACGTTAAAGTTAGAGTATATAAAATATGGGAAAAACAATGGAACAATATTTCAAGCATGTCAAAAGATTTATATTTTTCTTTGTATCAACAACGACAGCAAAAGAAACGTGTGGAATAAACCATGTAAACAGAAATAAGAAGCAAACACGATGGTGGGACGATGAATTAAAAGCCCAAATAAAATATAAAAAACAGAAATGGAAAATATATTTAAACAAGAGAACAGAAAGTAGTTACGAAGAATATAAACGACAAAGAAAGGTGGTGAAAGAAATGGTACTGCAGAAGAAGAAGGAAGCCAGGGATGAGTTTGGAATGAAGATGAAGGCAGATAGCCGGGGTAACCAAAAATTGTTTTACAAGGCACTAAAGACGCTAAGAAAAGGTAATAAAACAACGATGAAACAGGTGAAAAGTAAAGACGGCGCACTGATTACCAGACCAAATGAGATTATGGAAAGATGGAGACAATACTTCAGCGAACTCCTAACACCAAGACAGCCGAAAGAGGAAACTGTAATGATAGAAGTAGAAGGAGAACATGGGCAAGAAAATTATATTCAAATAGAAGAAGTTAAAGAAGCAATTAACAACACAAAGAGAGGTAAATCGGCTGGTCATGACAAAATCACTGCAGAAATGTTAAAGACAATGGGACCGAAAGGAGTTGAATTTTTAACCAAAATTATGAACATGGCTTGGAACCGATGTACAGTCCCCGAAGATTGGAGAATTGGCATAATACTACCAATCTTTAAGAAAGGAGACCCAAGTTCTTGTGAAACTTATAGAGGAATTAATCTACTTAGTATCGTCTCCAAAATATATGAAAGCATCCTAGAAAAGAAATTAAGACACATCGTTGAACCACATCTGGATGAAGTACAAAGTGGGTTTAGGAAGGGACACAGTACGCAAGACCATATATTTACGTTAAAACAAATAATTGAGAAGGCTAGAATAAAGAACACAGAAATATATATGGCTTTTCTAGATATTGAGAAAGCGTTTGACAGAGTGTCCCAGGAAGCAGTCTGGAAAAGTCTGCAAAATAGAAATATTGACCATCAACTAACAGGTGCTATCAAAAGTCTGTATCAAAATAACAAGAGTTATGTACGTAAGGATAAGTTGGAATCAGAGATGTTTGCAATAAACGAGGGTCTAAGACAAGGAGGTGTTATGAGCCCCACACTATTCATATTGATTATTGACGACATAATTAAGGAAACAAAAGCAAGTATACACAAAGTACATATCGGATATAGTAAACTACGACCGGTTGGTATAGCTGAGTGTGCATTCGCAGATGATCTCATGTTATGTGCTTCCAACGAAAGGGACCTCCAGAAAAATATAGATACCTGGAATAATGAGCTGGCAATCAGAAACATGAAGATTAATGTTAAGAAAACCAAGGTGATGCTAATAGCGAAAACTAACCGAAATGTTAACATAGAAATTAACCAACAACTCATAGAACAAGTAGATGCATTCAAATACCTAGGGGTTACAATAGACAGAGAAGGTACCATGCAGAATGAAATAACAGAAAGAATCAGTAGTGCTTCAAAAGTGTACCATAATCTTAGTAGAGCATTCATAGGTAAACCGGAAATCAGCAGAAGAACCAAAATGACAGTTTATAAGACAGTATTCCGACCAATCTTGATATATGGAAGCGAGAGCTGGGTTTTAACAAAGCAATTAAAAAGCAAGATACAAGCCATTGATATGAAATATCTAAGACGAGTCAAAGGAATAACACGACGAGACAAAATAAGAAATGAAGATGTTAGAGAAGAACTGGGCACAGAATCAGTACTACATGCTATTGAAACACAACAAATAAAATGGTTTGGTCATTTGTGCAGAATGAGCGACAACCGACCCGTTAAGCAAGTCTGGAAGGCTAAAGTGAAAAGGTTTAAAATTAGAGGCAGACCACGGAAAACCTGGGATGACGAAGTAGGGCAGATTTTGAAAAGTAGGGGATTGGAATGGTCAGAAGCTCAAAATAAGGCAAAAAACAAGAAAGAATGGACAAAATTCGTGCACAGAATAGAATAAATTTAATAGAATAAATATTTTCATTGGATTTGAGATGTAATGTATATCTGTAACCTGTAATTGTATTGTATTGTATTTACCTCACACCTTAGGGTAGAGAGGTTTTCGATTATATATATATATATATATATATATATATATATATATATATATATATATATATATATATTAAAAACGGAAAATATCCGGCAAATATACCGGGTGGTTCAATAAGCCGATCTCTCGGCTATATATCAGAAACTATTCATGTTATAACTTTAGGAGAAAAAATTCATTAGTAAAAGTGGTCAAGAGAAATCGCTGGAAATAACTTTCAAGTTTCTGGGTCAGCCGCTAGGGGGCGTAACCTGTGAATAAAAATTTGAAAACCAGTTTTTTGTGAATATACCAAGTGTTAAATAAGTAAACTAGAAAGAGGCCTAAATTCCGCACAAAGTTGTTCAACTACCCACCGTTAAGAGAAAGCTAGCTTTAAACAGAAAAGCCTAGCAAGTTACCAAATATTTGTTCGCCCCAATACCAAAATTGAATAATCCAAAGCTGTCAAAAAAGTAACGAGCAGTACGACAAAGAAATCAAGGAAACAAGAATCATGGTGTTGTTTCCTATGTAACATCTGCAGTAAAGGGGATATACGCTTGTGCATAGTGTGCTATCGATATATTCATGAGGCCTGTGTAGGACTGACTAAAGATTACAAAGAAAAGTTTACTTGCCCTCAATGTTCTTAAATTTTTCAGAAGTGTTTATTAAGTTTATACTACTTAATTGCCTTTATGTTCAGAAAAAGGTGTTACTTTTAACTGTAGTTCTGCATTGCCTAATATTGACATGGGTGGCAATAATAGGAGAGCTTTAATCCTAATATCGCCATTCGCAACGTCAATAAAAAAGTATTATGTATTTAGTTTCTGTTTAGTTTTTTGATATAATTGAAATATAGTATTAAAGACAATACATTTCTTTACTACTACCCAACTTTGTTTTCATTTATTAATAAAAGTGTAGGTTTTATTTAGAAGAGTTTTAGAAGAGGTTACAAAACACAGAGTAGAATACATTTGGTTATAATGTTTATTAAATAAAGAAATGAAAGATCTAATAATTAAAAGAAAATTTGCATTAAATATAAAAACTTTTTCCCAACAAGTATATTTTTAACTGCATAATATTCATGAAGGTTATGAACTAAGTTTAAAGAGTACTTACTCAATCTCACTATTGACGTCATATAAGGCAAAAAATTTCCTATGTGACCCATTTGCCTTACAAAAGCACATTCGGCACAGTTCGTTTGACCTTTTAAGGTTTTCAACAACGTATTAATGAAACGTGATATCGCTAAAGCAGGCGTAAGGCATACAACCTTTTCTTCACAATATAATTTTAAAATGTCGTGTTCGCTATTCAAAATTTGTTGCCGAATGTCTCTTCCATTCTAAAGAAGATATTTTAGTATTAAACGAATATTATAGTAATTAAATACATTTTTATATATTAGTAAGTATAAAAGAAGATAAAATCTAATAATCCGAAATGATAAAATCGCGTGTTCAGTGAAGTTCGAACCAGAATTTTCAAAACTTGGATTTAGAAGGTTCTCCTTCTTCTAATGCTTATTAAGGCGGCTATTCTAACTTCATTGACTACTGCCCCAAAATGTCTTGTAGTAATTAAGTTAAGCAATTTTCGTAGATTCTGTATGTCATTCTTTCTGGGCTTCTTATTACGTACACCATAGTAGTAGAGCAGACGGAGTTCAAACCCACTTTGGTAACCTGTCTATCAGGGTCTCCGATGTGAAGTGCTGGTACAACAGTACAAGAAGTGATCGACAATGACCAGAGGGTTGTAAGAAGAAATGATTGACAATGACCAGACGGTCGTAAAAACTGGTCGCTTATCTCTAGATCTCTTCTTCTCTGCCGAAGAATTGTCACCTTACTTGCCTCACCTGTCTCTTTGTCGCCTTACCTGTCTCACCAGTGTGTAATTACCTGTCCTGAAGAAGTGATCGACAATGAGCAGAGGATAGCTGAGGAACTGCAAGAAGTTATCGTCAATGACCAGAGGGTCGTAAGAACTCATCGCTTACGTCTAAATTTCTTCTTCTCTCCCTCTAATAGGTCACCCTGTATGTCGAGTGCAAAACTTATCGCTTACCTTTCGATCTTCTCTTCTTTTGGTTAAATTTGTACAGGGTGAAATAAATTTTGTACTGAGCCTTACTACTCACCTTACCTTGTAGTATGATTGCTACAGGTTTTATCGTTGTTTATTGCTCATTCTTCTCCTTCTTCTTCTAGTACTGACTCCACTAATGTTGGCTATAACCATTGCAAATTCGTCTCTATATTCTGCTTTTCTTAAAAGCGTCTGTGTGTTTAAAGCGGTCCAGTAGCGAATGTTTTTTAGCCAGGGTATTTGTCTTCTACTAATATCCCTTATTCCTTCGATTTTACCCTTCATAACCAGCTGCTCAATGTGGAGAAATGCCAACACAATCTTAATACATAAGAAAGGATACCGAACATACCTAAACAACTACCGTCCTATTTCCCTTTTGTCACAACTATATAAAACCTTCACAAGAATAATAAACAACCGACTAACCTATAAACTTGATAACTACCAACCAGTGAAACAGGCCGGATTCAAGAAAGGATACAGCACAATCGACCATCTAAATGCGCTTAAAATCTTAATTGAGAAAACCAATGAATACAACCTTCCACTGTACTTAGCATTCGTAGATTATGAAAAGGCTTTCGACAGCATTGAACACTGGGCGGTGGAAGAAGCTCTGGTCAATAGTAGCATAGATTCAAGATACCGACAATTGATACATTATATTTACCAAAACGCAACCATGACCGTAATTCTGGACGAAAAATTAATAACGGATAATATAAAAGTTAAACGAGGAGTCCGACAAGGCGATATAATTTTACCTAAACTATTTATCTTGATCCTCGAAGATATAATAAAATGAACAGATTGGGAAAACAGAGGAATATGTATTAACGGAAAGTACCTAAATCACCTTAGATATGTGGATGATATACTCCTGATCTCCTCGGAACGACAAGAACTAGAATTAATGCTGAATGAACTTCATGAAAAATCACTGCAAAAAGGCCTAAAAATTAACTTCAACAAAACAAAAGTAATGACACACACGGAAGACCAAGAGGCAATAAAAATATAAACAGAAAAAATAGAACAGGTAAATGAGAATATCTATCTAGGACAAGCAATCAGAGCTAACAGAGAAAATCAAACAGCCGAAATATCGAGACGAGTAAGAATGTGATGGGCAGCGTTCGGCAAACTTTCTTACGTTCTAAAAAATCAAACAATCCCTCTATACTTACGAAGCAAGGTATATAACTCCTGTATAATACCGGTGCTCACCTACGGAGCACAGACATGGACATTTACACAGGCCAATTTGGATAGGATAAGGAAGGCACAAAGAGCGATGGAGAGACACATTTTGGGTATATCACTTAAAGATAGAAAACATAACCAGTGGATAAGAACCAGAACAAAGACAGTAGACGCGATAGAACAAGCAGATAGATATCAAATTCAGGACAACTTCAAATTTTTGTTTCCAAGCTTGAACTTTGGGCAATGACGCCCAAGTCGTCTGCGTATATGAAGTTTTTAGTAAAACCTGGCGATGGCTGATCATTGGTGTACAGGTTGAAAATTATAGGTAGGCTGTTTGGATTCGCCAGCGAGTTTTTCTCTTCTTAAGACTTATGTAGAATCGTCTATTTCGCAGTAGTGGTTCCACTATTTTGTGGAGTTGGTAGTCCATAAGAGCGACATAAACCTTCGGCAGTAGGTTTCTCAGCACGGTGTCGTACGCGGCACTGAAGTCTACAAAAAACTTTTTTTCTTTAAATCCGTTCTTGATGTTTTTCGTCAGAGCTAGAATATGGCTAAAGATCCTCCTAGGTGTGAAACTAGCTTGTTTTGGATGGGTTTTGAGTCAACCGTTTTTAATATGCGGTGTAGGATAAGTCTTTCACACAGCTTATATAGGTGACAGAGAAGCAAAAGAGATTTGGAATTTTGTTCGACAGTTATGAAATAAGCGGAGAATCCAGCTTTTGCTACAGTACCAAAATTAACAATATATCATTTACTCCTACGACTTTCCCATTTTTGAGTCAATTAAGTTCTTTGTTGAATTCTTTCATGGTGAAAGGTATGTCAAAGTATTTTTTCTCAGGATTTTGGAGCAGTTGGTACATGTTTTTTGCATATGGTGTTAGGTTTGCCATTCAGAAGTATTTAGCTGGTTGGGAGTAACGTTCGAATGCGCTTTGCTCACCTTTGGATTAACCGTTTAGTTGGCCTATAAGGTTCGAAGCAATTTTGCTGCTGTGATACATTTACCACATTTCTTCAGTCTTGCAGAAAAATTCCTAAAGTTGAAAATTTAGTATACATTCTTAAACCGAAAAAGAAACAAAATAAATTACCGAAAAACTGAAATATACGTATTATAAGTATAAGAGATACATACTACAGCAATTTGGGGTCTAACTTGGGATACGACGGGTACAAAACATTCATTACTCAAGCCTCCTGCTATTGGACATACCATATTTAAGGGCTTGTGCTTTGTTTTCGCTGCTATAATACTGTTCGATCGCATGGAAGCTATAGTTGTGACACCAAAAATTTTTTTCCAGTCATATACTCCTGCTTTTTTAAATTCCTATGTAAATAAAAAAATTGAATTTATAATATTATTTTTTGGACAATTCTAAAAAGATATGAAGAAAAAAGGAATGAAAAAAACAAACATTGTTTGTTTACAGGAAACAAACAGCTACAGGAACTTAGTTTCCTCGTGGAATTAAACATTGTTATAATAAAATATATCGAGAGCTTCTGTTATGGATATTGAAAAGAAAGAAGGCCCTGATGAATATGAGCATCATGAAGTCATGACTAGTGCCAGAACAGGAGTAGGAAAAAATGACAAATTTAATTTGAAAGTAAGATTACATTCCATGTAAGATTACTGCTTATCCATTGTCATTAGTGTTGTATAAAATAGGTAACAGCTAAATTCCAAGGTAACATCTCTTGATGTTTAGTATTTGCTGCTAAGGTGTTAGCAGAAAATACTGAAAGAGGACTAGAGCTAAAACTCCAATAGTGGGAGACAGCTCTTAATGCTTTTTTAGGACAAAATACAATATATAGAACGTTGACTTAAAAATCAAATTACTACGACTGGTATTACAGTAAATAGTAAAATGATTTTGAGAATATTTAGTTTTAGGTATCTAGAATTCGTATAATCAAGAAATATAAATGATATGTTGTGTGACAGAAAGGCCCAATGAAAGGCAAATTTGATAAAATCTCAGTAAGACCAGCTAGTGCACTTAATGTTATGCAGTTATACTACTTTTCCATCATATTGATGGCACATTATGTATGCAAATCCTCAACAGGTCAAAAAACCATAGACGTCACCCTATACTTGTTTTGAAATAAATAAAAAAAATTAATATTTTAAGATGCCGTCAACAATTCATTATCTTTTAAAAAATCTTCTGTAAAATAAGTGTCCACTAATCTCACTATAACTTTTTTGTGCGTAAAAAACGTCGGTATATATGTCACACGATTATTGTTAATTATACACGAGTGATTAACGAGAGAATTCAATGTTTCACGAAATAAATTAATGTAAACAGTAATTTAAAGGTGATTATTGTTTTCTATACAAGTTATCGCCTGACACAAAAAGAATACCTTCTTTGAACGATTACCTGGAATTACTGATAAGGCTTCACTAATGATAGTTTAAGTAGTTTTTATGCCACATTACAGCTTATGCCAATAATATAAATTAGAAATTGTTTGCATCTTCCATTTAGTTTGTAGATGTACATTGTTCATGTCTTACCTACCTACGTTTTTGGTGTCGATATTTTGTTATTTGCATTTAAAACTGACGTTGACAACAGGTTTTATCCCGGTTAAGTGTAGTTTTAAAGGTGCCTTCAGTCTAAGAGAGAAAAATATAATATTAAATGTACACGATGCACTTGTACATCAATGCCCTTTAAGTAATGTTCGTGAAATCGTTAACATGTGTTCAAATATGACAGGGGTTGGAGAAGCAACAATTTATAGATTCCTAAAAGAGAGAAAAGGAGGAACTGTTTCATCTCCCAAGAAGAGTGGAGGGAGTAAACCCTTGGAAATTGAAGATATATGATATCATAAAAACATGATAAGACGCAGCGTCCACTCATTTTTTTTTTTAACAAAGAATTTCCAACAGTGGACAAAATCCAAACATTAATTAGAGAAAACTAAGAGTTACCAATCATAAGCAACAAGAAATTATGGGGACTATTGAGAGAGATAGGATTTCGTTGGCAAAAGAATAGAAGAAAATCTGTTTTAATTGAAAAAGATTACATTGTATGTTGGAGACGAGATTATCTAAGAACTATTAAAAAGTACAGAGAAGAAGAGAAAACAATTTTTTAGTTGGACGAGACTTGGCTAAATGAAGGTCATACTGTATCATATCTATGGGTTGACACAAATGTGAAAAGTTCCCGTCAGGTATTCATCGAAGGTGTATCTACTGGAATAAACAATATTCCCGTTGGAAAAGGACGCAGACTCATAATAACCCATATTGGAAACGAATACGGTTTTGTCAATGGTGGATTATTAATTTTTGCCTCAAAATCAACCAAAGATTACCACGAGGAAATGACTGCTGACGTTTTTGAAGAATATTTTGAGCAAATGTTGGATTTAGTTCCAAAAAATTCCGTCATAGTCATGGATAATGCTAGTTACCATTCAAGACTAGCAGAAAAATTGCCAACAACGGCATGGAAAAAAGGAGAGATAATCGAATGGTTGGATAAACACACAATTGAGTACAAGGAGAATTCGACAAAAAAGGAATTATTACCTATTTTAAGGCAACATAAAGCAGCTTATAAAAAATATATAATTGATAAAATGGCATTAAACCGTGATGTAATTATTTTACGTTTACTCCCATACCACTGTGATCTGAATCCGATAGAAAATATATGGTCTCAAGTAAAGGGTGAAGTCGGACGCAACAACAAAACTTTTAAATCAGAAGACTTACAACAATTATTAGAACATTCCTTATCAAAAGTAACTCCAGAAAATTGGAAAAATGCTGTTAGTCATGCTCACAAGGAAGAAAATAAAATGTGGAATTTGGATAATATGACTGATGCAATGCTGGAACCGGTAATAATTAACATTGGAGTTGAAGATTCCTTAGATTCTGAAGAAAGCAGTGAATCTGAAATAGAATTTGATTAAAATAATATTCATTTTTTTACAAATCGGCCCCTGTTACGGCCACAAATTATTTTATATATAACCAATAAAATAAACATCTTACATTTCTTGCAAATTCATTAGTACCTGTTAATCTCCATCACTCCCACACGGGCAACTTTATTTAGGGATTAGTAACCCTCAAAACTATTGTATTCTATTCTGCTTCAACCTTTACACCTGGTGGTCATACTCAATTTAAAATTGTTTTCCTATATATTTCTGTAAACTTGTTGAGAAATATCTATTTTTCATTGAGTCACCCGTATCAACAGTTTAGGGATTTGCATACATAATGTGCTATCAATATGATGGAAATGGACTATAATAACGAAGAATAACAATTTATATTGCAGATATGTGAATAATTAAATGGAAAGTCCAGTCACAAAAATCAAATTAGAAAGGTGTGGAAAAATATAATTAGGGAACGTGACCTACGAATCAATGCAAAAATATTGATGTCTTAATCCAATAAAATATCTTAGAGAAAAGAATGATTGCTACTTTCGGATACTAAGTTATGTTACATTAATTGTTATTACCTCTGATACTAATGGTACCAATGCTTCAACCGGTGGTCTGGCAACACAAAATATTCCTTTAGGATTAAATTCCGTCAAATGCAGTGCTGTTATTCGTACGTCGTTAACATTTCTATTGAAAATTTCCTCAAAAGTTTCTTTAGTTGATACTTGATCTCCTCCTACAGTTACCACTATATCGGCTCCCTAAGAAACATGTTATTATCACAAGTATATAGTTTTAACAGTAATCACAATTATAAATTTATAAAGCACATCTAGAATCTTAGATACTTTAAAGAAATTTACCGAGAAAGTTTATTGAAAGTAATAAAAATAAACAAATGCAAAATAAGTTTTAGGGATTCAATTGCTAGTTTTTCCTCCTCTGACAGTGACGACAGCTGTCAAATAACGAGCGTTGCTTTGGATAATATTTTGTGGTAAATTGTCACAATCCTGCAACACTATGTCACAAAGTTCTCTGGAATTCCTGCGCATTAGTACATGTCTGTGTAAACGTTTCCAAATCTCAACAAAAATATGTTCAATCAGATTTAAATCTGGACTGCGAGCAGGTCAAACAAATCGCGTAATCTGAACCTCGTCAAGATACTCTGCAATTATCCGAGCAGTGCGTGTTCGTGCAACCATGAACGGTGAAGCTTGAAGCTCTGCCAGGTGACTATGAGCAGTTAACATCCATGCAGAGTAACTCCAAGTGAGCGTCAAAAGGTATATCTGCGTATACTATAAATGATCCGGATTTAGAAAGTGAAATAGTTCTGTTATTCACGTTTGAACGTTTCTCTCACGTCACCTCTGACAAGCGGGGTTAGTTTGCCATAACCGTCCACACATTTATGTTTACATTTCGCACTTCTTGCAGATGATTTCGAAGGGAAAGTGTCGTGACCGTTCGGTTTCTCAGAGCACCAGAGCTATTCTCTAAAAATGACTACAAAAACAGATCGAAAGAGGAAATAAGAAAATAGCAAATCACTCTCGTTACTACAAGCAATGAGCAAATGAAAACAGATTAATGCTTTCCTGAAGACGACAGTTATAGATGGTGGTGTAAAGCTAGTTCGCGTCCGTAGTAGAATACTACACGTGCACCCTGGGTAACGCTAAATGAACTAGCACAAAATGCGCCAGACAATCTTGAATCTCCTGGCAATTCAAATATCACAGAAAATCTTTCCGGAAATGACACTTGTAAACGGATCTTATCAGGACCATTTGACCAAAGAACTCGGACCAAGCATACGAGTTTGCCACTTTAACATAGAAGGCATAAGCAGGGCAAAATGTCAAATCCTGCACAGACTTTTAAAACACAACGAAGTTGATCTGGTAACACTTCAGGAAACGCACACAGAAAACGAAGGTCAACTAAGCTCAAGAGGAAAAATCCCCGGCTATGATCTTTTGGGCGCTACCTACGATAGAGCTTACGGAGTGGCAACATATGTCCGTTTAAACATAGAAAATGCAGCATTAATTGCCACTTCTACCGAGAACAACATCCACGAGGTAACTGTGAAAATAGGCAATGTCATAATAGCTAACATATACAAACGTCCTGCTATTACCTAGACTGTCCAAGTTCTTAATCCCTATGAACACCCAGCCATATACGTAGGGGACTTCAACAGCCACCATGAGATGTAGAAAGACTCAGACACTGACAGAAATGGCACATCCATTGTGAAATGGGCAGAGGAACATGGTGCCCACCTTCTATTCGACGCCAAAGATAGAGGCGCTTTCAGATCTGCGGCCTGGAGGAGAGAATATAACCCTGATCTCTGTTTTGTTACCATTGATAACAAAGGCCAACCGTTAGCAGCATCACGAAGGGTTATGCCTGACTTTCCACAAAGTCAACATCGCCCCGTCCTAATCAAGATCGGTATCAGCATTCCGATTATAAGATCGTTCCCACGCCCCAGATGGAACTTCGGTTCCATCTTGGGCTTCGGGAAGGCTACCACTATCGCAGGTGTGTTGATCAAGGAGTACATCAGCCGGTTTGGCGTGTCTTTGAAAATCCATATAGTGGCCAAGGAAGAAACTCCGAGAGCGATGTATTCTAGGGAATCTGCGATAGACTAGGCATGAAGAAAACAAGAATTACAGCATATTTGAGTACCTTTTCCTCCTATATATATATATATATATATATATATATATAGGCATGGCAATGACCTATATCAGCAAAAGTCCTATTTGAACGCGAGATGCGCCTACCTTATGATCTAGAGTTTGGGTGTCGACCTGGAGAAGATGTAGCTAGTGAAGACTATATGAACGAATTACGAAGAAGAATGGACGATATATACGAGTAAAGAGATGTTTTAATAAGAGTGGCAAAAGTCTGGCTCTATAATCCAAAGACGCGAAAGAGCTGTTCTCACAAGTTGCAGCATTTCTGGGCCATCCACCGAATAAGCAACATTCCGAGAGGAAACCGAAGAGAGGACATCATAACTAGCTGACGCCATTCGAAGGAGACCACAACGTAGATGGAGAAGTAAAAGTAAACAAAGTCCAAGAGGTACATCACCAATCGTTTCAGTAATTCAAGGGGGCGTATGGAGGTAATAGTAAAGCAAGACATGGTGTCACCATTGAAGAAAAGCAAGATATACTCGCACTTCCAGATGACTTCTCACTAGCCCATGACATTCCAGCTAGTATTAAAGATGCACAATGATTGGCATCCACCTTTTGAAGAAAGTTTGGTCGAGTTGCAGAACTTCAATGCTAACTACCAGCTCCCAAAAAAGCTTTGAAATTCCAATATGGATGACGTTACCCTTTTATCTGGTAACAAAAAACACTGCCCACCTACCAAGATGTATGGGAAACGATACTTCAATTGAGTGAGTACTTGCTGGAGTCTAATGTGCAAAAATTGGCCATCATCATCATCATCTACCTGTATGCGTCCACTGCTGAACATAGATCTGCTTCAGCTCTTACTATCTGTCTCTGTCTTGTGTGGCTTGCATCCAGTTATTGTAAACATGCTTCAGGTCGTCAGTCGATCTAGTTGGTGGACGTCCTCTACCCTGTATTGCTTCTCGTCTTGGTCTCCACCCGACAATAAGTTTTGTCCATCGGTTGTCTGATAATCTGGCGACGTGTCCTGCCCAATTCCATTTTTTCGATGGCGTCTGTAATTTTCGCTCTACGACGTGTTTATTCGTTTGGAATTCGGTCTCTCAGAGAGACACTTTCAAAAATTGGCCATACCAAAGCTAAAATGCCGTCAATTGGATTGGAAGGTCATAAATATGGTAGAAAAAATCTTTAGACACCGAAGTCCAGATACTAGTCTGTTGCAATCCGCATGGTTACCGGTGAGGGGCGAAAACCGTCCCTTGTCATTTTTATACAACTTGGAGTTGCAAAAGAGGATCTAGTTGCCTATGCCAACATCCAGCTCCATGTTCGACAAGGTTTTAGGAGGAAAAATCTCTTAAAGAAGAGGGAAAACGTTACACCAGCTCTTGCTACTGTTATCTAGTGTTTCAGTGGCGGACTAGTGAGCATACTGATGCGTATCGCTCCACCTCGAAATCCTTTTTCTCGAAATATTTGGGATTTTTAGGTCAGGGAAATCACTCCTTTACGGTCTACCTCATATAGTCGTCTATACTCTGGAAGGCCTCTTGCTGGAGCTCTGCTTCAAGTACAGTCCACTAGATTTTCATCTTCAGAGTTTTACTACTTCAAATTGGCTTTTTTATTTCTAATATAAGAATAGCTGGTCTTTATTGAGGCTAGCTATAACCAAACACCGACAATCCATTACAAAATGGTTGCAAAGCAGAGGATCCTTCGCTACAAATTAAATAGATCAACTGATTAAGAAATTAATTAAAAGATATGAATAAATTAATTAAGGTTATATTTAAAATGTATTTTCTTTTCTGTAGGTATACCAAAAGTTATATATATATATATATATATATATATATATATATATATATATATATATATTTTTTTTTTTTTTAATTTACAACCGATATATTAATTGTGTTTAAACCACTTACGATATGCAGATGATATTGTACTCATTGTAGAAAATGCCGAAGATCTTGAAGATATACACATATGATAAAGAAAGGAAAATAGGACTGAAAATGAACTATAACACAAAAATTATGAATAATGCAGCGGAAGACTAAGAAATTAAAATGGAAGAAGAAACAATAGGGAAAGTTGCAGAAAACGTATATCTGGGGCAGATGGTCAAATTGAACAGAGAAAATCAAACCACTGAAATGAAGACCCGAATTTGACTAATATATTTTGTAAAACTGCAAATCACCGGACTAAAATATTTGACCAATATGTTCTAACAGTGTTAACATAACGAACACAAACATGGACGCTGCCGTAACAGAACATGGAAAAAATGGCTAAAATAGAAAAGCCATGGAAAGGCAGATGCTCAATTTCTTCTAATGGTGCCTATCTTCTAGTGATGTTGGCGACCACATTGACCCATCTTATTCTATTCATTACAGCTTGAAATAGATCAGTTGACGGAAGACCAGTCAATTTCCTAAGATTGGCCAGCCAGGATATAGGTCGACGTCCAGGGCCTCTCTTGATGCTCCACACAAAACTAAAATACAAGAAGAGCAATGATTGAATCAGAAATAGGATTAAAGTAAAAGTTGTTATATAAACAATAACTACACTTTGGAATGCAACGGAAATTTGTGGGCAACAACAGTAGATAAAAAGATTGTACATGGTATGGACAAATAATTCTCCGGAGACCATGGGAATACAAACGTGAAAGAGGAAGGAATCAGACAAAATAAGCAGATGCTATTAGAGAACATCTAGGAACAAGATGAACGAGCATAGTCTAGGAAAGAGGAACATGAAAACAGGGGGGCCTGTATACATTACTGGACGAATAAACGTCTGTAGATAGATATCAATTGCGGTATAGAAGCCGCTTACTAACGGACGTTTCAAAAACGCTCCAACTGAGTGAATAAAGAAAACCAGAACCTAACAAATGCGGCATTATTATATAGTTGAACTAAAAACTTACTGTAACTGCCTGCCGTAAGACATTCACTCCAACAAATGACCTTATTTTTGTTTTAGTGTCGATGTGACTCAAATCTTCGGCGATATTGCAAATGCTCTTATTTTTATCATACAGTCGTAACTCTCCAATGTAAAAGTTCTGTTTCAGTAAGAACGCAAGTCTTTGTCCAACTTCACTGGCAGCGTTTAGAACAGTAACAACGGGTTCTTTGGGAGGAGGAACTGTAGAACATTTTCGTATGGTAAATTTTGTAACACTAAGGGATTTTTTAAATAATGTTTTTGCTGAAAAATTCATTACACTGAAATTTGTATTTAAATTTTAATTGATAGATGTCAAAAATAGTACATTATTTTAGTTTTAGCTGATATTTATTATAATATGACTAACAGTTTTTCAATTCCAGTTCTTCTGTATTTTCCTAGCATCTTTAGCCTTTTCAAACACAGCCATATTTCTTCTATTTTATTTTCTTTTTGAAAGTTTATAGTTTATCATTGCGATTATGATAATTTATGTAATAGAGTATTTAGTAAACACTTAGTAATAGGTAGAGATAGTGTGTCTTTGATCTGAGGATTAAGATTTGTCAAATTAATTAGAGGTTATAACATTCACTAATAACCCCCTCTGTGGCTAAATGTAAGAGCGCCTACCTTTAAACCTAAAGGTCGTGAGTTCGAATCTCACCTGGGTGGAGAAATTTTCTTTTATTAAAAAAATTAATGAATGAAAATAATTTCTATCCTTGTGCGATCGGTACTCACCGGAGGGACCGCAGACGTTCGGATACAATTAGCGTCTCTTAGCAAAGACAATGACGTCGACTTTGCTAAGTATCAAGACAATTACTCTACACACACACACTACATTAATAAACCTATCTTGATTAAGACTGGCTGAATGACAATTGTCCAAGCCAAAACACAAAAAAAAAACATTCACTAGACTTTAACGTATTAATTACCGTTACTATGTAGCTTATAAATATGTAGTTACCATTAATGGAATACTAAGGTAATAATAGAAACTTCTTTAAAAAATATATATAACTTAAGAACGTGAAAATAAACTGAAAATATAAAAAATTGAAACTAAAATAAACGGCTTTTGAACTTGTATACTAGTTAAGTGCCCTCAGCAGCAGACACCTAATAACGTTAATCGTACTTATAGTAATCAAAATTCCCTGAGTCTTGAGTGGCTTTTCAGCTTATATACCATAGTCTTCAAGGAAAAACTCACAACATATGATAACGTTGGTACGACTAGTACCTTAGTAGTCTTGTACCCTCTTTAATGACAGATTAGAGGTTACACAAAGAACGCTAGGTACTAGGTTCGGGCTTCAGTCTGGTAGAGGTATCTTGGTCAGGGCTCTTATTACAGCTCAAATATAAAGAATCAGCTAGAGAAGTACTGAAGATACAGAGACAAGAAGTTAGAAGATAAGAGAAGAGAAATTAGAAGATAAGAGAAGGGAATTAGTTGGGCACCACCCTATTTTTAGAGGAACAGGGAAACCTTAAGACATATAAAATAAGATAACATGAAATTTAAGGTACAGTAAAGATAATCACGCGAGAATAAAGTAAACCGTGAGAGAAAAGGTATTATCATTAATAATATAAATCAATAAAAATGCCTGAAAGACTGAAAGCCTGAAATACCTTGCACAAAAATATAAATTTATATCATAACAAAAAATAAAAGGCAAATAGTTCGTCAACAAAGTTATATTGAAGTATAGTAGTTAAAAAATGCATTATAACAATTTTTACTGCACAGTTAAATGGCACGAAGTGATTGTACAATTTATTATCGAATACAACAAAAAAAACTTTTTTTTGAAAAATAATTCTGCATAATGTAGTATTCTCAAGAATAGAAAAAAAAAACAAGGAATATTATAATTGTCAATATTCGTCAAATAAATTATTATTATGCCTTGAGAATTATGCCTAAATTTTTTTTGAACGTGATCACCTCAAATCTATTCATAAAATTTATCATAAATATAACCTACATTAATATAAAACAAATAGTTCGTAATTTATACGTATAAGAGAGTTATCAAGTAAAATTTTATCCTTCCGTTATTTTGACACGTAAACGCTATTTTTTACGGTATAAAGTTTTAACGGATATGTAATTTTAGAGTTATCAAATGGTGGAATTGCTGCTTCACGTTATTAGTTGGCAGCTGTCACAGACAAATGTCGTATTTGACAGCAAAATAATTAATTTTTTTTATGTTTTCTTTCATCCAAGGTAATATTTTGTCTTATTTTTTACATTTTGCGTTTCAAATTTTTTTCTACAGAAATATGGAAGACATTTTAGAACAAGCAATATTAGTTGAAGCAAATGACAAAGTTATAGAAGATTTAATACTAAATCATCTTGTAAACATCAACATAAAATCATATTTTAAATAATAACATACAAAATGTACATTCTGTGTTCAATTTTGATAGCTTAGAGCCTGAGCAAGCCAAACATTTTTCATATTTTCGGTTTGAAAAACAGGGCATTCCAGAGGGTTGACTCCTCGCACTTCTTTTACTAGTAAAAGGTTATCAGTGCTTGTAAAACGCAGTCTTTTTTGTCTTTTTTACTACTTCTGTGTTTATAATTGATAAATATAATGAAATATAATAAAATGTTTTATTTCTCTCGCAGATGCTTAACCAAGAAGACGGAAAACACATGTTAACTAATGAACAGAAATAAAATTACAGAACAGAGACTTTAATCTCCGAGTTCCGAGTCTTGACGAATTGATGCGATTCGCTGCTAACGTTACCGTATATCAAACCCGTTATTCGACGTACGGTAACGGAGCCCGTAAACGTTAAAATCATTTACGTTATTCACATTTAATACTGCGCATGCTCCGCTGTCAAAATAACGTTACCGTATTCTCACTCTTTCACTTGATAACTCTCTATTATATCGTAAGTTTATACCCGTAATAGTTTATTCGGTTATAGTTAACCATAAATAGCAAAGTCACTAAACTGAATGTTGTAAATCAACTTCTTACGATTTAGGTATCGAAGTTGAGCTTTATTCAATAAAATTTATAGTTACTCATAATACAGTAGACAACAGGTGGATACAGGTAATGGCGTTATGGCCTCAATAAAGGCACTTGACACTTGGTCCTGGCAACAGGTAGGTACAGCAACGAATTGTGGTCTTCAATCCGCAATCCCTCGAATTAATTTAGGCGGACGAAAAGCGAAACAGTCAGACAGAAATGGCACAGGTAGTAGTAATTAGTAGAGATAAATGAACGTAGAGACGAATGAAGGCGTCCAACAGCAGAGATGAATGAAGGTAGAGATCAATGATCAGCAAACAGAAGTGACTTCGTTCCTTCGAATTGGAAGACGTCTGTTTGACAAAAGAGAGAATAATATAGGACACACTGTGTAAAGATATTTTATATAGATAAGGGTGAATTGAAAATACACTTACCGCCGTGTGATGGAGACAAACCGCTTGCCACAGGAATCAACTCGAAAATGAATTCGAATTCTGATCTTAGGTAAGCTAAAGATACAAAAGGAGTGGGAGTATTGGCTGAACAGTGCCACGCAAAATTGATATTTAAATAGCATGGCTAGTGTGGTCATTTTTGTTACCTAACCACTCTCTCCCGACAGGAATTATACTTTCACCGAAAACCAACTCTTCTGCTTTTCTGAGAAGGTAGACCTGGTACATCACAATAGGCACTGATTCCTTTGTTATTAGGAAAGATTTCTATTTAGCAACGGATAGATAAAAAGAACAGAGAACATTTGGCGAAATATTTCATTGTTAAAAAAAAAAGCGTAACAAATCGCTCGTTGCTGTTAGGTTATTTTTAAGGCTTTTAACAAAATATAGGTATAACATAAGTGGCATGAAAGTAATTTTCTAAGGGGAATAATTTAAAGAAATTTTAACATGCTTCAGTCTTGAGACCATATACCAGTTCATTTGTTTTAAATTTAAAACTTTTGATGATTCTCTATTAATATAATTTAAAATTACTAATTGAAGTAGTAAAAAGTAAATATGAGATGTGGGATCGAAGATGTGCAGAGGTGGATAGGTATATGTTTGGAACAAGAGTTGGGCAAGCGTGGAAGGTGATAAAGTCTCTCAGGAGGGAAGGAAGGGAAAAATCTAACTTACAGTTAATAGATCTAAAACAGTGGAAACACCATTATGAGCTCTTACTGGCAGAGGATAGATGTAAATTCCAAGACATCGAAATGGAAGAAATATCCGAACATACACAAATTATTGAGATAACAACTGGAGAGTTAAGGGATGCTCTTAAAAGATCGAAAAACGGTAAAGCAGCAGGACCTGGAGACATCCCAATTGAGTTGGTAAAGTATAGACCAAAAATATTACATGAGATGTTAGTTCAACTATTTAACAAATGCTTAAGGACAAAATATGCCTGATGATTGGAATGTTGGATACATCAGCTCAATAATCAAGAAAACACAAATGCTCTAATTATAATGGAATAACTGTTATCAGCTCAGTTGGGAGGTTGTACGGTCGAATAATAAAAGAAAGAATAGAATCAGAATACGAAGACATAGAAGAACAAAATGGATTTCGTGCAGGAAGATTGTGCACTGATGGTATATTCTTTCTGCAGCAGGTAATCCAAAAACGGAAGGCAAGGAATCTATCTACCCACCTATTGTTTGTAGATTTAGAGAAGGCATACGATAAGGTATCTTTGAAAAATCTGTTTCAAACATTGACGAAAGTTGGTCTCAGTAGGGATTATGTGAATGTTATCGCAAATATATACAAAAATGCAAGAAGTGTCGTTAAAGAAGGAAACTTTATATCTGAATCATTTCCAATAACAAAGGGGCTTAAACAAGGATGTTGTCTATATCCGGTCTTATTTAAATATATATATTCATTCATCGCTAGAGCAGTCAAGGAAACAAGTATTCGGAATGGGAATAGAAATAGGCGGTGGTAAATGTCTAACAACTTTATTTTTCGTAGATGATCTTTTTATGCTTTCAGGGTGGTATTTTTTGCTCTGGTATGACATAACGGTTAAATATATAATAAACCAGCTTTTCTAAACCCGTTTTTGATCATTTCTACGCTTAAGTTTTTCCATGTAGTACCCATCGTCAGAGAAAGCTCTTTTTTTAATTTTAAGGACAGTATTATGTCTCTGCTAGGTTACGAGTTGTTGGTCCCAAGCGTATTTTATATACTTAAATACGGCTAAATCCAAAGGCTGAAGAAGGTGGCTGGTGTGAGAAGGACGTTTGATGATTGTGATATCATTCTGTCGTTCTAATTTAACTAGTTCAATACTAATATAGGTACTATGACCGTCATATATCAATAGTACCGTCCTATTTTCTCCTAATGCGGCAATAAACTTTTTTTTAAATAATTAAAAATACGTCACTCTCCATACATCCATTGGGGCTGGCTGCATCAGCATTCCCGGAAATAAGTTCTTGTTATCTGGTAGCCAGGAATCCCAAATATTTTTCCCTTGAATACGATTAGTGGTGGTGCCTTCGTCACTCATGCAGACACTGCTGAAAGAACCGTGGTGTTTTCTCTTCCTGGACTGGAAGTAGTTCTGGAACTTGGTTTACCTTTAGCTGCTAAGACTTTGGGTTTTTTGGAGTCGTGAGAATAGGATTTCGTCCAAATTCCACACGAGTTTCAGCTTGTCCTCTAATTTTAGATGAACTAAAGTTTTTTTGAGAATATCATAATATCCTTGGATGATGAAAGGATCTGTCATTTTTTCTTGAGTACTTCACAGCTTGGGGTTTTTTATGCTAAGTTGGTGACGTCTTTTAAAACTCCCGAACTACTCATCTCCAGGAGTGTTATCCTTAAATGTAGTTTTTATGTCATTGTTTGTAACAAATTCGCGAACAATCTCTAGTAGTTCCAATCTGGATATTCCAAATCATCACTGCTTCGTAGTTTTTACTCCTTGGACCAATCTAGTCTCATCTTGGAGTGGAATCGCTGGAACCACCCTTGCGATTTACTTAAAACTCCTCGAGCACCAGTCACATGGTATAATAATGTTGTTTTAAGAATATTATACAATTTATGTGCCCGGTATATCGAACAAACCCCTCTTTTTATCTCTGACACTGCGTGTTTTAAATCATCTTGGGTAAATTGAAAATAAGGCTATTATCGAGCACAAGTTAATTAAATCTAGCCCTAGATTGGGCTAGATTTAATTAACTTGTGCTCGATAATAGCCTTATTTTCAAAGTTCATTTATTCGAGCATTCAACCTCATTTCAATTATCAAAGGAATATCAGATATAGTGGCATATATGATAATTAAATTTAAAAGAACAACTTTGAAACTAATTCAGATATACGCACCAGCCAGTACATACTCAGATGAAGACATTGAAACATTCTATGAAGAAATATCAAAAGCATTGAATGAAGAGAAGACCCGACTAACAATTGTTATGGGAGATTTCAACGCCAAGCTAGGACAAAGGCTCAATGACGAAGAAACAAAAATAGGAAAATATGGATATGGTATACGAAACGAAAGAGGGACAACCCTGATGAACTACATGGAGGAAAGGAAACTCTACGCCATGAACTCCTTTTTCAACAAGAAGCCACAGAGAAAATGGACCTAGATAAGCCCTGACACCAAAACTAAGAACGAGATCGACTACATATTATCAACACAAAAATACGTAGTCAAGGATGTCATAGTGCTAAACCGTTTCACAACAGGCAGCGATCACCGAATGGTGAAGGTTAAGATACAAATTAACAGCCAATTTATGGCATTCATAGACTTCCGAAAGGCGTTTGACAGCATAGAACATTGGGCCATCAAAAACTCACTACCGAAAGGCAGAATTGATTACAGGTACATGGACCTAATAACAAACATATATAAAAATGCGAGTACCACAATAAAATTGACGAACGAACACGCTACAGAACCAATAAAATTCGAAAGAGGAATCAGCCAGGGAGACACAATATCACCAAAATTGTTCAATCAGGCTATGGAAGACATATTTAACAAATTAGAATGGGATACATACGGAATAAGAATAAATGGAGAGCTCTTGAACCACTTGAGATATGCAGACGATATAGTCCTGATAACAGATAAGAAGGAAGAGTTACAGAAGATGGTTGAGGAACTAGATAGAAAAGCGACAGAGGTAGGTCTAGAGATGAACTATAGTAAAACCAAGACTATGACAAACCAAAAAGACCAATTAAAAATCGTAGCCAAACAAAATACATATACCTAGGACAGATAATAAAGCTGAACAGGGACAATCAAACAGAAGAAATAAAAAGAAGAACTAGACTAGCATGGGCCTCATTTGGTAAACTATCATATATTCTAAAAAATAAAAAGTTCCCTCAATATATGCGAACGAAAGTATTCAATCAGTGCATTTTACCAGTTATCACATATGGCTCACAAACATGGACTTTCACAAAGGAGAACATCGACAGGATATCCAAAACACAAAGAGCAATGGAAAGACAGATGCTGGGTATCGGTCTTAAAGGCAGGAAAAGAAACTCATGGATCAGAGAAAAAACAAAGGTGAAAGATGTATCAAGACATGTTGCAAAACTTAAATGGAACTTCGCCGGTCACACTCTCCGGCAAGCAAAAAGATGAAAGATGGAATAAGCGAATTCTACACTGGAGACCATGGGAAAAGAAAAGAAAAAGAGGAAGACCACAGATGAGATGGACTGACGACCTTAAGAGAACGGCAGGAAAGGACTGGATGCAGATCGCCCAAAATAGAGACCAATGGAGATTAACAGGGGAGGCCTATGCCCAAGAGTGGACGTTTAAGGCTGATTAGATAGATAGATTAGACCTGAGAAATGGCATGGTAATGAAAATCGTGCATTTATTTAGAGTAACTATCTATGTAAGCACGTGGACCAATTCGATTGCTAACATCTACAGAAGATTTACACCAACAGAAGATCAAAAACCCACCGGCTACGTTACTTGGGGCCAAAATTACTTGGATGTATTAAAAAACTGAGACAGAGCAGTAAGAAGAGATACATGTCGCAAAGAAGGAGAGAATCGACCTAAATACGACAAGGAAAAAAAATGTACAATGGAGTTCTGTTATCTTTCTTCTTCCTATTGGGCCGTCTCATTTCGTAGTTTGGCGATCCAAATGGCAATTGTAGCTGTATAAACTGCTGCATGAAAGGTATCTACGGATAAGTGGTCAAACCATCTCTTTAGGTCTTCTAGTTTCGAGTTCTGGCGTCTTTCTACTGATCTTATCGATCTTTAGAGATTATTAAAATGAAACACCATGAGTTCTATTTATAATATATTACTATCTTAATTTACTCGCAATGATCTTTTGTTATAACTTCCATTAGTTATCATAAGTTGTCCAGGAGGCCCTAATCGAAAATTTCCCTTACTAATTACTTCCTTTTTCTTAGAAGGCTTCAGGGGATATGTACCACCTTTTATATAATTACGTTTTCCCAAAGTTTTATATAATTTTATACATTTTGGCTGTTCAAAATGTGACTCTCTTTTTTCTAGTTGCTTTTTTAGAATAATAATAAACGAATCTGTATGTTTTAGTGTCTTTAGTGAAGATTCAGAATTTATTTGCTCTTCTGTATTATCAAATATCTGATTTTTGTTTACAACTTTATCAGAGTCTATATTGTTAGCTTCTGGCACGAGGGAATGCACAGAAATTATGTCTTTAGTTAGATCTTCTTTATTCTCTTCTATTTGTTTTTCCAGGAAGGAAAGCTGAGAGAGTTTCTTTCCTGCGTAATAAATTGAAGTTTTGATTTTCTCTATAAAAGAATAAAAATATATTAATATTACAAAACGTCTATAAAAAAATAATAGTTAATGAGTATACTCAATGGAACACTTAATTACTTTGCTGTTTTATAAAAAGACCTACGCACGTCCCGACAAGACCACCCAACTGTCGTGACTGACAACGTTGGGGCCTATGGTTGGTGTGTGTAGGTTTGTTGGCCGACAAAAGTAGATATCATGTCTCGACTCGATAGTTTGGGTATGGAGAAGTGGAATATCGCGGTTGTACAACCAAATCGGTAGGCCCGAAGGTTGGGTACAACTGTTTTTATCGGTCAACAAGACTACACATACACCAACCGTCGGGCTTAACGTTGTCAGTTACGACAGTTGGATGGTCTTGTCGTGATATGTATAGGTCGTTTTAGAGTCAAAAATTTAATTAAAAATCCTTTGTAATAGGTATATTTTAGGCCCAAACGGGCTAAGTTAAAAAGACAAAACGTTTTCGGAAACCATGTTCCATCATCAGTGTCCTAGAAAATAGTTAACCACTTAATTAAAAGGAACATAGGTTAAAATTTTGACTAAGGTTAAAGAACAATGTGGTTAATACTTACTAGGAGTACATGAATGTAGCCACCAAGATTAAATATGTGGGTAAAAACCCGATTACATATGTTTAATTACATTTAGTTTTAAAGTAATGTTGTAACTAAATGTAATTAAACATATGTAATCGGGTTTTTACCCACATATTTAATCTTGGTGGCTACATTCATGTACTCCTAGTAAGTATTAACCACATTGTTCTTTAACCTTAGTCAAAATTTTAACCTATGTTCTTTTTAATTAAGTGGTTAACTATTTTCTAGGACACTGATGATGGAACATGGTTTCCGAAAACGTTTTGTCTTTTTAACTTAGCCCGTTTGGGCCTAAAATATACCTATTACAAAGGATTTTTAATTAAATTTTTAATACATGGTATACAGCCAACTACAGGAACGTAGATTCCTTGTGGGTTTTAGAGTCACTTTCAAGCACTGTCTACAAACCCCTAACCCCTACACCCGATAGCGAATATAGCTTTATTAACGTACAGTACAATTAGATGGAAGCAATATGTGAAAATTATGATGAAATAAAAGTTTGTGAAGGATAACAAAAAATATATAAAAATAAATGTCTGTAAAACACTTAGCTGCAGCTGTAGTGTTTTGTTTATGGCTAAGCGTAAGGGAGACCGGGAAATTCCGCACTAGGGGGAATTATGTGCATAAGTGTCTTGGCAACACGGCAAAAACATTTCAATATTCAATACAGCGCACAGTCTCGTATTTTCTAGCCGACCACATGTTGGTAATATGACTGTATTCGTAGTGTTGGTTTGGACAAAGGCACCGATTGTTTTTTTTTTCAATACAAGTATTCCATTTTGCTTTATACGACAAATAATTTCACGTACAAAAATAATGCATTGTATTTACTCATTAACGAACAGTGATAAGTTAAGTTAGGTTATTCACCAAGGAGGAATAACGCGCAGCTGTGTCGTGGTAATTTCGCGCTGCGCGGTATTACCCCGTGTGAGAATTTTGCTGATATGAGGCGTTTCATATCAAAACTTGTCTTATCCACGTTATGAAGTTTCTTGTAAAATCGAAAAAAAAAATTTCCGGAGTTATTTTTTTACGAGCGAAAAGGTATACCAAGTGTTACCTAATCTACAATAAAATGTAAGAAAACTTAAACCTTAATTTATTTAAACGTACAATATCGTCATTTTGGTAAAAAAAATAAACAAAAATGGATAAGGCAAGTTTTGATCCGTCAATTTGGATTTGGCAAGTTATGCTACAAAAAAAATAAGAATCCCACTGGGTTTATGAAGTAAGTTTTTTTATTGTTGTTTAAATACAATATTTTAAGCAAAATATAATATATTGTAAACTAAATTCTTAAGTCTTTATCGTCTCCTGTTCTCACTGGTTCACAAAAATGGTCTTCGTCAAGAACTTCTTCAGAATTATGTTCTATCAATGGTTGCGCTAGTCCCTCTAAAACATCTTTAAAGAACTTTAAATTATTACCCTTTGTTTTCCATTCCCTTCCAAAATGCTTCTCCAATAAATTGTTTACATCCGCTAACTTGGCAGGTTTTACTGGTACACCCATTGGAAGAACTTCTTGAGAAAGATGCTCCAACTTTTTCCCTTGTTTTTAAATTGAATTAGGTATTCCAGTGTCCAAGCAATAGAAAGGTTCTCCCTGAACCATAACATTTCCACTAGGATTTTTGTTAGTATAAATCTCTTGGCATCGAAAAACTTAAAATGCTAGGAGCCCACGGGTTTTAGAAAATCACTAACAGTAGATTTCCAGTCCATAACCAGACAATCTTGCCCTAAATTTCTTACAGTGCCGTGTTCCTTAAATAGGTCCAAATATATTTTAGGATCAATGATGGTTGAAATTTTTTTTAATTATTTTTCAATTCGTCCGAACACCCTATCAGGTGGTAAATATGAATGTCCAGATACAGGAAAAATGATTTCTATTGTTTTAATGTTAGGTGGTGCAACCTTAGAAAAAAAGTAAGACAACATACCTACCATTGTTGAATTGCGATTTTGTCCACCGCATCCGTCAGCACACAGTCGTATGTCCGAATAAGATGACAAATCAGCTTGTGATAGTGTATGACAGTTAAGTTGTAGGTGTATAACTGTCTGCTGTAATAGGCAATTTGGTCAGGGACCTTGGGATTGACCAAATTCTTTTGACAGTCAAATGAATAGGTTATTAAATTACAATCTAACTTCTTAAGTTTGTCAAAAAAAGCATTGGCTTTTAGCTTATGTACCCTTTTTTCTATCAAAAGTACATTTTTTTTATCGACGTCTTTTTCTAATTTAATTTTTTCAGAAATCTCAATGCATTTGGAACAAGCATCTGTTACTGGACTTCCAAATCCAATATTGTATTCTCTTGAAAATATGTGATGAATAAAATTTTTTTTACCTCAATAGTAGCATCTTTGTTGTAAAGCCTCCAAAGTTTGGATATATTTAAATCACTAGACAAATATTGCCGACTTGACTTTGAACGGCAGTAATGGCTTTCGACACCTTTCAAACTTTCCAGAAATTTTCTAACGGCCACTCGCTTTTCTTCATATTTTTTGCTTGTGCGATCACCACCACGTTTTTCTCTGGGCATAAGTCCGGTTTCAAGATGTTGCTTTGCAATTCTTTGGACACGAGCTTTAGAAATATTACGAATGTTTAAAAATGTTTTTTGACAAACCTGAATATCAAACTTCTCGCAATCAGATTGTTTCACAAAGTATTTTACACGTACGTCTTTCCTGCTGCTATTTTCTTTTTTCTGTCTATCTCGCTTTGGTTGTGAACATCTACAAAATTTTAATATGTATGCATCTTGCTCAACCTTGGCTTGCTCTTGATAAAAGTTACGATGAAAATTGTAAATGTCCCGATTACTTAATTTCATACATTTATATGTTTTCCATTATTCTTGCACTTAGGATATACTGGCAAGCTTGTCGCAGAATGCATACAAAAAAAATAAAAAACAATACTTTGTTAATAATTTGTCAATTTTAGACAATGCTACAACATACCGCTCACGTTTTAATATTTCTCGTCTCCACTTTGATTTGTCTCCAACAACTTTTCTACTTCTACCTCTTTCTGCCGACTTTATTTTTTCCTCCATATTTAGACCAATGAATTTCGTAGGATTTCAAAAAGTAGAACGTGAATAAATTTATCAAATAAAACAAAAAACAATGAACATATTAGTATACTGCACAGATAAACGTTTGCTAATATACTGCCTCAACTCAACAATCGAATAAAAATAAAATTGTCAGTTTGGATCACGTGCTGTCAGTTTCCAGCATTCTTATAGGCTGTGTGGATCAGGCGAGTTTTGACACATAAGATGCAGTGGATAAGGCGAGTTTTGCGCTGAACAGCAATATTTTGTCGATGAATATTAATGGGATAAAGCAACATTTGTTACGGAAATATTACTGTAAGAGGAGCACATCAACCTTTGTCGTCGAGGAGCACATCAACCGCAAGTCGAGTTTTGCTATGAGACGCCTTATATAGTGTGTGTATTGCTTTTTAGATTTCAAAATGCCCAGAATCCGCTCTATGTGACAAACCAAAGTCCAATAGCCATAAACAAATAAAGCTTGGTAGGACACCAATGTTTAATGATGAACAGGAATCCACCATAGCCAACCGTGTAAGAAAATACGGGGGCACTTACTTCTGGTCTAAGAAAATGACCAGAAAATTGCAGTGGTCGAAACCGGTCGTCGTAATTTTAATAGAATAGATTATAAGTAGGGGAGAGTACGCAGTGAAACAAAAAAGTTTTTAAGTTCAAAAAATTTATTTTTGAATTAAAAGGAAAATTTTTAAAGCAGTATGTTACACTAACTCTGTCTTAACATTCTAAGAACGAAATTCGCTAAAAATTCACATAGTAAAAAAATAAAACTTAATTAATAAAAAATAAAAAAAATACCGAAAATTGTTTCATTGTCTAGCAGAATCAACATTGGTGTAGAAGGGAAGGATTGTCAAGTGTGCTATGTGAATGCTTTATGAAATGAAACATGTAAAAATAATTCGGCCGTCGTCTAACCATTGGGCGTTGCTAAGCGCAATGTGAGGTTTGAAATATTTTTTCGAAACATCATCGTTGGGGAAATGTGTGGCCCGTTCATCGAGCAAAAAGATAAAAGAGGGAATGTAAAGGTAGTGGGGGCAAACATATTGTTAGACAGGAAGTGCGATCTTTAGAGGCCACTTTAAACAAGGAAAGAGAGTCTCTCTCCTTGTTTGACATCAAATTTAGTTGGGTTATGTTATTGTTTTTCCCAACTGTCACATGAAATTTAATTTATATTGAAGTTTTTTACCAATTGTGTCATATTTTAGACTATTATCGTTAATATTTAATTAAAACTTTCTCGTCTGAAAAATATTTTATAGCTATTCTTAATAAGTGTCAGAAAATTTAAATTTAGCGCCTTTGCATTTCCGGATATGTCCGCTATCAGAGGCCACTTTTTTGGTCTCCTTTTCATAAGGATTAGATTCCCTCTTTTGTCTTATTGCTCGATGGTCCCGTTAGCACAAATGATTGCGCAAGTTGTTACTAGAGTAACACGTTTGACACTGCTACACTCACTAACTTGTTTCGAACCCTTTTCGGCTACAATTTTTCTGGAATTTTGCGCAGTGCTATTACCCGTTTCATTAAGATTAAAGATTCTAGATGCATTAGCTACTTGACGTTTCTTTTCAAATAATTGCCGTAGATGATTAAAAAATGTTTTTACATTGTGTGGATTAAATGAAGTGATTCTGCTTAAACTGCAGGTTTTCGGCTAACGAATGCTAAGATTCCTTCCTCTTTTTTTACATTATCGTAGCCAATCAATTCCAGCTTACTTGTTTTCTGGCTAAGATGCAGGAACAACCAGTTTGTCTATATCCGCCATCTCCCAAGCAAGCCTTCTACAGTCTTTTGTAGACAATTCATAAGCCATTTTACTGCAGGTCTTAATATACTCTGCTAATCTTACTTCCTGTTCCTTTGTAAAAATTTGTCAGACGGAATAATTGGGTGATATTTTTATATCTGCGTCAGGATTATTGCGTTTTTTTTTGGCACATATCGTCGTAAAGTTACAAAACTAATATTATATCTCTCGGCTGCTCCAAGTAGAGAATAATTTTCCTCTAATACCAACTTTGTGTCAGCAGCCATTTCATCTGCAGACATACTCACTATTTCCCTAGGCTAATAATTTATAATATTACGGTACATAATGAAACGCGTATCACTGTGTACCACATAACACTGTTTCAGGGTGTACCAATATCCTAACCACACAATAAAATTTAAAACTTTGCTGCGCATCATTATCTTACAAATTGTATTTTAGGTTATATTACAAGGAAATTGGTTATAGCGTCATTGAAGGGTCCAATAAAAAATGACGATACGTCAGAGTGACGTTAAAAAAGAGGTTGAGAAAAATAAAATTTTAATGAGGGAAAATATTATTACAGCATTATTGGGTATAGTAGATATATTATTTGTTAATTACTCTGGGCCTAAACATGATAATTTAACATAGTTTACGATATACCGAAAATATAACATTTACTTAAGTCAAATTTAAAAAAAAACAAGAATCATTTTAGAATAAAAAACAATTAAAAAACAAAACATATTATGTATGTATATGAAACTAACATTGTGTAAAAAAGTTCTATTGCTGAAAAAAGTCCGTTATTTTTTTTTTGCACAACCATTTCCGAAAAATAAAGTTTTTCTGTTGTTTCCTTAATAAGCTGAGCTGCTTCTTTGGTATTTGTGGATGCCTCCCTGAACTGGTAAAAACTGGATATGGTCTCAGCAGCTCTCATTGCTTCTTGGATTGTAGGACAAGCAACGATGTCTTCTTCTTCTTCTTCTTCAGCTTCATCGACATCCATTTCCACGTTTTGCACCAGTTCAACAATTTCTTTATCACTTAGGACTTGAAATGTTTCCACCTCATCGTCTACTGAAATGTAGGAGTCAAGATCAGTTCCGAACGCTCCCTGATTCACATTAAATTTTTGTATCAACTCTGACAAAGGCATTTCGTCATCTTTATCAACGTCCTCAACATTGAGAGAAGCTACAGTCAATTTTGCTTGACGAAAACACTTATGAATTGTCACTGACGTAACCGCACTCCACGCATTGTCTAAAAACTGAACAGCATCCAGGATGGTAATGTTCACAGGTTCTCCATTATCCATACAAAAAATCATTCTTTTTAAAAGCTGTTTTCGATAATGCCACTTTAAACTTCTTATGACTCCCTGGTGCATAGGCTGCAAGACACTCGTGCAGTTGGCTGGTAAGAACACTAGATTTATATTGGTCAAATTAAGTTTGGGATGGGCTGCACAGTTGTCAACTAGGAGAAGAATTTTTCTTTTTTTGAAAGAGAGTTCCTTGTCCCACTTTCTCAATTCTTCTTCAAAAATAGCAGAAATCATCCATGTTTTTTTATTGGCTGTGTAGTTTACAGGTAGTGTTTTAATGTTTTTGAAACATCTAGGATGTAAACGTTTCCCAATAACCAAAAGCTTTCTTTTCTCTGTACCTGTCATATTTGCACAAACAAAAGCCGTCACTCTTTGCTTGGAAAGTTTTCCACCGACACATTTTTGATTTTTGAAATTTAAAGTTTTGTTTGGCGTTAATTTATAAAAGACACCTGTCTCGTCACCATTAAAGATATCTTCATCTTTGTATGGTTGCCTTTGTTGTGGCCATGTGTTTTGTAACCAGTCACTTGTTACGTTCTCGTCCACACATTTTGCCTCTCCAACAATTTTCGAGAAGGAAATTGAGTGCCTGGCTTTAAACCGATCTAACCAGCCGTTAGAGCGTGTGAAATCTTCACCAAACAATTTTCCGAACTCTGTAGCTTTCTCCTTTAAAAGTGGCCCGGACACAGGGATATCAGAACTGCGACACTGCTTGAACCATTTGAGTAGAGCTGAATCTACATCACCACGAATGCACTTCCTAATCTTTTTAACATTGTTTCCGTCCTCTTTAAAGGCTTTTATAATTTTGTCCTTGTTTTTTATGATTGAGCCGACAGTCGAATTAACAAGTCCAAATTGCCGGCATACATCAGCAATTTTTCGACCACTTTCAAATGCTCTTATAACACGCACTTTTTCTTTAATAGGCAAAACCTTCCTTTTAGTGCTACAACTTGCCATATTAAAAAATAAAAGCTTATTACCAAATTAAAATAAAAAAAAAAAAAAACAAAACGATCCGAACACAATTTCACGGTAGCGAAAATTTCTTAAACAGACTGTTCCGAAACAGAAAATTTGACTGTTAGGAGTGTTAGGACGGCACTGATAAATGCGAAATTATAGATTGTCAGGGTAACATAACTGTACACAGAAGGGATAATGGACCTTTCTTACATTCTTGGAAGGAACAAATGCCGCAAAGCCAGAGACGCATTGCACTTTATTCTTCATATAATAAAAAAAGGATAACCTACTATAAAATTTTATGACGCTATAACCGAGGGTTAGTTTATTTTTAGCCGATAAAATCGGGTTTTTAATAACGTTATGGAATAGTTTTTGACCGGACCTATTAAACATTGACATTATAACCGAGATGACATAACTACCGAGGCCGTAATAAGCGAGTTCCACTGTATTACATAGATAAAATGCAAATTTAATAGTAAGAATGCTTGAAATTGGCTTTTAATAAATAAAAAATACATGCCAACCACTCTTATTGAGTTACTTACCTTAAAACATAAAAAATATAAAAAAAATATAAACATAAAATCCAATGACTACTCGAAAAACTTATTGCAAGTACGTGAAAGCTCACAACAACACTTAACTCTACTGTGCAACTGTAGATTTCACAAATGCGCTTTACGAGGGCGCCAAATCTAAAAAATAAATTTCGGTGTTTCACTGTGAACCATTTATCACTGTGTACCACTTTCCCCTAAGTTCAAAATTTAATTCTACAAACCTTGCTGTAGAATATGAAACCCATTAATTATTTAAATAACATGTATATTATTATGTATTAAATGGCTTGAAAGTACAAACCTGCAATTGACTCTGATACGTTGGTGGGTTTATTAACATATTCTATTAATTCTTGCGCAACGTCACCAATAGAATTGTCATTTTCTATCTCTCTTTGTTTCTTGAGAACAGACGTTCCCTTATTTATACAGTCACTTTCAGGCTTTCTTGCTTTATTTTTCGTTTCTTTAGTCCTGTAATTACTTGGTTTCCAAGTTGCCCAATAAGTTTCCTCTATTTTATTTAGAATTCTTTTAGAATTTTGATTAGACATTTTCGAATATTTTTCGATACGATTATCGGAGAAATTTGGATCAACACAGTGTCTATATTCATGAATATAAATTGGACAATCTAATTTTTTCTGAAGCAATTTTTGATTGCATGGTTCCCTCATCTTGAAATTACCTAAAAAATTCTATGTTCTTTGTTTATTTTTGTATTTTTTAAAATCAGTGTTGAACAAAAATTAGTTCTGGCTGTACCAGAGAGATAAGTACAACAGATCTTTCAAGTAAAGGGGGACAAGGAAGAAGCATCCACGAGATCAATAGTGCCATATCAACTACAAAGTAAAGTACATCTTTTCAGAATTCTGCAAGAACACGAAATGTGAGGTATTATGCATCCAGGAAACCCACATAGACCTAACTGGAGCTAGACGTAAAGTCTCCGGTATGAAACTAATTGCAGAAAGACCACACAATAAGCATGAGAGCGCAGTATTTGTGAGAACTCAAACCATATTCTCATCTGTGGGAATAACAAATGTACACGGTATAGAGATATAACCACTGAGATCGGAAAATGCACAATAATCTCGGTATACAAGCCCCCAAACCAGCCTTTTATATTTTCACCCCCAACTAATTTTCAATAACAAGCCAATCAGCTTGTACTGGGAGACTTTAACAGTAACAGTTTACTCTGGAGCTATGCAGATTCGGACGCAAATGGAGACGCAGTAGAATTATGGGCCGAAACGAGTGGCCTCACGTTAATCCATGATCCTAAACTTCCACCATCTTCTCAGAGCAAAGTTTAGAAAAGAGGATATAACCCCGATATCTGTTTTTCAAGCAATAACCTCGAAGATCGATGTACCAAAGTAGTATGGCCTCATACCAAAAACTCAGCATAGACCAATTGGTATAAATATCTTTCCAATTGTCAGAACACAAGCTATTCCATTCTGAAGGAGATTTAACTTCAAAAAGGCAAACTGGTACTCAAGTTGGAAGATATATAGAACTTTGGTCTGAATTTATGGCTAGCAATATACACAATGACATTTTCCTTATACAATTTTCATAACCGTTTATTATACTGTATAAACAGACTTTTATAAATATGGTCGCACTTACCATCTTTAAAGACATGATGTCCCTGCTTATAAGATAAATTATAAGCCATTTTAACTGTTAATTTTTTAAACATTTACCTTGATAATAGGTATATCAGTGATTTTCTGTCAAATTTGGAAATACATTTGGCGTATTAGATTGAAGTTTGGATTCAAGTTGCAAGGTGACAATGTCAGAAAAACTACATAGTAAAATCTTCTTTTTTCATTTATAAGATGTAAAGTATGCTCAATTGTCAGAGGCATAATTAAATTACAAGCAGTTTAACCATCGAGCAAAAAGATAAAAGAGGGAATCTAATCGTTATGAAAAGGAGACCAAAAAAGTGGCCTCTGATGGCGGACATATCCGGAAATGCGAAGGCGCTAAATTTAAATTTTCCAACACTTATTAACAATAGCTATAAAATATTTTTCAGACGAGAAAGTTTTAATTAAATATTAACTATAATAGTCTAAAAAGTGACACAATTGGTAAAAAACTTCAATATAAATAAAATTTCATGTGACAGTTGGGACAAACAATAACATAACCAAACTAAATTTGACTTCTCAAACAAGGAAAGAGACTGTCTTTCCTTGTTTAAAGTGGCCTCTCAAGATAGCACTTCCTGTCTAACAATATTTTTGTTCCCACTACCTTTACATTCCCTCTTTTATCTTTTTGCTCGATGAGTTTAACTCCATTTTTTGAGAGATCTTCGTACAAGTTGACAGCTGCTATCGGGATTATTCTATACCCCATATTACTGGCAGTTCATTAATTTAAAATCTTGTGTGGAGAGTGTTTCAAGCTTCTCCTAAAAAATCATGTCGTTTACGAGTTTTGTCGCGAATATTGCCCGAGTTCCTTTAAGGTAACGTAAGGTTTCAGTTCCCTAAAATTGCCGATGAGTGGATAAAATTTACCTCAGATTTTAAAAAGAAGTGGCAATTTCCTCACTGTTTAGGAGCTGTCGATGGAAAACATATTCGGATTGTTTATTACTTTTACTTTATACTTACCTACTACTACAAACCTGCAGTGTACATTCCTTCCAAAAATAAATCACTTAAAATAAAACTTCCTCCACATTGCTCTATTTACACTGCAGAAGCGGTAGCTATTAGGAAAGCTCTGGATTGGCTAGAGGGCGCAAATTTGCAATATATTGTGATCATCTCAGACTCTAAGTCAGTTCTTAGTGAACTTGATAATACTGAGTTTAACCATAAGACATGTGTGAGCTGATATGTGACATTAAACAAAAAATGAGAAAGAAAGATGTAACATTTATTTGTTAAAAAAAAATGAATTATACTTGTATGTAATGTCAGTTTTCGCAAGAATAGTCACTGTTTTTTTTTCGAGCCGTCTCTCATCTAAGGGATTTGTAAAACGGCGTTTTCAACAAATTTGAAAGATGCCCACATGGTTCCATTGCGCTTGAGTTTTTAAGGAACCAAGTTTCAAAGATTGCGTCCCAGTGCCCAGTTTCCACCCAAATTTTTTTTTGTCCCTGGTTGTCATTTCAGACTATCTTTGCAGTTTAGAGATGCATTTGTTTGAGTTTGCAGTGAATCCGAGACCAGTTTCAAACCCAGAAATTTTAAAGAAAAAAAATAACATTTAGTGAAATTTAGGTAACTTTTTTTGTTTAACTTTTAAAGTAAAAATAGACATTTTCCATCAATAATTGCTTTCAAAACAAGTTAAGAAATTGTAACAAGTAAAATCAAAATGTGTTAGGGTGTGGCCTAACTGTCATATTAATTATTCTCAAAGTTTTAAAATTTAATATTGACATCTGACAGCTAGCTTTATTTTTTTGACAATTGATACATACCTAATCACAAATTGGAATGTTGTTTTGTTTTTTAGAAAAAGGATAACCTTTATGCATAGTTCCATTCAAAAAGATATTTTTCATTTGTAATAATTTATTTCTGCTACAAAATATCGCCTATGAATAATTGTAAGTTCTTATAGTATCTCCAACTTCTAGAGTTTGTAAACCGATAGTAACATAGTAAGTTTGTTTTTTGTTATTTTGTATTACTATGTATATTTGTAACTGTTTGTGGTGAGACAACCATAAATATGTAATTTTTTCCCTTTAAAAAGTTTTAACCCTTTTTTATATTTTTTAGGAAGGAAGAGCCTTTCTTTCATCCAACAGGAAGATTCTTCTAAACGGCGTCCTTATTTTAAATAGCTTAAGAACCTTCTTGTGTTCCAGGAGATTCATGTAAACCTTTTTACTTCATTTTTGTAGTTAACTCATTCCAGTCCCCTTATGATTCATTTATCTGTGGCCCAGCTCTCCAAAAAAACACTGAGTAGCCGTTAGCAAACGTTTCGGTTACCCCTTATAGTAATACCGTATGTGGTAGGCAAATAATCGTTACACCACAAGAGAAAACTTCTATGAACAACTTCAGACTGTAATAAACGAGACCTCAAATGAGACATATTAACACTGAGATGAAGTCAAGAATTTAAAAAGCCAGTATAAGACCAATAGTGACATGTCTGAGAAACCCAACCGACAGAGCCACAACAACAAAGGCTACTGGAAACGGGAGATATGTATAAACAGTGTATAAACGAATGGAGACTAAACAGAAAAAAGAATGGAATAACCACATAAGCAGAATGGGAGAGACCCGTTTGGTCAAAACAACCAATTGTTAGAAGTATCGGACAACCGCGCAAAAAATGGAGCAACCTTCCATAGATGTTCAATACGCCAATAAACAAGTAGAATTGTCTATAAATTGCAAAGAGATGCTTGGAATTGATTGTGATAGTTTTTGGTTAATTAGTCTCCAGCCTGGAGACTTTCAATTTTACCTCGGACTCATTATCCGGGCGGCGTCGCACATGTAATTCTCCATCAGCACTCATTTTTTTCTTCTATCTTCTATCTTCCTAGTCATTCAATCAACTTTCCAATCTATTCCCAATATATTTTTAATGTACAGGGTTTCCCAATAGGGACGTCCTGTTTTTGAAATGTCTTAGCGGCCATTTTGAAAATGATGGAACTGTCACTTTTTGACGTTTGTATTTAGTATACTCTAACAAATTACCATGGCAAGATATACGCTTGAACAACGTTTGGAAATTATCCTAAAATTTTATGCTAATAATCGTTCTTTTGTGAATACCTATCGTGCATTACGTGAAAGTTATGGACCAAATGATCGTCCTGATGTGCGTGTAATTTGTCGAATCGTGGAAAAGTTTGAACGTGAATTTACTTTGCAGGATACGAAACCACCAACTAGACACCGAAATGCAAGAACTCAGGACAATATTGCTGCTGTAATAGCCAGTGTAGCGGAGAATGCAAATGTGTCCGTAAATCGTCGTTCTCAGGAACTTGGACTCGCCAGAATGACAACTTGGCGAATTCTGAGAAAAGATTTAGGCCTACACCCTTACAAGATTGTTCTGACTCAAGAACTGAAGCCACTTGACCATCATAAGCTTCGTTTGTTCGCTGATTGGGCTCTAGACAAACTCGAAAATGATGGCGATTTTTTCAAAAAAATAATCTTTTCCGATGAAGCTCATTTTTGGTTAAACCGCTTTGTGAATAAGCAAAATTGTCGTTTTTGGAGTGAAAATAATCCACATGAGATTCTTGAGAAACCTTTGCATCCAGAAAAAGTCACTGTGTGGTGTGGTTTATGGCATGGTGGCATCATCGGACCTTATTTTTTCGAACATGGTGTAACAGTTAACGGTGAAAGGTATCGAACGATGATAACGGATTTTTTGTGGCCTCAGTTGGATGAAATGGATTTGGATGGCATGTTTTTTCAACAGGACTGTGCCACATGTCACACTACTGCCCCAACCATTGATTTATTGAAGGAAAAGTTCCCGGAAACATTGATTTCTCTTGATGCCAGAGATCTCAGGAGAATTCAGCAACTTCGACCAGATGCTTGGCCTCCAAAAAGCTGCGATTTAACACCATTGGATTATTTTTTATGGGGCTATCTTAAGTCATTGGTCTATGTGAATAAACCACAATCCATTGAAGACTTGAAGAGGAATATAGAGTACACCATTCGTGAGATTAATGCAGATATTTTGCATAAAGTGACCGAAAATTGGGTTCATCGGATTCGCTCCTGCAAACGTAGTAGAGGGGGACATTTGAATGAGGTGTTATTCAGAACATAATTGTTATCTATTATATTTTGCAATAAACTTTTCTTTTTTTGATTTATAGCAATTTTTAACGTTTCGTTAAAAAAAAACATCAGGACATTCTTATTGGGAGACCTCTTATTACTTAGGTTGTTCAGGTTCTTGCATATTTTAGTAATTCTTTTAGTTACAATACCAAGTATCGTTAAAATGGTAATCAACGATAATAACTTATTTTATGTCAATACATAAAAAAACTTTTCATGGTATAAAATATTTATTGGGCCAAATTGTTGATAATAAAAAAACACTTAAAACTTAACATATTAATAATGCAACTAAATATAATGTGCGATTATAGGCATATAGAAACAGTTTAGGCTGCGAGGTATTGGTAAAAATCATTTTAAGAAGCAAATTTAACATTTTAGGAAAAATTCTTGTTAATTACATATGAATATTTTGCTACAAAGATGCCAAAATGGCAAACACTACATTCATTTTCTACCATATTTTGTACGGAAATAATTAAGGTCAAAATAAACTTATGCAGCGGAGTATCGGAGGATCCAATGTAATTCTCGAATGCAAAGAAACGCTTCCTGTCCCAATCAACATGCTTTAACCTGCAGAGTATTAGCAATTTACACACCACCCCTTCTAATGAAATTCGACAATATTGGATGAGTATTTTGGCAAATTCCTGTCCTCTTTTTACTTCAAACACCACGTATTTATGTCTTAAGCAAGTATATACCAAATTTCAAGGCTCTACGCTCTCTCATATCTGTAACTAAAGTGACCTTTGACCTATTTATCCTAAGTTCAATATGTTCATCCTTGAACCAAGAGGAACCTATATGCCGAGGATTCAAGACGAGGGTTTTTCTATAAATAATTAACGCACAGACAGAAAGACCGACAGTTGGACAGAAAATAACACGATTTCAAGAACTAACTGTCAGGATATAAGTTGCATCCTCTAAAGGGACACACAGAACAGGTAAAGACAGACAGTTGGACAGAAAATGACAAGATTTCAACAACTGTCAGGATCTAAGTTGCATCCTCAAAAGGGAAGCTTGACTAAAAAAATAACGAAATTAGCTATAGCATACATATAATAAACATTAACAATAATAACGTGAAACAACTGTTGGAAAATCAACTCCATATATTTACAAGGATCCGATTGATGATTATCAGCACAGGGTTAAAAGTCACTGCGTTTGGCACGGAATATACTCTATGTAAAATACGTACTATGATATAATTCGAGACGAAGGATACATATTATATAAATAGAAAGTTTTTTTCCTGGGTTTGTCGGTATGTTGTAAATAAAACTACTTAAATATTAAATAAAATAACCCATTATTCATCCAGATACTGACAGAGAATGTAGCGTAGAAGTAATTTTAAACTGTTTGTCCTCGTTTTAGTGTAGTGTTTTGTATAATTTATGTTATTTTTAATATTTCCACAATCTACGCTTGCCGGATAGTTCTTATTTTGACGAAATGCCCCTGAAGATGCTATTTTAAGCGAAAGTACTTGGGCTAGATTTAATTAACTTGTGTTCGATAATAGCCTTATTTTCAAAGTTTACTTAAATATTGTTTAAACGTTTCGGCAAATTTGCAATTTTCAATAAGCAATTTATTTTATATTATACGCTTATATTAAATGTTTACACTTTTTAAAAGTTTTAACATGGATTAAAAAATTGGTATCTGACATTGACAGATGACATCTGGGAGGTATATTAAAATAGGAGTGCAATGTCATCTGTCAGTACCTGCCAGGTGCCATGTTTCAATGTCAGTTAGCAATTTTTTAATCCATGTTAAACTTTTAAAAAGTGTAGGCATGAAATATAAGTGTATAATATAATGTTTAAATATAAAATAAAGTGCTTATTGAAAATGGCAAATTTGCCGAGACGTTTAAGCAATATTTAAGTAGTTTTATTTACAATAGACGACAAACCCAGGAAATAAAAAAGTTTCTATTTAAATATTCATGGTCAGAAATTCCGAAGCTTACTAGAAGCTATTGGACGAAGTTATAACCTTTTATTCCGACAATACACCTACAGTTTTGCAAAAAGCAAAAAACCATCATCTGTACGCTTTACGTCGAGTAAAAACGTTGAAATAAAAGTAGAAGATTACATTTCTATTCAACTTGAGTTCTCCACCATTTTCCTACAAGTGTTACAATGTCGAAACACGTGTAGGAGAAAACCCCAATAGGAATGTCGAGCCACTGGTGAGTCAGTGATATTTATATTTTCAAAGTCCTAAATACTTAGTCGAGAACGACTATATATATATATATATATATATATATATATATATATATATTATATATATATATAATATATATATATATATATAATATATATATATATATATATATATATATATATATATATATATTAGGCGGCACACGCCCTTCCGGTAGGGATCTATGGAGGAGTATCACCGAGCCGCAAGCCCTTATCTCTTGCCGTACTGCTCCACCATAGGCCGATCAGATACCACGACTATATACTGAGTTATTTAGCAACACAAAAATCTCCTCTCAATTAACATTTCTGCAGCTAACCTTTGTTCTAAACAAAGTAAGCTCGCAGTGTTGCGAAAGTTACTAATTACTACGATGGGCAGCTTAAGTTTCGAGAGTTTATCACTATATCAGTCAAGACGTAGGTACCTCAATCCTACGGGTACTTACAAACGCGAGCTAGCAAATCAATCAATCTTTCAATGGATCTTCTGGTTTGTTACAATAATGTAAAATTTACTTCTTAAAATGTTCATTGTCAACACCATTGTTAACAGTCTTCACAGATTATTTTTAAGGTACCAAGTAAATTTCTATATGACTACGATTATATCACAAATAGTTCAAATAATTTTACACGATCGTGTAAAATACTTAACGATCTATAGTCTTAATTATAATAAGAAATAGGAAAAAGATGCGGTTTTATGAAAAAGAAAATGAGAATAGCACCTGGCGTCTAAAGTCTAAGTATCAAGCTAACCTGTAAAATCAAGTTCGTTTTGTTTTATTGACTCTAGTTTTCAAAAAACCACAAATGTTTCGTATTTCGTTTGTATCACTGGTACTAATACACTGTACTACCCATTTTATTTGAACGAACCAAACTTTTTATTGAAGTTGGACTGTATCTTGTGTATTGTTAAAAACCATACCTGCTTTATTGAAGATACAAAGTTTATTTAAAAAATAAAGGCAGAAAGAGAAAGAAAGAACACTTTAACCTAAAATAGTCCGTAGTAATTGAAAATCCCTAAAGATTTGCTTTTAATTTCTACTAACATAAGAAGTAGAAATGCTGTAAGTATGGAGGAGAAAATTACTCACCTCTTCATTTTTAGCATGGGAAGTTTGAAAAATAAAGAGATCTAAACGTAGAGCGGGTGGTGAAGGAAAATTACATTGGAATCAAAAGAGGTGTGTAACTGATGAATGCATCGAAATATTATGTACATGTTCATTTATGAACTGGTCATATACAACCCATATGTTCCACATCGAAAAAGAAATCAGTGAACAATCCTCTTATCATGTAAGATAAACAGTAGGTATATATCTTGTTTGATATTGTTCTAGTGGTAAATATTACCCTATAAATCGTTTCATCCTTTAAATATTGAATCCATCCTTTAAGAATTGAATATATAAAAATTAACAATAAAACATTAAAATTTGATTAAGGAAATTTCTTTTGATTTGGTCTCCTAGTTTGACTACCTTCTTCGAAATATAGTGAAAACATTGAGTATTGTCGTTTTGAAAACCATTTACGTCGAGTCCGAAAACTAATGCGGAATGGAATGAAATCGCTTGGACGACAATGATGCAAATTTCACAGTAGTTTATCACTACTCCACTATTCAGTAAAATGTTAGCAGTTTTGTTTTTATTTATTAATTCATTAAACTAAATGAACTTCTTAATTATACACACCTTTCAGTTGGTGAATAATCAAAATAATAAAAATATTTAAATCACACAAAATGTTAACAACACAAAACTTTAAGCATATATATATATATATATATATATATATATATATATAATATATATATATATTATATATATATATATATATATATATATATATATATATATATGTAAAAGTAAACCTATGTTTATTTTAAATGAAACAGCAGGGTTTAGTTATTTTTAGTTAATTAAAGTTTTAGGTTGTATGACTGTTTAAGTTTTATTGACATTGACATATTTTAAATTGTATTGTCAAATTACTTAATGGCGTAAGAAATAGCATTGTTCTTGATTCTCTTTTTAGGTTTGTATATTTGTTAAGTTATGTTAGTTATGATATTATTGTTAATAATTTATATTGTAGAATTTTAATGATAATAAACTCTTTTTAGACGAATTCAAACTGCTATCTCTTCACATGAATAAGGGTATGATATTACACTTATAAATCAAGAACTTAAGCTGAAAAAACAAATATATAGTGATAACTATAAATTTCCAAGCCGTTATTTGGACAAAACGATATTTAAGAATGAATTTTACATCAATGAGAATTTGCATGGCTATAGAAGCAAACAGTAGTGATAGTAAGAAAAATGTATATAAATTTAAGTGGCTGCAGCCAACAGGTTCCCGTTTTTATTATGAAATTCCCTTTGAAAAACAACTTCAAATTGATCATTCTGAACTATTTCATCTGAAAAAAGTGAAGAATATGTTAGCATCTATGAAAACAAGAGGATCCTTTAGAACAGGTACTATAGCATTAGAAGACAATTTGAAGGAGATTTATTTTGATTCAGATGGTGATGTGGTTTATCAAAGTGAGTACTTACAACAGACCTTATTACCAGTGTATGAGAAGATAGAAACAACTGAACAATTTCCATCATTTGCTGAGTTGCTTCAGAAATTTAATGACACAAATTTACCTAAAGTTGAAAAGAAAAATTTTAAAAAAATAAAAGATGATTTTGTACTTAGAAATTTTGATGGAAATAATGTTCCAACGAATTCATGGCTCAAGACCTTCGAATCAGAATGTTTGCGATGTGAGGTGGTCGCTGATGAAGACAAGATTTTGATTCTACGTTTGTTTCTTGATGGAATAGCAAAAGAATGGTTTGAATCAAAAATAATAACATTAGGCTTAGATAACAGTTTTGAGGTATGGAAAATTAATTTTTTAGATAGTTTTTGTGAAACAGGTTGGCATAATCATAGGCAAGCTTATTCTTTTAGGTATATAGGTGGTAGTATTGTTGATTATGCGTTTCGTAAAGAAAATTTATTGCTAAATATTAAGAATGATTTTCCCATTGATATACTAATTGATTTAATTGTAACAAATTTGCCAATTTATATACAAGATAATATTAATAGAGCTGACGTTACAACAATGGAAAAATTGGTAGGTGAATTACGAAAATTGGAAAGTTTAGTTATAAAAAAGAAGAATAAATTGGAGACAAAACCAAATTTTTATCAAAAAACTACTATAATACCAGAAGAACAGAAAACTACTTGTCAATATTGTGATAAAAAAGGATTCCCTGGGAGGTTTCATCCAGAGGCAATATGCCGTTTAAAGCAAAAAGATAAAAAGGTAACAAAAGAAAGCAAATCAAATGATATTAAATATATTAATAATATTGCTATACAGGAGACATTAAATGAAACAGTAACTGACCAAAAAAACTAGATTTGCTGCCATTGATATATATATATATATATATATATATATATATATAATATATATATATATATATATATATATATATAAACGAAAAAAGCTTGGAAAAATCAATGAATTACGTTATTTCGTAGAAAGACCTGTTCTCTTGTGTAAGCGGTTCGTCAGTAATGTGATTCTGCTTTTAGTAATAAATTTCACATGTAAAATTGTTCGCGGAATTTCGCACATCTGCGCTAATGTGCGAAACTCCGCGATGGTAATGTGCGGAACTCTAGTGGTATTAAAGATTGTATTCGTTTTAAAATGGGTAATACATAAAAAATGAAGATATCTTTTTTTCATGATTATTAAACTTAAAATTAATATATATTTGCACTGTTAAGTATAATCTAATTTGTGGTTCTGATTATACATATTTTCAATTGATCACTCTACAATATCTTTTTCATTCAAATTACTTTGCTATATGTACACTTATCCAAATTCAATACTCAGTTATTTTTTATCATTACTAATAGACAAAACACATCAAATTGTTCTATATATCTTTCCAAGTATTTTGGTAAATTTATCTCAAAAGTTGTTCAAAATACAGAGTATATTACTAAACTCTCTGTGCATACTGAAGGATACAATAATAAAGGGTCTGTTGATTTTGTTCTGGCAGCAGTTTGTTGTAAGCTGGTTGTACTGCATCTACTTGGTTCATTGTACATCGATGATACAACTGATATTCAGCTTATTGCAATATAAGAGATATCGGCACCAAATGGTTCCGTCTTTGGTAGAATCAACATCAACGTGGTAGAAAAAGAAAAATAAGATTGCAAAAAGATAACCAAAGATCCTTTTGGGAAACCACAACAATACAATTGTATTTTATACACAGATGGAGGCACAATTAACGGATTCCTTTCAGTTTTGACATTTGTTATGATGTTGGAAGCAGACAAGTTGTGGTTTTTTAAATGGAAAAAGTGCTGAATAGTTTAGTTGTGAAGTAGAAATCATATCCTAACTGAATGCTGTTTATGGGCAGTCGGCATTGTCCTGAGCAATAGTGAAATCTAAGAAAGCTAAAGTTTTTTATGGTCATAGAAGTCTACATACACAACCACTGAGGAAGTATCATGTAGATTGTGGGAAGAAGACAAAATCTTCATACGCCTAGTCTCAAACTTCCATGCCATAAGTAAACCAAGGTCACTATATTTTGGGACACAGAAAATATAGGAAAAGCATATTCTCGACCTAAAGCCTTAGAATAATAAGGGTGATTCATTTAGAGGTACTTTTTTTGGTGTGGATTTGATTGGAGATTTTCCGTGAATACTGTCAAACTGACATTTCGCTTTTTGACATATCATGATGGAAAGACAGCCCTGTACAGCGACTAGAAATTATTAAGTTGTATTTTGAAAATGGGAATTCTGTGACGAATGTGTTTCGTGCGCTTAGAGCAATTTATGGTCCACATAATCATCCTACTGAACGTACAATTCGCTTTACGATTAGTTAGTTTGAAACCCAGTTTTCATTATTGGATAACATGCGACCAAATAGACCACATTCAGCACGTACTGAAGAAAATATAGCGGCGGTAACGGATAGTGTACTCGAAAATAATGAAGAATCGATTCGTGGCCGTTCTCAAAAGCTTGGCGTATCTTAGAATCTTGATATAAAACCATACAAAGTTCAATTAGTGCAAGAGCTGAAGCCGACCGACCTTCCGAGTGGTCACCGTTTCAGTCGATAGGCTCTGGATAAGCTTTCAGAAAATCCAATGTTTTCGAGAAAAATTTTGTTTTCAAATGAGGCCCATTTTTGGCTTAATGGGTACGTTAATAAACAAAATGTCCATATTTGGGGTGATGCACAACCCAAAGAGGTTCAAGAGTTGCCATTACACCCTGAAAAAACAACTGTTTGGTGTAGTTTATGGGCTGGTGGAATCGTTGGTCCAATTTCTTTAGAACAGAGGCCGACCAAAATGTTACTGTGAATGGAGACCGTTATAGTGTCATAATAACGGACTATTTGGTACCTGAAATTGAAGCTCGTGGTCTCGGCGACATTTGGTTCCAACAAGATGGCGCCACTTGCCATACAGCCCGTGAAAGCATGGCTTTACTACGAGAACGATTCGGTGAACAAATTATTTCACGCTTTAGACCAGTGAATTTGCCGCCTAGATCCTGTGATATCTCACCTCTAGACTCTTTCTTTTGGGGCTACCTAAACTCCAGAGTCTACATGAATAAACCAGACACGATTGAGACATTGGAGGCCAATATAACTCGTCATTGGTGAAATACCAATCGAAATGCTGGAACGAGTAATCGAGTATTGGAACTTCATGGTTCTTTTGTATGATAATAAATATTTTCAAATTAAATTTATTTTTTTCATTGTATTTTCTTGTTTTGAAAAAAGTACCTCTAAATGAATCACCCTTTATAAACTTTTTGAAGAATAGAAGTGAAAATGCCATGTCGACTGAAATTGCCAACTGGTAACCTTTATAAAGTCAAGGCAAGGGTCAAAATACAGTCAGGAAAAGTCAAATTATACATTGTAAAACAGGGTGGAGGTACAAATTATCCCCTACTCTCTCTATCACTATTTTATGATTATTTGATCAGTGAATACGCAGAAAAAGTTCGCACCTTTTTGACAATTGATAAAATTCAATCTCTAGCACATATATTTATGAGATAATAATGTAATAGTCTCTTATTTAGAACATTTTTAAGTTTAGTGAGCCACAGGGTATAAATAGTTAGAAAGATTAATGATATAAACATATATAGGTCGGTGGTGCCTACACATCCACTTATTTCTTGAGCTTATGAGCTTAAGTAATCGATTCTCTTAATACAGTACAACATTTGTTATGATTAACAAGCTAGTTGAAATGTAACATCCCAAAAAAGATGATCGATTCTTTTAATACAGTACAATATTTGTTATGATTAATAAGTTAATTGAAATGTAACATCCCAAACAAGATTATTTTAAAAATGGTAGTACACTTCATCTAATTTATATACCGATGCACGTCATCGGCGTCATAGCCGGTGACGTCACATGATACCAACACAAAATATTTAGGATGTAGGTGTGTTCTTTTTTAGAATCACTTTACCGAGTACACTGGCATTACAGCCACTAGAAATATTTTATTATATACGCATAGAAATAATATTTAAAAATTTCTATTAATGTTAACTTAAAGAAATACACAATAATATGTTTCATTTAATTTGTATAAATGCATTATAAAGCGTTTTTATCAAGAACATTTGTTCGGAACACACTGAAACTGTATTTGAACGAAGGTAAAATTTTGGCATAAATTGGTAACACTTATTTGACAGTTCCGGTGTTGACACTTATTGTACTTCATTATTTTGAATTTTAAAGTGAATATCTCTCGTTTTATATTTTTAACTATTTAATAAAATCTGTTCTTTTTAGAACAAAATTAGTGTGTTTTATTTTAAAAATGTCACGTAAGAATTTAAATATTTACGTTGTAAAGAGATGGTAATACTTTTGCAATAATTATGTAATCTATTTGATTTAAAATGGAGTCAGGATTTTTTTATACTTTGGCAACTATGTCAACTTCGATCTCTGACGTAGATAATGACGTAAGTCGTTATCTAAATTAGATGAAGTATATGTTATTATAACCAAACGTTTTTCGGCGGTTATTATTTTCCAAACTGACAGTTGACTTAGCTGGCCTCGATCTTAGAGACATATAGCCCTGTTTTTAGTTGACAATTCTGAGGGCTAGTACCCTCAGGATGATATCAAATTCTTATGTCAGAAATTAGAGTATTCAGATTGATATTAGAGTATTCATTCTATTGTCTGCAATACATATTACCAATTTCTAAAAATTTTCCGCCACCTGCCATATTTGAAATTGACGGTTTCTATGTATTTGTCTTTGGTTAATACAGAGGAAGTTATTCTGTATTATTTCTGACAACATATGAGTTTGTACTGCGAAGACAGAATCTGTATAAGTTTATACCATTTCGATTACTAGCCACCTTATAACCGACCACACAGCACATATCATCAAACCTCTAACTAATTTGACCTGGGGTGCAAGTATATTTATATGTAAATTGAAAGACAGTGTGTATTCATATAACAAAATTTTCATAGAACAATATTTCGCATCGTTATTTCACTGTACATAAAACACAAACAAGTTCACAACTTCTATCACTTGCACGCAATTTTATAATAGTCTTTAAATTTATTAAGGTATTCCTACTTATATATTGTTTCTACTTTCTTTAGTAAACAACAATATTTTACGAATAATTTTCACACTTATTTTGATTAAGTTATAACAATGAAGCAGTTTAGGGGCAGTCGAATATGAGTTTAAAAAACGAAGGGCAGTTTTTAGACTTAGTTTATTGTGTCAGACAATTTTTAAAAAATTTTTACAATCGAAAATGCTAACTGTAACTGCGGTTTAAATTTTTATAACATTATTGAGGAAGTAAATAGTTTAAGATGGCAGTTTTAATTTTGTTATTTTTTCTATTAAAAGTGCACAAGATTTAATCATTAATCGGAAAACAGATCAACTATATGAACCCAACAAATAATCAATAGCATCAAACGATAGTCGAGACGTGATCTGAGACGTGAAAATTGGTTGGATGCCGAAGTTTATCTAAATTTCTTCACCAAACTTAAAAATAATTCGAACAACGATTTCTAAGCGATATATTATCATTTTCTACTAGAAACCTTTTAGAGAAATGTTGAATGGGTTGCAACGCGAGTCCATTTCAATTTAGACAAAAAGAAATAAACAACAAATGACATACAATCAATTTATTCTACCATGGAGACCGGTTTCGCATACTACAATTGTCTATGCATCGTCATGTCTCCGGAAAGGTAACTAAATGCTGCAAATACTTTACCTAAAGCTTTCAAAGAAATAAATTTTCTTTAACGTTTTCGTCACCATTATTTGTGTCATCATGGATAGTTCCTGTTTATTGATAACATAGCTAGAGCATTTAATAAGACATCTTTCATAGTGATTCTTATATTTTTTGTGAACTTGAAAATATTAAATGGTGTGCCCAATATTCACTATCGCATTTTAATTTAATGCCACACGGCCAATGTGAGTTTTAAACTTTTTTTTCTCCGAGGGTGGACATTTCTAAAAACCGTATCAGCTTAACCCATCCCTGGGGATGGCTGGCGTGTGTTGAATTCAGGACAGAAGAGTACATCCGAGCCCATTTTCCCTTAGAAAAAAGAGGCCCTGCAAACAGATGCGTTCCTGTTATCCTGCCTACCAAGTAAAACCACCCTCTCATACTTATGTGCAGTTGACTGTCGCATGTACCGTACTTCGACCGTGGGATAGCTGCTGTAAGGCTTACGACACTTTTGGAGCTCTCCTTTCTCTTACCTATATCTTGTCTCTGTCGTTGGTCCGACTGTTTCTCTTTTTTTTTTCTTTTTAATTATTGTTCGAATGTAATTATGTAGAATATTCCATCCCTCCTTACTTCCCGTCATCTTCACGATCATCACTCTCACAGTAACAGCGTTCATGCAAGATATTCCGCCATTACATTCATCAGATAGTGACACCCCTCTCTTCCAATGACTACATCACCTCTTTCCATTGCAAAGTGTTGAATGCATTTCTAACATCGAAGAGCAGCAGAGCCGCTCAGCACTGTTCGTCCCTCAATGTTGTGTAATACCTCGATTACACCCCAAATTGCGTTAATTGTGCTCTTCCCTTTGCAGAATCCGAATTTTCTCGGGGACAGGCCTCCTGATCTCTCAATCGTTTCGTCAATCCGTCCTCACAGGATCCTCTCGTAGAACATTCCGATGCATGGAAGGATGCATATGGGGCGGCATTTCTCCCCAGTTTTGGGAAGCACTACCAACCTTAAAGTCCTCCAAGCTTCAAGAAATGTCTGCTTTAAGTAATGCATTCATATGGTCCAGGTTCCGTGCGTCCTAGACCCTTTACCGCTTCGGGCGGTATCTGATCTAGTTTGGGAGACCTACGTGTCTTAAATGCATCCAATCCTTCGACTAATTCATCTATGGTAAAGGGTACAGCTCCCGCTCAGCTTTCTCGTTTCTCCATACTCCATGCCATCTGCTATACGGAAAAAGCTCTCGTGTTACCTCAAGCTTTTTGTCTAGTGGTATTTCTAATGAGGAAACTTTTTCGTTGCGATCCTATATCCCTGACCATAGATGTCGTCATCCAGCTTGTCACACAGTTCTCTCCAATGCTTTATTTTTTGTGTACGAATTTTTCTGTAGCTGAGTTTGCTCGACATCAACGAGTTTATCCCTGCTCTGCCTCTTGCTCCCGTTATACTTCTCCTCATGGCTATGCGTTCATCTCTGAGCTCTTCGGTGTCCGCACTCCACCAGTATGGCATCTTGCTCAACTCTCGAGGACCTATTCTACCGTCTTCTATAGCGTCTTTCATGACTCGTCCCAGGTTTTCCATCGCCGCATTCGATTCTGGACATCTCGGATGTGCGAACCTTGTTAGTAGTTCCTGTTCCGGTTAACAAGAATCTGATGTATCGATGTTCCGTTTCGGTATCGTCTGGCAAGGCTGACCAATCTTTTGTTTTTGCTGCTTCTCCCTGTGTAGCCATGGTAACCATCGATGTACGTACCCGTATCTCAAACCAGCCTCTCCTCTTAACCGCTTTTTTTATTTATTTGTGAATTTTAAACTACACAATTTGACAAGTTCTGATCGGAGTATGGTTCGATTCATATAGACATTATATTACTCACCAAAAAGTGGTTGGAGTCAATCCGTTGACCTTTCAAGCCGAAATTCGTCGCCTTTTTTGACAATAAAATTATATGCGCTAATATAACGGCAACTGATTCTATTTTTAATTGTAAATGTACCGCCGCGCCGGGGTGATGACGTAGATTTGATTGACATCTGTCAGTTTCACTTTCCAAACAAACGTTGTTTAGTGTGGATAATTTGTATTTTTCATCATTTTTAAATTTTTTTACAGAATCTTTCCACTTTTTGCAATATCTCAGTATTCTAATAGTTACTACAACAATTTTACAAGGTTGTGTAAATAATAAAGCATGTTGTTTCATAAAAATAGCAATAAAATGCATGCATCAATAAAGTAAGGTTAGAATTTCTTTAATGTATACTTTTAAACTATATTTCATATAAATAGAACACTGAATTGTGATAACAACACTAAACTTAAAAGAAAAAGTAGCAGAGGAAGCAAAATGTTAAATTTATAGAAATTGAAAAGTCTTGAGGTTTGGCATTTCAACTTTTGTTTGCAAAGTAATAACAACAATATGACAGATGTGACGTCACACTCCTGCTGTCCATTGTGAGGTAGAACTCCAGACAATTCTAACGAATTCAAAAACTCTGTGGGATAGTTGACATTGTGTTGTGCTTGCTGTTAAGTGCTGACTTAATCTTCTGTCATTCTAGAACAGAATTCTGACATGCCAATACAACTATTATCATTTTTTTGTCTCGTTGCTCATCATTGCTGTGAGCACGTCAAGTAGCTCGTTGTACATTCACTTGTCTTCTACGACTTAAGTCATGTCGTCTTTTCCTTGGCATTGAAAATTTTTCACGAACCGTACTAGAAAAAATGGTAAATGGCAGTACTTTCATTGAGTCACAAAGGAAATGAATGACATATTTGTTTACTGTCAAATATTAATGGCGTACAACTTCATCAAATTTTAATTGTATTGTTATTTTGATTATTTATAAGATTTTAAATGATAAAAGATAAAAAGTTAGTGAATTTAAAAAACAAAAATTTTTCCCCCAACCCCTCGCTTGACTGGTAGGGAAACTCACCACTCATACTCCCCAGGACGACATTTGAATCGTGCTGTCAAATGCAAAACTGTTAAACGCGCGAAACCTAAAAAATCGTTAAATGTTTTAATTTTATGTACCATTTTCTTGAATTTTCTTTCCCTAAAAACCTTCTACACAGTATTAGAGAACTAAAAAAAAAGATGAATCAAATCAGTAAAGTCGTGTTAAAGTTATGACGTGACTTAAGAAATAGGAATTCATTTTTATATAATACGTGTCAAGGAATACTGAACAATTCTGAAAAAGGTACTAAATTAGACAGTGATTCGCTCAGAAATCGAATTGCTGTGTTGAGATTATATTATCTATCTGCAGTAGTACTTACAAATTGTCCAATAAAATTTTTTCTAGTATTTTTGATATAATTGACATAAAGCTTATATTTTACTACAAAATCATCAGCTTTTCATCTCAGTTCAGTTTATTATGTAATGGGATTTGTTGCTGCAACTAAGATTTGTTAGCATTAAACTTAGTTTCACTTTTCCGTAACTCATGTACTTTAAAAATTAATTTTCGAGTTACAATTTTTTTATAGAGTTTAAAAATAAAATTTTGTGCACTTTACTTCCATCAAAAGCCCCTGAGAAACAAATTGATGATATAAAAAGTGTGTAAACTAAATCTACTTTAAAACACCGAGATCTACCTTTTTATATATAAACATTCACAGTAACATTATCATCCTTAATACTCGTTTTGTACAAAAATATTAAGTCGTTCTTCTACCAATTTTCGAAAGGGCGTTTAAGTTATTTTATTCATCTATAAATACATACATTATTTGCAAATAATAATTGAACAGAAGAATATTTGCATTATATGTTAAATCTTTGGATTGTAGCCTGTTTTAAGAGAAATGAAGATCATGCACCTATTTACGTTTTGTATCCAGTCATTTATTCTCTACCAAGGGGTTTTTCAATTTCCATCACACAAGTTCATAATATCTCTGTTATCTTGTCTGTCTAATCAAGTACCTTGTGCTTGATTCTCTAATTACTCCATCCATACCTGCTGTAAGTTTCAATTTTATAGCGTCCTAATATATTCTGGGTAGAAATCAATGAATAGCAATCTATTCTACTCTCACCATACTTGTCATCCATTGGCTGACTCAATTCACTAGCGAATTCCAATTCAGATCCGCAGGAGTTTGAAATATTTTGTTATTTGGCTAGCATGTAGTTCGATCTACGAACTTTGGACACTACTCATTTCGAAGTTATTCTGCCAGTACATTAAACCAACGAGATAGCTCCATGTTATATGTGCTTTGCTAAATGATTTCTATATGCTTTTCCATCTTTTTATACACTTTCTGCATGTACTTTATCCACTCTTCTTCCTGATGTATATTCTTTTTTTATATGTTTTATGATTTACCGACTATTCTTCCTGACAAGTTGAAATTTAGAGTGGTGTGGGATCTATTACACCTAATGCATCTTCCCATTTTAGAACCCATTTTTTACACCACTGAATATTCTCTATTATGGATACCAAGTGTTCTACTGGAAGAAAAATCTCTGGATAATTTTGGGACATACTTTCTTATCTTTATTACAGTTACCGCCTGTCCATAAGATGGCTTCTGCTTCCTGAATATTTTTTCGCCACTTTTAACTCATTTTATATTTTATTTTGCTTTCTATGCTTTACTTTTGAACTATTTTTTATTGGTTTCTTTCCAGCGTTTCAATTCTATAGTAATCTGCTCTTAAAATGTTAACTGTGCTGTACCTGTGTCTCGTAGACAGTTTTTATGACCCATGACTTCGGCATATTTCGAGTTTCCCAGATGTAATTTAATCCCGTCTATGTCTTATAGACTAAGCGGAAATCCGTTGTGTATTATAAACACAGGCTCACTTACTGTACTGTACTACTATACTGCAAAAAACCCTTGTCGCTAACGGTTACTCCAAGTCCACAATTCAAAATATTACACACCGACATCTACATCCCCCTTTACACCCTAGGACGACAAATTCAGAATCTTCGGGTAATACTCCTGTGGCTTTTCTTCCGTATATTCGAAGTGTCACTGATAGGATTGGCAAAATTCTTCGCAAAGAAGGTATCAGGACTACTTTTCGACCACCCAAGAAAATCTCACAATATCTACCCTCTCCTAAGGACCCATTACCGCCCCTATCTTCCTGTGGTGTCTATTCTATTCCTTGTTCATGTGGACATGTGTATATTGGCGAAACTGGTCGTTCCGTCAAAACTCGGATTCAAGAGCATCAAAGATGCATTCGATCAGGTCTTTTCTCCCATTCTGCAGTTGCAGAACACTGCCAAGAAACCGGTCATTCCATATTGTTCGAAAAAACCCATATTATTTCTAAGAGCCCCTTCTTTTATTCCAGGAAAATCCGCGAATCTCTAGAGATCCGAAAAAATCCACATAATATCAATCGAGAGGAAGGATACTACTTGTCTCCCATCTGGAATCTCAGTCTAGAGCCGCCGTCTGGTCCCGCTACCACGATGAAGTCACATGATTGGCCAGCGCGCGCTTCTTGACGTTCGCGCCACGGAGTGTGCCAATACGTCCCGACACGACAGGTCACCGCGACTATAAATAGAGCGGTAGCGGAATAATCGTCGGATTCACTCCCCGCCTGTCGACGCGTTAGTGTTCTGAGCTATTGGACGTGAATCCCTGTCCTGGCATTTGGTTTTCACCTCTGGCTGCGTTAAGTAGTTGAGTTACTGTGACCAAATTCCCATCTTGGTAGTTAGTATTCGCCTCTGGTTGCGTTGAGTAACTGAGTTACCGTTGGTAACTACCCATCTTCCTGTCTTTTGATTTCTTTTTCTTTGTTCTCCTGAAGAAGCTACATACAATTGTAGCGAAACGTCGAGATGAACCCACTTTTGGGTGACTCACAAATGACACGGTCCAAACCCGGAAGACGAATAAACTATAATTCTGACTCTGGCAGTGGAAGCCTACGATTTCACAGGCTCACTTATCTACTAAGAATGTTTTCATTACCATTCAGTTCTAATTAGTAGGGCAATAGGGTATAAAACAACCTAACGTCCCGATTTCTTTCAATTCTTAGTTTGTTGTTGCGATGGCAGCTGACGTCAAGTAAAAAGTTTACAGTTTTTGTGGCCAAACTCGCATTTCTGCGGTAAGTTTTAAATGTTTTTATCTTCCAAAGGTTTCAATGTCAGCCTTAAAAATGATGGCAGTGGTAAAGATTTGAATTCAGCTTCGGCAGATAGGAAGTCTTATGATTTCTCTTGTTGTTATTAGATAGCGCTGTTACGTCTGTAAATAATTATTTCGATAATTATTGTCCTACGACGGGATAGATTTTGTTTCGATTCAGAGCAGTAACTTATGCTGCTCTGATGACACCTAAAGTGGTTGAAATACGTATAAGCGGCTTGCCGTTGCCTTGCATCGAAATAAAAATCTAATACCGTCATTATATTTTATTTCCATATCCTTTTCCATCTTTTTTTACAGTTTGTTAATTATCCACTCTTCTTCCTGCTATATATTTCTTCGATTTTTGGAACAGTCTTCCTATCCTTATCACAGTTACCAGCCTATGCGTAGGATGCATTCTGTTCTCCCGATGTTTTTTGCGCCATGTTCAACCCATTTTATATTTTATTTTGCTTTAAATGCTTAACTTTTGAACTTCATTTTTTATTGGGTTCTTAACTGATCTATTAATTGAGCTCCAAAAGATTCTCTTTTATAGTTACTAAGTGTTTCATTAAAAGAGTATCTGGATAATTTTGGGGCAGTATTTCTACCTTTATCGCCTGTCTGTAGGATAGCTTATTTTTCTGTGTGATTTTTTTGCCTTTTGCTTCCAAAAAATTTCGTTTTGTGGGTTTTCTGTAAGTTTTGCTTAATTTTATATTTAATTTTCTTGTCTTTCGCTGTATTTTTAAATCTTTTTTAACAGCTTTTTAAATTGTTATCTTTGGATCCAGCTCCATATTTTGTTCAGAATCCCCCACCTCAGTTATCAGTAGCATAAATTTGTGACAGTATCCTACTCTTATGAGTGTTATCGCCTTCCTGCAGAATGGTTAATTATATTCGCCGGTTCCCGCGGTGTTGTTTTATAGGATAAAACATTTTTTAATACATGGAAGAACGTTTTCTTGAAAACATTTTATTTTATTCATTTGTAAAGCCATAAGCCGCCTACAAAGATGGGCAATTTCAGATATCTTCTTAGTGAATCATCCTGAAACTACTAAAAGTAACTGTACTGCAATTTTTATATAATTCAATCCTAAAAGAATCGATCGTAGGCGAATTTTTGGTCTTTATACAGAAACTTGTTTATATTTATCCGTTATGTTCACATTATTATTTGATGTATTTATTTTATAGCCCCCTATTTTACAATTAAAGTTTAAAATTGAATAAACATCTGACTTTCCAAAAGAGAAGTCCTAAAGACGGTTTTACAAGCATCAGTTAATTCCTCAATCGACTAATAGACAGTCAACTGTGACAATTATTACTTATAGTTAAATTTACAATACACGCACCATTTACAGGATTATCAATCCAAGAAATACACGAGATATATCTCGCAAAGAAGCATATAGTAAATTATGTTTGTTAACCACAGTTTATAGACCTGGAAATGATAGACAATATAGAGATGCAGCACGAAAATTTGTGTAAAGCATCTTTAGCAATGCCTAGACACAAAAGGCAAGGTCTCACTGACTGATTTAAATAAATGAATATAAAGAACCTTTATGAAAACTCACTTCATTTTTATGTAAAAGCCAAAAATGTACCATAATTAAAAGTAATTTTGGCATGTCACAATTTTTGTTACACCCTATATAAACACAAATGCTTTAATGGTCTTAAAAGCTTAAATGCTTTATTGGTCATATAATATAGTTGATGTTCAATAATAGCTGTCACAGTTAACTGTGCATTATTAAGTGTGCAATTAACACTAGTTTGTGAAACCGGGCATTACTATTTGGTTCAAACTATATTCAGTGTATATTCACTTGATTTCTAGCCGAGTATTTAGGAACATCTTGTTGAGTTATTTACGAAATCTTGAGAGTTGTACCCGTTTTAGTACCATTCCTGTATTCTGCCTTCAAATTTTAGTGGAAAATATTTATTGCAATTAATGAGTCCATATAAAATTACAAAACTATATAGTTTGCGAAATGCTTTCGACGTAAGATCTTCAACGCATGTCTATTCCATTTGAAGTATTCCAGTCTATGTCAACTACCCAAATCCAAAACCATCGGTCCAAAAACCACGTGTACCAATTCAGTGCTTCTATGCAGCAATTCTTTAGTAGTTTTAGTTTCGGTTAGAGTTAATTTGTAGACTATGAAGGATTATCAGGCCATGATGAGGATGACGAACTGCAGCCCTCCATGGGGATTTTACTTAAGTCGGAGGGCGATGGAGTTCGCCCCTTAAGCTGATCTCACCAACAGTAAACTGACAGCTCTCCTGTGTGGTCAGCGGTATGGCGCCAGGCGGTTACTGACCTGGTTTTCATCTAAAACAAAAAAGGAATATTAGACAATTATGCAATGTTTAATCGGTTTTTGTTTCGTAATATGTTATATTCCACGCTCTATTTAAATATTAGTTCCTATGATTGGTTTTTAAGGCCTAAATATCTCTTGCACAAAATTATCTCACCAACTTAATTAACTTTGCAATTACATTATTATAAATTAAATTAATTATAATTAACCTTTCCAAAACCACGCTAGAAAAACAAATTAAACAATTAAGCAATTATTAAATTAATGAACTTTTAAATTATGTAATCCAGGAACATAAGTATTTCTCAGGAATTCGCATTAGCCAGGTATTTGACGACTTTTTCCGTTCATTTACAGGGTGGCTTACCCTATACGCCTCGGTTTCTGTAAGTAAAAACGACTTAGTATTAAAGTTTTCTTCTTTATAGTGTTACGATAAATAATGACTCATAAAACTGTAAACATATTATTTCCAATTCTATTCCATTCAAGTATTTTCCAGAGCATACACCAACGTTCCGATCGAGTCCGGCAGAAATTCTAGACAAGCTTCAGCTAAAAACCTGTCCGGCGTGACCTTCTTGTCTATTCGGAAGGGGTCGCCGGAATTCCTGAATAGCGGTTGTTTAATATATATAGACATTTTTATTTGAAAACAGGTCAGTCGAAGAAAAGATAATTGTATCAAATTTAAATTGTAACGCGGGAAATAAATAGTGTCAAATAAATTAGTGAATATTGTATATATAAATTAATAAAGACTTTAATAAACTTGTAAGTGTTGTAAAAGTGTAGAACCCTTTTATCTTATATACTAAAACGCTAAGCCCTTTTCTTGTCCACCACTTTACTCAAAAACCATATTAGATAATTAAAATATTTTTTCGGAATATTATTAGTATTACGTATAAGATTCTCAAGATATACATCTGGTACAAAAATTCACTTCATGAAGTTAAAATTTACTTTAAGTTTTAGACCCCACAATGTATATATGGATCGAAAGGTCTCGTCGAGACGAATCTAAATATGTACTTCGGATGCGATCCGACACCGGAAGTGACTTGAAACGCGCATAAAACGTCAAGATAGAGCAAATCTGACACCGGATTCGTGATCAGCATGCAAAATTAACTGCTAAATGATATCCATGTCGACATTTGATGAACTAAAAATTGCATTCCGGTTTTGAGGTCGACTTCCGGTTTCGTTTTTATTAAAAAGTAAAAGTTTACATAACTCCCGGTGCCAAGCAAAAGTTTTCAGAAAATGGAGACATTGTAACAAAAAATATTGTTTTCGACGAAATATTTCGTGGGGCTCTGCTTTCTTTTTAGATTTTCCCATACTCTGTGGCTAAGTATTATTATTCAACTGAATATTTGGTGATTTTATTTCGACAACCTTAATATCTTTGTCATGTAAGAAATATCTTGCCTTTGTCAAGGTAAACCACCGAAGACTACAACCTGATGTATTATTTTCGACGTATTGTCATGTAAGAAAATATCTCGTCTTTCTCAAGACGAGCCATCAGGAGACAAAACAGTTTGAAATCCATAACCTGAAAATGGATTCAAGTAGAGGACCTCACGATGTTTCTGAAGCCCTCTACAGAGCACACGGTGGTACAGAAGGTGATTTAGACCCTTTCCATTTACCCCGATGTGACAATAATACCGGGTGTTTTATTTCGATTGTTCTAAAAATTAATTTTTTTATAAATAATGAAATATCTACGAATCCAAAAATCGGGAAGAAATTTGATTTTGGTCCTTAATAGAAGATTTCCTATTTGTAATATTAAAATATATAGATCTTGAGTGATCAAAATATTATATTTTTAAGCTTTACAAATAATGATTATCAAATATGGCTTAATTGTTGTAGTGTAAACAAAACAGCGAAAAATAACAGATGATAAAGGCTATCTTGCCATAACCAAAGAAGATAAAAATAAAGTATGAGAAGAATACTTGGAGATACTTTTCCAAGACCTTAGAACAATACAAGAATCCACCATTAAAAAAAATTCAGGTCTAGAAATCCTACCAGAAGAAATAACAGCAGGCGTCAGAAAAATAAAGGATGGAAAGGCACCGGGACTTGATAAAATTCCTGCAGAACTGCTGAATCTGTTAGATGCGGAACAAATAAAAATAATAATTGAAATATTTAATGAAATATACAAGGCAGGAAAAATACCAGTAAAGTGGCTCAAATCGGAGATCGTACCATTGCCCAAAAGACCAGAAGCAAAATTTTGTGGACTATAGGACCATAAACCTAATGAGCCATCTGCTGAAGCTGTTTTTAAAAGTCATCCACAAAAGAATTTAACGGAAATGCGAGGAACAAGTTGCGCCCAATCAGTTTGGATTTGTGAATGCAGTTGGTACGAGGGAAGCTTTATTTAGCGTGAAGGTATTGTTTCAGAAATGTAGAGATGTGAGCTGTGATGTTTTGCATGCCTCATTGACTCGAAGAAGGCTTTCCATCGAATCAGGCATGAAAAATGATGGAAGTGATGAATGCGACAGGAATGGACAGAAGAGACCTAAAAATAATAACTAACCTGTATAGGAATCAATCAACGGTGCTCCGAATAGATAAAGAATATACTGATCAGGCCAAAATCCTTAAGGCGGGTGACACAGGGGTGCATAATTTCATCACTGATATTCAATCTGTACTCTGAGCACATTTATGAAGAGTCTCTAAAAGATATTGATGAAGGCATCTCAATAAATGGAGTTAAGCTCAATAACCTGCGGTATGCAGATGATACAAAAGTGTTTTCCAATACCATAGAAGGGCTGCAAAACTTAATTAACAAAATAACGGAAACAAGTAGAACATATGGACTCGATATAAACACCAGCAAGACTAAGCTAGTGATCATCAGCAAGGAAAACATAACTGGAGCAAATCTGTATGCGAACCAAATGAGAATTAAACGTGTCTCACAGTACAACTACTTCGGAACTATAATCAATGAGTCGTGGGACAACGCCCAAGAGATTAAATGTCGCATCGGAAAGGCAAAAAGGGCATTCTTGACTATGGGCTCTGTGTCTTAGGGCCATGAGCTCACTCTAGAAACAAAAATAAGGCTCCTTAAATGTTACTTGTACTCAGTGCTTCTGTACGGAGTAGAAACGTGGACATTGAAGGCGGAAACTCTATCAAAACTTCAGGATTTTGAGCTATGGTTATAGAGAAGGATACTGAAGATGCCATGGACACACAAATTCACCAATGAAGGAGTACTACAGAGGATGAACACAACTGCGGATTTGGTCAACATCGTGAAGGGCCGTAAGTTGCAGTACTTGGGACATATAATGGCAAATATGAGCTAGTCCAATGCATTTTGCAAGGTAAAATTGAAGGAAAAAGGGCCCCAGGACGAAGAAGTATATCTTGGCTTGGTAACCTGAGGACATAAAATAGAAAGACCTCCACACAGCTATTCCGTATAGCAACCAACAAAGTCATCATAGCCAGAATGATCGTTAAACGTTCGGAAAGGACAGGAACCCTAAGAAGATGTCTTAGTTATGGACAATACATCAACAAACCACGGCGACTTACCTAGCCAAGACACTAATGCCTGGTTGCACCAACAGATCTTAAGCTCCAGCTTAGCCCAACTCCGCTTATAGCTAGGGCCACCTTAACTCTCATTTACGTTGCACCATAATTTTCGATTCTTATCTAAGCACGTCGTAACTTGTCAATGATTGAGTGACGAAAAGAGTCTTATATGACTCAATGGTGCAACGCGTATGTTTCGTAAGCTGAGCTTAAGGCTCGTCTTAAGCTTAAGATATATTGGTGCAACCAGGCATAAGTCATCGATAAAATTTAAATTTTTATCATTTTATCACACCGGGTGTTTTATTATTTTAGTTTAATTTGGTATGTGAAAGATTATTATATAATATATTATTATATAATTACATTTAATAGATTATTATATAATTATTCTGAAAGGCATTTAAAAAATTTGAATTTATTTGTGCGTTTTTGGTTTTTCAAGAGGTAAAACAGACTGTAGTATCTTCTGGAGTAAACGATATGGGTTGTTATACACTATACTTTGTAGGCATCTCCAGAAAAAAAGTCTATCGGCGTCAAACTCAGAGATCTTGGAGGACATTTATGTGGACCACCACTTCTACTTGCCGCAGGCGAAGTTGAAAATGTGCTGGGCTTCATCCACCTGTATTCACATTTTCTGCCTAATATTTACAGGTACATCATCAATTTCCTGCGCAAAAACTTTCTGCCATTAAGATTCATCATAATAAACCTGTTTTCGTCCACTGCTGGACACTGGTCTCCCTCAGCTCTTTCCATCAGGCTTTGTCTTGTGCGGCTTGCATCCAGTTACTGTTAACACTCTTCAGATTGTCATTCCAATTGGTTGGTGGGCGTTCTCTGCTCCGTAATACTTCCTGTCTTGGTCTCCACATACATTTTGTCCAACGGTTGTCTGATAATCTGGCGATGTAGACTGACAAATTCCATTTAAGCGACGCAATTTTTTCGATAGCGTCTGTTCTTTTTGTTCTACGACGTATTTTTTCGTTTGGAATTCTGTTTCTCAGAAAGACACACATCTGGCGCACCATAGACCTCAGAATCACGCGAATCTTATCCATTAAGATTACTATCAACAAAATAAGAACCTATAACATATGATCCTACTATTAATAAAAGCTTTAAAACTAATTGATGAACTGAGCTGAAATTTTGAGGGCTTAGTAAGCACTACAGGTAATCAGAACTATGAGAGTAATCACAAAAGTGAAAGTTAATTTCTACAAAAGTTAATAAATGATTTTGTCTTATTTTGCTGTTTTTGGAGTAACAAATTAATTAAAAAAAATTAGAATATGCCAATCTGAGGGGTTTTTCTTCTATCCCTAATAGATAATGGTAATATATTTTTAGTGGTAAGCGAAAATTCGAAAAAATTGCATTTTTGCACTAATTTGTTAAATATTTAAAAAACAAAGCCGACATTTTTGGAGAAAATTGGTTAATGGTAAGATATTAACTGAAAAACTATCAAATTCAATCACAATCGACTGGATGATGGAGTGCTCGAAAAATAATAGTACATTCTTCAGGATACTTCACTTATTCACAAAATTTCACGTTTTCTTGATTTACATTTTATTTCCATCGATTTCTTTCTCAAATTGTTTAAAAATCCAATGTATACCTTTTTATTATAATTTCACCTTTCCGTGACCGAGCGGGATATTTTAGGTATCCAAGATGAGGTTTTATAGTTAGCACCGACTTTCTATCGTCCGTCGGCAAATTCAAACAAAAATATAACTTCCAGATCATAGTTTACCACCTTTAGTCCAGACAAATTATTATATGCATTTAATATTTTTTTTGACTACCAAAAATGAGATGTTTTGACCAAATAATGCTTCAAATATAATGTGCAGTATAATTTTGAATTACCTTCCGCTAATGAACTTGCTTTTTTATCCTTAAAAGTAGAAAAAAGTTTCAATTATATTGCTTAATATTTCGTATAAATATAACCGTCTAACAATTTTAACTGTACTAATGCCCAAGTATCAATTTTCAAGTTTTAAACGGATTGATTTACGACGTTGCAATCCTGTTGTAAAAATACCGGCATGTGCCTTATCTAAGGGACAGGACTTGTAAATTTTTAGTTTAGTTGTATCTTCACAACTAGCTTTTTATAGATGTGCATTGTGCATTGCTTTAATTTTAAGTTGTGTTGAAATTTCATTGTGATTAGATATAATAATTTTAGTATTTTTTGTTGTTTGTTTTTTTGAAACTGTTTATTTGTTTATAAAGAAAATGTTTAGACCATGGGAAAAATCGCCTACAGTTTTTCGTGCATGGGAGCAAGAGAACCCAAGTAGTAGTAGAGAAAGTATAGTAGTCAACAATCTTTTAAGTGTAAGTGATACAAAAAACAATGACACTGAGACTGTAACTGTAGAAAAGTGTTTAAGACTTCCAAAGAAAAGAATTGTTTTGAATGAACAATCTAAGAGCATTTGTATGAACGTTTACAAAAATCTTCAAAATGATCCTGAAAATAGTTGTAAAGGCAGTATTATAAGAAAAGCAGCCTTTCTAACCGGAATTCCGTATTCTACTATGCGCGACATCGTGAAAAGTGGTGTTAAAAAGAGAAAAAGAAGATCGGATGCTGGAAAACCTAAACAAATTAATATCGTGACTGCTAAATGTTTAAGGAATTTGGTTTACGAGGAATACAAAAAAAATGTAATACCAACAATTGATATTATATACACCAAGCTTGTTGCGATGGGAAGGAGCTGCCCTAAAACCACTTTACGTAGGAGGCTGAAAAAACTTGGGTTCAAATACAAAATCGTTGATAAACGGGTGGCTATTATGGAAAGTAAGAGGATAGTACACTGGCGTTTAGATTATTTAAAAAAAATTCAAGAATATCGAGACCAACAGCGGACTATATATTATTTAGACGAGACATGGTATGACACGCATGATACCGCTAGTAAGGGTTGGACTGATGGTTCACTTCGGTGCCAGTTAAAAGGAGTACCTCCGAATAAAGGTTCTCGGATGATTATTGTGCACTGTGGATCTTCAAATGGTTGGGTGCCAAATGGGTTAATGCTTTGTGGAAAAAAAATAGAAAAATGTAGTGTAGATTATCATCAGAATATGAATTCTACTATATTCGAAGAGTGGTTTAAAAATACATTACTTCCCAATATAACACCGGGCAGTGTGATAGTTATGGACAATGCTAGTTACCACTCAAGGCTTCTCAAAAAAATTCCCAACAGTTCATCTTCAAAACAGGAACTAAAAGATTTCCTCACAGAAAATGATTTGTATTTTGAAGACAACTATAATAAGAAACAGTTACTTGAAGTACTTCGTACTAAAACTTATAAGAAACAATATATACTGGACACTATTGCAATACAACATGGCCATAATGTTTTGAGGTTACCACCTTATTTTTGTATATTCAATCCTATCGAACTTATTTGGGGACAAATAAAAAAACGGATTCGGAGGAAGAATAGTTTTCCAAAATTTGACGCGAAAGTGGTCGATTTAATTCGACATGAACTATCAGAGATTACAAGTGCCGACTGGAAAAAAGCAGTAAACCGTGTAGTGAAAGTAGAAAATGAGTACAGAAGACTAGGACAATTATTTTCAAACAGTGGACAACTTATTATTAATCTGGTGGATAGTGACGATGATGAGAGCTCGCCTGCAGGAGAAATATTTTAGAAAAGGTACGCTAACATGATGATTATTTCAGTTAAAACAACTCGGTTTTTCATTATAAATTGCTAACTTTGTTTAAAACAATATTTTCTTAAATGTAAAATACTTTTCCACAGTTTCGTCTATGTACGTCATCGTTAAACGCTAATGGGGATTTTCAACGGTTCTCATATATTTCAGACACTTATGATATGTCGTATAATTTTAATATATCTACATCATACGTTATTGGTATATAGTATATACCAATAACTGTACATACAAAAGACGTATGACATAGATATCTTAAAATTGTATGACCCATAACAAGTGCCTGAAACAAATAGGAAGCGTTAAAAAGCCCTATAGTAGATGCCGTTGTATCAGCTAGTATTTTTTCCGACAGGGTGGTAGAGTGATAATTTTTTTGCGTTTCACTTTTAACCATTTAAAAAACAAAGAAATATAACGTTTTGCTTGTTTTTCCAAAATCAGATTTTCTGCTCTTTGACTATAATATACACATTACACATTGTTATGTTATGATTTAATACTTGTATCAAAAAATTTGTGTCGATGAAAAAACGAATATCGCGATACGTCCCTGGATATCGGTTACTCGAATTTCATAACATACAAATATTATCTGTTTGACTTTGCCGACGGACGAAATATCATTGGACTCGACTATAATAACTTTACATTTTTTTTAGTTTTTCCCTCTACGTAATCCTAGAAAACCAAGCTTTTTTTTATAAAAATGAATTAATTTAGTTTGAATTATCGAGTCTCAGCTCCATATATTAATATTAAAAATATATACCTAACAGCGAATGGTAGTACGTTATCTGATCTCCAAATTTAGATTTTTGCACGTTAGGAGTGGCTTCATTCGTATAAATGTTGATCTGACAATCTCTATTCGCCTGTTTATTTCTGCAGTATGATCATTGGTTTCATTATCTAAAGGTGCCAAGTACTTGAAATGGTGCCAGGTACTTGAAATAAAGAAACAAATGAGAATAAGAAATAAATGTATATTCCTTCATTTCTTCTTCTTCTTAGTCGTTAACCTGATCCAGGTATCGTGATATCATGAAGCTATTAGCTAAATTTCCCAATGTTCTTCCACGTTTTTCTATCTTCTGCCATTCTAGCACATTCTGACAATGGAGCGCCAATGGTAGCAACAATATGGTCCGTGTATCGTGTGGGAGATCTACCTCTATTTCTTTTGCCTTCTACTTTTCCCTGGATGGTAAGTTTTTCAAGACCATTTCTTCGAAGCAAATGTCCAAAATAGCTTATTATTTGTTCTGATATTTGTGTTCTTATTCTTTTCTTTATGTTTAGCTGTTCCAGTATGGATTCATTTGTTCTTCGGGCCACCCATGGTATTCTCAGCATTCGTCTCCAGCAGTACATCTCAAATACATCTAAGTTATTTTTTGTCTTTTTCGGTAAATTTTTGTTAATTTTGCCATAGCGCTTTTTGCGATTGCTGACCGCCGCTTTATTTCTTCAGTACAGCCTCCTTTGTTGGTTATTAATGAGCTCAGATACACAAATTCATCTACAACAGCGTTATTGTTTATCATGACCAGATGATTTTGATTGTTGTTAGCTCTGTCAATTATCATGATTCTCGTTTTATCTCTGTTTACTTTAAGGCCCATCGTTAAGCTTACGTCTTCTATCCGTTGTAGCAGGTGAATCAATTCAGCTTCAGAACTAGCGAGGATAGTAGTATCATCTGCATATCTCAAGTTGCAAATCTTTTTTCCGCCAATGGTGATGCCACCGTTCCAGTCCTCAGTAGCTTTCCGCATTATCCATTCACCATAGATGTTAAATAGAATTGGGCTTAGTATGCAGCCTTGTCTTACGCCCTTTGTGACCCTGAAACTATCGGTTAGTTCCCCATTTCCTTCATTTACATTGTGTCAAATAATGAATCTTTATTATTAAAATTTTATATCTCTTTAGGAAGAATATTATTTACTGAAATTCAATAAAAAATTATCTAATCTGAAATTTCATTTAATTTTTATATCATTTTTATGATGCGATGTGCGTGATGCACTCATGTATTTTTATCACAATGCATGCCTTACTTGACAATAGATTTATTATAATTTTTCACATTTTATCAGTTTACATTTTGACTCGTTATTTAATAATTTCATAGATCATGTTTGATGATTTAGATAATCAAAATATCTAAATTATATTCGCGTGTAGTGTCATTTACTTTAGGTTTAGATTACCTGGACTTTTAATCTGAAATCGAATCAGAAAAAAATACTTGATTTATAAAGGATTGACCACTCATTGGATTTTGTGAAAATGCTGAAACAGGTCGATTTTTATTCCAAATAGGTCAACTTTTAGCAATATAGACATCTCGTATTTGCCAACACCCTTCCACACAAACGCTTAATTATTAAATAGGGAATATACAATGCGTGACACATCATTAGACAGATATTTCACTGATAATTCTGGCATCCATGACTTTTCTTTTCATATTAACTCTGTAATTGTGGAAAAATATCAATTTATTAAAAGTTTTACACCTCTTAGGAAGCCAACGTAATATCTATGTTTTGCTAGGGTTAATGTAAACTTTTTCGGCAACGTCCAAAAACTACATTGAAAGAAATTTGCAAAAAGTTTAGGTATTTTAACTGTTGCGCATATTCGTATTTTACATAAAAAGCTGTAAAAAAAATAGAAATTCAAAAACTAACATTTCAGGCAGATTCTTGTCCCTAACCCAGGTAGTATATGACGTCATGTGGCACCATCCCCACCCCAAACAAATAGACTCTCTAAATAAATTTTACAGCACCCACTTCGTAAAGCCAGGATCAGTCAGCTCAGCGTTACCAGACCTAGGGAATTTTCCCTATACCTAGGCAATTTTGAGCCAGCTTAGGGAAAAAGGGATTTTTATTCAATTCTATGAAAAATCTAGGGAATTCGTAATATTTGTAAGAATATTTTAAAAAATCAGTTTTATTTAATAAACTTTACAAAATTGCACATATTATATTATCTACTTGGAAATCATACTATTCGTGGAAACACGTTCCAGGTAGAGAAACAAGAGAATATATTCTTAATATTCGTCAAATTATCGAAAAATCTCGAGATTGCTTTGTTGACTATTCCAAAGCCTTCGATACCGTAAAATGTAATAAAATGTGGCATACACTTAGTGAAATGAGTACTGCAGAACATCTTATCTATTTATTACAAAAACTATAGGTAAATAATACCTGCTAATGTAAGAGTTAATAATGTGATTTCGAACAACATCAAATTAAAATCTGGAGTTCGACACTGATGCATAATATGCTCTATTCTATTCAATGTGTATAGTGAACATATGCGTCAAGTTGTTGAGGAAAGTGGCAAGGTAAGGTGAAGCAACGATAGGAGGAAGAAAAATTAAAAACCTGCGTTATGCTGATGACACTGTTATCGTCATCACCAGAAGAACTGGAACAAATTATGAATAGGCTAGACACGGTGAGTACGGAATATAGTTTGAAAATAAATATGCAGAAAAGCAAACTGATGATCATCGATAGAATCAGAAACAACCAAGCAGAGATAAAAAACATGGCAGGTTACGAAGTAGTCAGGCAATTTAATTACTTAGGCTTGTTTATTACTAACAGTGGAGGATGCGAAGACGAGATCCGTCGGTCGAGGCATCACAATGGCCAGATTGGCAACGGCAAAACTCACAAAAATTTGGAAGAACACTGGCATCACAAAAAATACAAAATTACGCCTTGTTCGAGCATTGATATTTCCTATCGCCACCTATGCTTTAGAAACTTATAACAAAATAACGACATAATATTACGACAATAACAAAAGCCGATTCAAAGCGTATAATGGCCTTTATGTGGGTCTACCGTAGAATGTTGCGCATACCATGGACCGCTTATCGCACAAATAACTCAATTCTAGCAGAACTTAACATAAAATTAGACTCATCACAACTATCAACCCAAATATACTGAGATATTTTGGACATATAACTAGAAGAAGAGAAGGCATAGAGCAAATGATAGTTGAAGGTAACGTAGGGGGTAAAAGATCCAGAGGAAGATCTCCAGTACGATTGTCGGACCAAATAAAAGAGATGACTGGTTATTCATTCTCCGAAGCAAAACAACACGCACAGGAAAGAGATAATTGGACAAAAATATTTAATAAAATTACATGACACTACTATATCCTTACGAAGGAGAAAATATTGAGGAGGATTCTTACCTCACTAATTCACGAACAACAAATAATACCAATCGCACAGAATGAATGTTCATAACCAAAAGTCGTTATTTATTCTACAAACAATTAAAATACCAATTTTTCCAACTTCTCATGTGACCAATAAACTCAAATTAGAAATGTTTGGAAAGGTTTTTAAAAATCCCGCTCATTCTGACGTCAGACTTAGGTGGTCCATTCTAGGCTAAATATGGTTGTCAAGTTGTTAGGTAAATCTAGTAAAATTTTGGCAAAATTCTAGGGAATTAAAAAAAATCATCTGGCAACCCTGAGTCAGCTCTCTTCGCTGGTTTACGTCGGCATATAGGAACAGAAAATATATACAGTGAAAAGAAGAGAGAAGAATATTAATTTTGGAAAAAATGCTGCGATTCTCATGAGATCAATACAAGCTATCCCTTTTATTGGCTGGCCACTATAAAGTTTTGATTACTAGCACTTTGAGCCTAACCTTAAAGACCAATAGCTTTAAATTTTAGTTTTGAGTTTTGGCAACAAAATGTGACGCATTTGGAATATGCTTAAAAACGCTGGATTTAAAGTTTCACATTAACCCCCTCTGTGGCTCAGTGGTAAGAGCGCCTACCTTTGAACATTTATCATGTTTTGCTTAGACTGTTCCATCCATTGTTTCTTATCGCCAAATGTTCTTGAATTTACACTAAAAGATGGTGATTATAAGGTTTACTATAAGTCTACTACATATCAGCACGGAAACCTGAAAATTTGATCCAAACTTTGAAGGGATTAGAGACGAATTTTGGGGAAAATTTAACCCCCCTCCCGCGACGCCTATGTACAGTGTAGAAAACAGTGAGAAGGTAAAAGGTAATTTCTCATAATAGTTCCATTATTTATTTGAAAAAAAAAAAAAAACGTAGTCATTTATTAAATTCCCGTAGCGTCCCACACATTATTACAACTGTACAATAGCAACAAAAACTGAAAAGAATATCCAGGCCACTACCTACATAGTTGGCAGATATAATAGTGACATACGAAAAAATATTTACACTTCGTGACATCAGGGTCAGATCTACATTTGAAGGTAAAGGTTATAGCGAGTAATACAGCAAACCCAAAACTGGTTTTATTGTAATCAGAACAACAGGGCGTACCGGTACCGAAGTGGGTTGTTGGAAATACATTAGTTCTGGTTTTATATTCATACATATAAACTTAAATACACAGTCTTATACATACTATACCCTGTCTACCCAACAGACGGAGTTATCACGTGAATACCATCTGAACTTATGAAATATTATAATCATTCCTACAAACTGTCAAACTAGTCAGAATTCGTGGCAAACAGTTGGTCAGTGAGAGAACAATAATACTGTCCAGAGATATGTAAGAGAGGGGATATGACACAAAGGATATTTCTGTATTTACTAAATGGGACCACTTATTTTGACGATATGCACTCTCCAATATGGCGACGGGCAGGTCCGGATTCAAATTAATTCCAACTGTATTTTTACTATTTACTGTTTAGTTTGGGAATAAGCATTAAGTTATGTTAATAATAGTTATTTGAAATAAAATTACTTTCATTTTTAGTACTTTTCAAGTACACTTTAATAATAATAATAAAATTTATTACAAAAAATGTACAAAACCAGTTAATGATATGGTTTTAAAATTATAACATTTACATTCAAGTAATAAACAACAATAAGCAAGTGCACTTACATAAGTTTATATACATTTAGATATGTTACTTCCATGTACAATTAATAAAATTAGTAATTGTGTATAGGTAGGTGATTAAAGAATTGTTATATCTGCATGCAAAGATCCTTTTTCCAGTAATGCGAGCCTACGATAAGGGATATTATAGTTAAAATTATCTTTTCTAGTGTCAAAGTCGTGAGATATGTTAAACAGTTGAAAGTACCTACTACTTTTTAGCTGTTGCAACTGTCAACAATGACTAACTCAACAGGCGATTGTCGATATAGACCTTAAAGTTTGAGACCCTCATCCTATGTATAAAGCTGGTACAAAAGCTAGCTCACAATATGATGTTATATCGAGCCCTCGAATAAAAATTAGAAAAATGAAAAGACTTTATTATATTGATGTTAAAAATTTTTATAAGAATTTTAAACAATATTTTTATTTTATTTTTTTTTAAACAATTTGAATTCAAGAACTAGTTTTCTACTACTGTTATCACACAATTTATTATTATTACACATAAGCAAGGGCAGAGAGATAGCTCCCTATTATAATCAAACACAAAGAAACTACATAAGTGACCTACCAGTAGATACCACAAAAATCCACAAGGAATCTACATTCCTGTAGTTGGCTGTATACCATATGTTTGTAAAAGGTATATATTTAAAAACCCAAACGGGCTATGTTAGACAAAACGTTTTCGGAATCCATATTCCGTCATCAGTGTCCCAAAAATTGTATAACCACTTAATTAAAAAGAACATGAAGTTTAAATTTTAACCAAGGTTAATGCAAAGTGTACATGAACGTAGCCACTAAATACATGGGTAAAAACCCGTTAACAAATAATTAGTTACATTTGGTTTACATTATTTCTTATAAAATATTAAGATGTTTAATAAAATTTCTCCACCTGCTAAAGTTACCGTTGGATTAGGTAACATGGCGACATATGACTCCACTTGAAGTTGTTAGTGCTGAGACGGTGTGTCTACGAGGACTTTATGGAAGTAACTGATTGAAATGACAATGTTGACAAGTTAGGACGGAAGTCATAACAGAGCAGTCAATATAACTGTATGTGTCTACTTAAGACAAAAGTCAACGTTATTTAAAATTGTTAAAGTAAAATAAATTAATATAACAGTATCAACCATCAATATTGTTGTTTTAAAATTATGTATATAAGATGAACTGTGGAAAGAAAATTATCTGGTTATAGTCAGGCAACCAACTATACATGTGTGCAGTAGTGTTGTGAAATAGAGATTTTAATATAAGGCTTTTTATGTTTCTTCAACATTTGGTACCTAGAAAATAGAAACTAGACACATGTGGGAAGTCAACTTCCCACATGTGTCTATATATGTTCCCTATATATTGAACAAAATTTATAAATATTGGAAATAGTTAATATTCACCTTAATAACAACCAACCTTAATAATTCATCAAAGAAATATCATTCTTCTAACGTTTCTTTTATTGCTATTTTTGTGTTTACTCCCAAAGTCATTTTAAGTTTTTAATTATATTACTGTGACTAACGTGCCTAAGAAAATTTAATCATGACATTTATTACATACTTCAATGTCAATTTTTATATGTGAAATTTTTAATTTCTGTAAGTGTTTTTTAAATGTATTTGTACGCCATTTTTGTAATGGTTTTACATTGTACTCCTGATGAAGCTAGAAAATAAATAGCGAAATATTCTTTAGAAAAAACAAAGATTTTTAATAGAGACCACTATACCTGATAATTTCTACGTGTTTATAAATTATTTTTTAATTGAAATCACTTGTAATATATATATATATATATATATATATATATATATATATATATATATATATAATATATATATATATATATATATATATATATATATATATATACATATATATATATATATATATATATATATATATATATATATATATATATATAATATATATACAAACAATTTGCAACTATAATAGAAAACGATCCAGTCTATTTTTAAACATGTTGGTAGAAGGGGCTGATACAATGTTATCACTAAGGTTATTCCAGCTCTAGAAAACTCTATTTGGTAGAAAGTTCTATCTTGATCTTGTAGAAAAATTCTCTTTTTTTAAGTTTAAACTGGTGACTTCTGAGGCGTTCATCTTGATTTAAGGTAAACATTTCGTACTCTAATTTTTGAATTATCCTGGATATGTAGCACCTGTATGAAAAAACAAAACAGTAAATATCAGAATATCAAAGATTTAATAATACATATATATATATATATATATATATATATATATATATATATATATATATATATGTACATATGTATACATATATATATATATATATATATATATATATATATATATATATATGTATACATATATATATATATATATATATATATATATATATATATATATATATATTATAGGTTTAGAAAAAGGAGCTTTCTTAATTTAATAAATTAGTAGTTTAAGATATATCTGGTATTAATTAATATACAAGTATGTAAATGGTGTGAATCTTAAGTTGACTGCATTTGAAAACATATTTAATATTAGTTTTATAAAAATGTTATTCATAAAAAGTCCTGAAACTTCATAAACCTAAAATACCATAACATATATAAACCTTCATTTTGTACACAAAGTAAGTAGCTTTATAAAAAAAGAGCATAAATCATATTTTGAAAGGCAAAGAACTGCTGCTGTTACATCAATAAAAAATGTCAAATAGTACATATTTAAAGAATGGTCTAAAGAAAAATGTGTTTAATTAAAAACTAGTACTTTATATAAAATATCAAGAACCTTCTAGTTGAAATCTCTTTGTTCACACCTATACAAACTTATTTATTTGCAAATGAAAGCAAGTGAAATGTACAATTGAAGTTGTATACAAAAGTACTGTGTAATGTCCAGGTGTAATTCAGAATATTACCTACATTATTTTAATAACCTACTTCATTTATAAATATTTATTGTTAATAAATATTTATTAATAATAATAATTATTTATTGTTGTTATAATTATTGTTACCTGAGATTCACCAATTGTAGCAATTGCAATCTCACGCAAACGGACAAAAGCTAATGAGGTCCTATCTATACAGTCCTCCGCAAAATGTTTGGAACACAATTTGCTATGTTTTGAAGGTCCCCAGTTCTCACACTATTTACGAACTGTATCCAGGCATTTCTCCTTTCAACATCTTTAGGAAATCTACAACCACATAAACCAAATTAAAAAGATTACCTGTTCTTATTACTCGCAGCATCACTAAAAACGGAAGTAATACCGCCCTGTACACTGTTTACAATTTCATACTAACCCATGAAAAGATATTCCAGTTAAATTTTTCTGATTATTTCGACTGTTATTTAGACACAAAACAAAAGCACACGAAGCCATAATGGTTTCACTTTAAAATAAACGTAAAACCGTACAAAATTAAGTTCAAAATATTTTTAAAATTAAATTTCTATACACAGAAGTCCTCGACACAAACAACAATCTGTCAGACACTCTCCAATATGGCGAACCGATCCCATCTATTTCACGGTATGTCATATCCCCTCTCTTACATATCTCTGATACTGTCATTAGTGCTATCCTCCTTACTGCGCTGGTCGACTATTCGTTCATAGTTTTGGACGGTTCGGCCACTTGTTGGGAAGAAAGCTATTATACGAATACGTTCGCATTGAACCAGTGACGTACCAGAAAAAAAAATAAAAAGTTATCATACGGACAAAAATCGAAATAAACGATTTTATAACAACATGTTATGTACATTGTAATGAAAAAAAACCGTAAATTTCAATAGGATGATTTGGGAGCGTTATAAACGCTTGAGATACCGCTAAAATGTAAATAACGCAAGCTTGACTGTACGGGAAATATATATAGTGTTAATTTTAAACAATTTCTAGCATTTGGCGTAGAAGTGGACAATAAAATTTTAAAATATAACTTTAAAATATAACCTCAATCTGACACTATAACTTAAAAATTTTTAATGCAATACAAAAATAATAGAAGTTCCTTAAAAAGTAAACAATAAAACCTGGAAGTGTCTTTAACAAATGGGGAGAAATGGCAATCAAAATACTATAGGCTAACTTTAGGCAATGTGGACATTATACACATGTAACCTTAAATGTGTACGTAATGGTAGCTTACCCCACTGATGCTTTAAAGTGTGCACCAGGTCTTACTTGATAGGTCAAATTCAGGAGGTGTCTCTGTGATGAAAGGTATAACTGTATTTGGTTCAGGTTCCGACCTGAGATTTTCTGGAGGGCAGTCGACCTTGGTTTGCATCTTTTATATAGTTGTGAATCGGCAGCGCCGTGTTGCTAAGGATCTTGCTATATACTTTGGTCAGCAGATTGAGTCGGCGAAGGTGTAATGGTGTAATGTCGCTCAGCATTGGTACTAAATGGGTTGGTGTAGGTTTGGGTGAGCTGGATATCAATCCTTTGAACATCAATACTGTTGATCCATATTGGTATGCAATATTCAGCTAGAGAATAAACAATAGCTAAGCCTGAAGACCTGAGTCTAGATACCGACGCCTCCATTTTGTGCCGCAGAGCTTCTGAATTATGTTATTCTTGGTTTTTAGCTTCTTAGCAACTATACTTAAATGTTCTCTAAAGACCGTTCTGTCCAAAACGTCTAGGTATTTTGGATGTTTATTGTGGTTGAGTCATGTGTTATCAAAAGAACGTTAAGTAGTGTTCTTGACTCCAGATTGTTGTTTAGGTGAAAGTAAGTTACTTCAGTTTTAGAGTCATTGGGGCGCAGTCTCCATTTTTAAAAGTAATGTCCTATAATCGCTAGGTCTTCCGTCAGAATCTCTTCAGCTTCTTTTGTGATTTTGTTGGTGTTAATAAAGCCCAGTCATCAGCATAGCTAAACTTTGTTGATGTTATCGGTATGTCTGCGATATAAAGGCTATAAAGCAATATTGCGAGTAACGAGCCTTGCGGTAGACTATTTTTGAGTTTTCTGGGGGTGCTTATTTCGGATCCCGTAGATATTTGAAATACTTTGACGGTGATGTTCTATTAGTCTAGCGGTGAATTTACAAGGCAGAGTACGTAAGAGTCTATAAATCATTCCTTCTGGTCAGACTGTGTTCGTCTCTGTGTTCGTCAGAATTGAGTATGCATTCGGGTTGGATGTCGTCGAAACCTAGGTATTTTTCTGGTGAAACGTCTTTAAGTGCGATCTCCATTTCTTCACTTGTCAAAGGGCAAGAATATTTGGTCTCAATTGATTACGATTTTAAGGAATTTTATTCGCTGTCGGAAGTGGAAGTTTCGGAATCATCATTAAGATTAATAATTAATGGTTCGACGGTGATTTCCATTATCCTCTTTTTTAACGTGCTCAATTGCCTTCTGCCAATTATGTGCTGTTACATTTTGCACTGCTTCATAAAAACACTGTTTGACATCAGCAATTTTAAAAGAGGTGTTGTTTCTTGCCACTTCTTCCTTGATTTGGGCCCAGATCAACTCAATTGGGTTAAACTCACAATGGTAAGGTGGCAAACGTAAAACATAATGTTCTTGTCTTGCAGCCATTTCGTCTGTAACATATCGGTCAGCTGGTTTATTGGCCTTTACTAATATTAGCAATTCGGCTTTAGCCATATCTTCCGTAAAGGCTATGCCGTGTCTATTCAACCATGCTTGTATTTCTGCCTTTTTTGTAGCTGATGTAGGGGATTTATCAATACGTCTACTGTGGTACGAAGCGTTGTCCATAACTATTACAGAGTTTTTTGCTAATTGTGACAAAATATTTCTGAACCAGTTTTTCGAACACCTCAGCATTCATATCTGCATGGTAATCGCCATCCTTTTTTGATTCAAAGACCAACAAACCATTATTTGCTACAAATCCATCCTCTGATCCAATATGTAATATAATTACACGTTTACCTTTACCAGAGGGAGATTTTAACCCAGTTGATAGACCCTCCAAAAAGGCTTGTCTGGGATTTTTAATATTTTCATCCACCCATATTTTGCTGGTAGTTTGACCTGCATTTACTCAGGTTTCGTCTAGATAATAAATCTTCCGCCCTTCCTCTCTCAACTTTTTGATTTCGCGTAGATACCTACGTCTCCAGGAGATTATTTCATCTTTTTCTGTTAAGATGCTATTCTTTTTTCTGGTTATAAAACTAAAACAAAAAACGTTACGTAATTGATATTGTAATTCATTTGTAACACATTTTTACTTACTGAAAGTTAATTTCCTTAACCAATTTAGCAAATGTTGCTCGTTTGAAATTTGGCAAATTGTCGTCGTTATTAAGTTCAGTCAACATTTTATTTAGTGTTGGAAGTTCATTTCTGAAAAAAAACTCATGAATTTTTCTCCGAATTGATGTTTTAGTAGCATCTGAAATATTATCTAATATTTTTCTTGTCCTATGATATTTTTTTGGAGGAGAAAAAACACGAGTTTGTCTATATTCCGCCAACACTTTAAAAACTGTGCTCACTGCTACCCCTAGAACAAGTACGCAATATAGTATAACAATATATGAAATAGTATATATGAAAATAAATACAATATAATAAAAAAAAATAAAAAAACTTAACATTTTACCTGCTGCACTTGAAACAAAATTCACAGATTCTGTCTGATTCGTGTTTGGACGAGTTTGTCTATCAGTTTTAAAAATATTTAAAATCGTTTCTTTCTCTGACACCGATAAATGTGTTCGTCTTCGTTTTCTGGGTGGAGATTCTGGAACGAATTGTTCAACTTGCGCATTATTTTGCTGTTGGTTATCCATACCTAAAATAAGGCAGTGATATAGATATTTATTTTAAAAATTATTTTTACGCTTTGACTAACTTGTTTTTTAATATATATTCTCAGGTTCAGAAATAATTTATACATTTTTATACGCTGATTACATCCACAATAGTTTTTTGACCAATATCTGTATTAGTATATGTACTTACCTAATTTCTTTACAAAACACAAAAATGTACAATACACAATATAAGTCTTAACATATAAAATAAATACAATTAACACAATAACACAATACACAGCACAATATTTCTTCAAAATACCTTAACGTACGCCCTTGTATGCGATACCGATAACTGACCGATACAACTTCTGCGAAGTAAGTAATTTGACTGTCGCTTTTCAACAATCACGTGCAGATCACGCATTTTTATTACTCCGTCTGTTCGGTAGACGAATTATAGTCCAGGCTGTGAGGCCGCTCCCGTTGGGAAAATGTTTCTGATTCGGTTTCTTCACGGATTCCGGTTCAAAAATGTCCCCTTTAAACAAATCTGAAGGGTGCCGGGCGAAATTTTTGGGCAGAAATTGTTTAAACAATTTTTTTTAAACGAATTTCAAAATTATTTTTTTTTTAATCTGGAAAACGTTTTTTTAGGTTTTTTGGGTCATTTTAAACAAAAAAGGTCTCTTGCCATTTTTCTCTAAAGTTGATAGTTTTCGAGTTATAAGCGATTTAAAGTCTGAAAATACGCATTTTTGAGGCTTGAAAACACATGTAAATTACTATTTTTGAGGTTACCAAGTGTCTAAATTGAAGTTTAAACATTCAACTTCAAGATTGTGAAGAGTAATCGGGGCTTATTTTAATTTAGACCGTTGTTTCTTAATTGTTAAATATGCGCGTACACTCGATTTTTCAGCCGCCGCGGCGCGGCGAGCTAGAGTGCGATTCTATCATACTTACGCATAGTTTACATATACACTTACGCAAAAAAACCCGAACAAATCCTTGAAGTTTATTAACATAGTTTTTTCCATAATTTATTTATGTAGGTATTAATTATTGTCATTGGGCTAATTAAATAAATCAATCATCGCAATGTAATAACCGTATATAGTTTTTTTTTCTTCCAAATTTGAACAATATAATTATTATTTATTGAGTATATATTTATTTATATCAATTGTAAATAATATTTTTAAATTATTATTTAAATAATACAATGCAGTAAATATTAATATTAGTAAACTTAATTTTAAATTGCGCGCTGTTTAAAAACAATATACTATCGCAAACCTGCAAGTTTTTACCTGTTTAACAATCGCGCGCTCATACTTGATTTGTTATTACTTAAACGATCATTAGGAAGACTATTGTTTAATGCCCATTAAAAGGGTATTATATTATTAATGTGTTATTAAAAAATTGTGAATGGATTTAAAATGTCTTTTTTCATACCTCGTCTTAAATGAAAACTTACCGAAGAAAATTTAGTTTGTATTTTTTGTAATAACATCAACAATATTAAGTTAGCGCAAAAACCTAAAGTAGATTTTTAGATAAAAATACAAAATGCTGCTCTTTGACGAAAAGACAATGTGACTGAAAAATTTAATTTAATCTAGCCAATATACCTTGTACCTCTGACGCACTTTACCAACACTTGTTAAGAGCTTTCGCTGAAACATATATTTGGCGAAATGTGATATATTCCCGCTATCAAACTCTCGATTTTACACAATATGGATATTATATGTCTGATAGTGGTGGGTTGGGAAACCGTGCAAATGCAAAAAGACTTGCAAAACTAATGCTTGCAACTGCAAGAAAAATCATGTCAACTGTGTACCATTATGTGGATGTGATTTAGATTATTGTGAAAACAAAGATACTTTTACTGAGTGATATTAGTGTGTTATTTAACAATCTTTTGTACAATTATTTTATGTAACTATTATTAGACTTTAGACAAAATTTATATTATAACTCAATTGATATAAATAAATATATACTCAATAAATAAGAATTATTTGTAAGTATATGTAAACTATGCATAAGTACGATAGAGGCGCACGGTAGCGCGCGAAAAATCGAGTGTACGCGCATACTTAACAATTAAAAAACAACGGTCTAAATTAAAATAAGCCCCGATTACTCTTCACAATCTTGAAGTTGAATGTTTAAACTTTGATTTAGACACTTGGTAACCTCAAAAATATTAATTTACATAAGTGTTTTCAAGCCTCAAAAATGCGTATTTTCGCGTTTTTCAGACTTAAAATCGCTTATAACTCGAAAACTATCAACTTTAGAGAAAAATGACAAGAGACTTTTTTTGTTTAAAATGGCCCAAAAAACCTAAAAAAACGTTTTCCAGATTAAAAAAAATATTTTTGGACTTTGTTTAAAAAAATTGTTTAAACAATTTCTGCCCAAAAATTTCGCCCGGCACCCTTCAGATTTGTTTAAAGGGGACATTTTTGAACCGGAATCCGCGAAGAAACCGAATCAGAAACAGCCTGGACTATACTGCAGTGGATGTTTGCTTTTGGATTAAATTTTTTATACTGCTTTAGATTTCATAAATATGGTTCATAATTGGACCATAATTATCACTTATTTTTGGAACTGTATCGAAATATTGCATTAAATAACTTCTTGGAGATTTATTTTTTTGGAAAATACAATTACAATTCTATCTATCAAAAATCACAAAAGTATAGCAAAGTGAACATAATAGTTTCATCAATTTTGTGTCACTCCTCAACTTTGAGATTTGAATAATGTTACAAAATAATGAACCTTATACGAAAATTCAATTCTTTTTCTTGAAATATTCTTGCTTGACCACTCACAGTGATATTTTAAGCCACTTAGCTATGTTTTTCCCCATCCATATATATTTCACCAAATTATTTCGTTGACAACGACATCTTTAATGCTGTGGTCTACAACAGCACTATCGAAGAAGAACATACCAGCAACAGAAGTAGATTCGGAGACATCGGCCAAGAGCTAACGGAACTAATCAAGGAGAAGAACAGAGCAAAGAAGAACAATAGTCCAGGGAGACAAAAACAACAAACAGACTAAATAGGCCGATCAAAGACGAGCTCCAAAAACACGCGAGCGAGAAATGGGACAACCAACGGAAGCAACAAGAAGAAAACAGCAAAAATATGAATCATCAGTGGAAACTACAGAAAATCCTAAGAAACAACGGGAAACCAATGGAGAAAACGATGTAGTATACACAATCGAAGACAAGGCCGAAGTCACGAGAACCACCCTAGAAAGACGGTGTTCAATGAACTACCACCAACAAGAAGATTTTGACTTTGAAGAGGAAGTCGAAGAAGATTACTACAGAAGACCGGCAGAAGCAGAAGATCTACCACTGAAACGCACATCCCTAAAAAAAGTGAGCAACATGATCCGGAAAGCCTCACCAAAGAAGACACCGGAAGAAATAACCAACAGGGCTCTCCACCAACATCTCCCAGTCAAAGCAATTTTTTATCTGCCTAACATAATAAACGCACTGATGAGATTCAGGAGATTTCCTAATCGATAGAAAGGGGCCCATGTGATCACAATCCATAAACCAGGAAAGAAAACAGCATTTTTCCACAGAACTACAGGCCAATAAGCTCACTACCAGCAGTCAGCAAAATTGCTGAAAGCACACCAGATACGCAGGGTCACATAATACATCGGAATAGGTTTCAACGAAAAACAGTAAACCGTAGGAGCATTCCTAGACAAAAGCAAAGCATTCGACACAGTCTGGCACAGAGGACTAATCTACAAAATGAGGAACTATGGATACAGCCATGCCATGGCAGAACTACGTGCATAGAGTGAAAAGTTGCAGTAAATCCGGAGAAAACCCAAGCAGTGATGTTTAGGAAGAGATGCGGCGTACCAGTCAAACAACTAGAAATGTTCGACACTCCAATCAAATGGTCAAATAAAGCAAAGTACCTCGGGTCCTCATAGACAAGGGACTCACGTTCACATCCCAGGTTACAAGAACAGTACAAAAGACAAAAATAGTACAAGCCAATATCAGAAGCCTAACTAGGAGAAGAAGCATATTAACATTCAGAGACAAGACTCGATAAAGATGAACGATAAAGCAAGAACAAAATTCGCCAAACTAATGGACCATCCCAACCACATCCTGCGAGAGAACATAAACTATGGACAAAAATAGTACAAGCCAATATCAGATGCCTAACTAGGAGAAGAAGTATATTAACATTCAGAGACAAACTCGATAAAGATGGACGATAAAGCAAGACCAAAATTCGCCCAACTAATGGACCATACCAGAACGAAAACGCAGCACGAGAGGCGTATGTAGCACTAAAGGAAGCAGCTACAAAAATGGGTTTATTAATAAACATTCTTCTTCTTCTTCTTCTTCAGCCTGTGTTCGTCCACTGCTGGACATAGGCCTCTTCCATTTGCTTCCATCGATTTCTACTTTTGGCAATTCTCATCCACTGCTTGCCCGCGACTTGTTTGATATCGTCTGTCCACCTCTTCTGCGGTCTGCCTACTCCTCGCCTGTTCTCTCTTGGTCTCCAGTTTGTTAATCTTTGTGTCCATTTTTCGGGATTATCTCGGGCAACGTGTCCGACCCATTGCCACTTGAGCCTTGCAATACGTTCTGAGACATCAGTAATTTTTGTTCTTTCACGAATGACGTTATTTCGAATCCTGTCTCTCAAACTAATCCCTAGCATGGCCCTCTCCATTGCTCTTTGGGTTGTACTGAGCTGCTCTAAGGTTTTCTTTGTGAAGGCCATGGTCTCCAGTCCATATGTAGTTACAGGCAAGATACATTTGTCATAAACTTTACGTTTTAGACACATTGGTATATCTTTATTCTTCAAAATAAAGCTTAATTTGCCGAAAGCTCCCCAAGACAGTTGTATGCGTCTTTTTATTTCGGCTATTTGATTTTCTTTGCCGATTTTAATGGTATGTCCAAGATATATATAGTGGTCTACATTTTCAAGACTGACGTTGTCAATAACAAGATTAGTTTGTAAATTACTCATTATTTTTGTTTTCTGAAGGTTCATTTTGAGACCTATTTTATTTGACTGCTGGTTTAATTCCTTCAACATTTGCTCCAGTTCCTTGATATCTGTACTAAATAATACTATGTCATCCGCAAACCTCAAATGACTCAAACGTACACCATCAATGTTTACACCTTTTTCCTCCCAGTCAAGCTGTTTGAATACATTTTCCAATGCTAAGGTAAAAAGCTTTGGTGAAATAGTATCACCTTGTCTAATACCTTTATCAAGGCGCATTTTTTCAGTTTTTTCGTCTTCATTGATTTTGATGTGGAATGTGGCCTGTTCATAAATGTTTTTAATGAGTGTAGTGTACCGTGAGTCTATTCGAGCATCCTTCAGGGCTGACAAAAAGGACCAAGTCTCAATACTATCGAAAGCCTTGTGAAAGTCGATAAATGCCATATGTAAAGGTACATTATATTCTGTGGTTTTTTCTACTAGTGTTCTGATGGTTTGTAAGTGATCATTAGCGCCAAACCCTTTTCTAAATCCCGCCTGTTCAACCGGTTGATATAAATCAAGTTTTTGTGTTATGCGGTTGGTTATTATTCTTGTTAACAATTTGTATAAGTGTGACAACAAACTAATAGGTCTGTAGTTTTCAATATTAGTAGTGTCTCCTTTCTTGTGTAAAAGTATTATTTCGGCGTTTTCCCATAGGCTGGGTATTCTTTTTTCTGTTAGACACTTATTCAGTAAGACTTCCACAACTTCTACAACGATGTTGCCGCCCATTTTTAACATTTCAGACGTTATACGATCCTCGCCGGGAGCTTTTTTGTTTTTCATTTGCTGTAAGGCATGTCTAATTTCCGAAGAGGTTATTTTAGGGAGGGTTTCTGAGCCGACGTTTAGAATTGTTCTGTGGTCTGGTTCGGGGTTCTGTATAGTAGATGTATAAAGATTCTTATAGAACGTTTGTATTTCCTTGATTATTTGAGTTTTTTCGGTCACCGTATTCCCCTGTTGATTTTTGATTTTAGTTATATTTGATTTTCCTTTAGTTAAATTTGATTTCAATACTCTCATGTTTCTATTGTTTTCGATGGTTTGCAATATTTGTTTTGTTTTATAAGCCCGCAAGTCTGACCTTATGCTCTTTTTAACTTTATTGTTGATAGCTTTATACTCTGGTAATTCTTTCGATGTTCTTCTTCTTTCTTCCATTAAATTAAGTGTTGTTTGTTTCAGTTTCGTTTTTCTGGGATTTTTATTTTTATCACAGATCTTTTTTGCAGTTGATGTTATGTCGTTCGTTAATTTTTGTGTTATTTCATTTATATCTTTCGTGTTGAATACTGGTAGAGGCCCTAGTTTCTTTTTTAGTTCACTTTGATATTCCTCTTGATTCATTTCGAGTGCTTCTATGTTTGGCAATTTATCCTGTGTTAATAATTTTCTTCTATCTAATTTCGTATTTATTTCTATTCGCGTCCTAACTAATCGATGATCACTACCAGTGTTGAAAGAATTTAGTACAGTAAGATCTTTAGCAATGTTTTTGAAGTTAGAGAGTATAAAGTCAATTTCATTTTTTACTTTGCCATCTGGGCTTAACCACGTCCATTTTCTCTGCATCTTTTTCTTGTAGAAGGTATTTAAGCAGAATAGTTTTTCTTTGCTGAGGAAATTTACGAGCATATCTCCCCTATGATTTCTACTTCCCAGTCCAAAATTTCCAATATATTCGTTGTCGTTGTTATTTTCGTTCTTTCCTATTTTAGCGTTGAAATCTCCCGTAATTATTACGTAATATGTTTTCTCTAGGTTTCTGGCTCTTGTAATGTCTTCATAAAGTTGTTCTACCTCTTCGTCATCTGCAGAAGAAGTTGGTGCATAACAGTGGATTATTTGAATGCTGTATCTACGATTTAGTTTTATTACCATATAGATAACTCTATTAGAAATTGCTTGGAATTTGGTTACCATGTTTTCAATTCTCTTATGTACTAAAAAGCCTAAGCCTCCTATACCTTGGTTATTTCCTGAATTGTATTGGTACAAAGTGTGCCCTGATTTTAGTAGAGTCGATTCTTCGCCTTTAAGCCTTGTCTCGCATAGGCCTACTATGTCCCATTTGATGGTCTTAAGTTCTTCTTGCAACTCTTCTAGGTTATCTTCTGTCCTCATCGTTCTGATATTATATGTTCCGATGTGCATTCTGTGTGTACTAAGCGAATTCTTGCCTCCCCCATATTCCACGAGGCAGACCCTTTTCTGGGTGTGGGATTTGGCATAACATACTCCACCCACCTGGGGACCGTTCCGTTTCGTTTTAGTATTCGCCATTTCTGTATTTGGAAGGATGATTAGCCTTGAAACACCACGCTGGCTAGACGGGTTGGTGAGTTTTATATCAGCCGCCCATTCTGGGTCAGACGCTGTTCGCAGCCGTCCATTCTGGATCAGACGCTACTGTTTTGATTCTATATCAACCCTAAAATCGAGGGTTGCCATTTCCGCCATCTACACCGTACCGAAGCTCCGCTTCTCCGCCGTGTCTGCCGTTGTGGACTTCATCCGTAACCCTGGACAAGGGACCCTAACCAGGTACTGGTTTCCCGGGTCAGGAAACCCCCGGAATCTGCGGAGGGCAGGGATTGATTCATTTTCCCTGATAGGACTATCTTTGAGAATTTAAAGAGTTCCTACCCGCTACCCGCTATCCTATTAATAAACATTAATAAAACGAAATACATGAAAATAGGTCCGCAACCACAAATACGACGGCCACTTGTTATAGAAAACGACGTCATCGAAGCAGTTAACGAATTTGTATACCTGGGAACGCTTGTCAATACTCAAAATGACACTACCGCAGAGATAAACTGCAGAACTTGCACGGCTAATAGATGCTATTTTGGCCTTAATCTCCTTTTTAAATCTACAGTTATATCAAGAAATACAAAAGTAAAACACTACAAAACAATAATACGCCCAGTTCTAACATATGGTTCAGAAACCTGGACTTTAACAAAAAGCAATGAAAAAATGTTTGGTTGTTTCGAAAGAAAAATACTGAAGCGAATCTATGGAGCGGTAAATGAAAATGGTGTCTGGAGAAGACGATACAACTTCGAACTCTATAGAATATACCAGGAACCAGATATCGTAAAACACATTAAGATATGACGTCTGAGGTGGGTAGGCCATGTAATGCGGATGGAGCAAACCGACCCAGCTAGAAAAACGCTCCTTGATAGACCTATTGGTCAAAGAAGAAGAGGAAGACCCAGAACAAGATTCCTAGATAACATAGACCAAGATATGAGAAATATGGAAATACGTGCATGGCGGATGATCATTTGCAGATGATGTAGATGCAGTAGCACAGACAACACTGGAAGTTAAGGATATAGTATCGAACTTTGAAGAAGCAACACTAAGCGTAGGCCTGAAAATAAACGAAGAAAAAACTAAATACATCGTAAGATACATAAAAGCCAATAGATTAAGATGGGCAGGCCACGTGGTACAGAGTAATGACGACAGACTGATTAGCAATGTGTTTTGGGAAAGACCAGATGGTAAAAGATCGACAAGAAGGCCTAGAAAAAGGTGGAAAGACGCAGTCAGGGAAGACCTGGAGAAGATGGAAGTAAGGTCATGGGAAATAATAGCACAGGATCGGAATCAATGGAAGGCAATAGTAAACGCGGCAAAAACTCACGAAGAGTTGTAAAAGCCAATGATGGTGATGATGATGTGCATGGCGGAGGAAGGCGATGGATAGGGACGACTGGAAGAGAATTCTTGGGGAGGCTAGGACCCACACAGGGTTGTAAAGCCAAAATGATTATAATAATGGACCATCCCAACCACATCCTGCGAGAGATCATAAGCTATGATGTCTTCCAGCGATGGAAATACAGAAGATTCAAACAGCAACTGCTTGGCAATGACTAAGAAGAGATAGCATATTATCGAAGCACGCTCGAATTCTCAGTCGATCCTCATCCCAAACTCTCTAATAAAATCACCAAAAAATAAAAAAAATGGCACATGCCAACCAAAAAAGACTAAAAAACATTAAAAAGCCGGGCTAGAAGGACCCGACATCTCATGCTCATTCAAACATTTATCTGTCCTTAATCAGCATTCACAACGTCAAATAATATACGTGTTTTCAATAGTGACTGTACGTAATAATAAAAGAGTAAAACTGACGTGTTAATTTTGTCCAGAAATGTGTATATAAGAAAATATTTCAACAGATAACAAAAACGTGACTATGATAGAGTTTAACAATAGGCAAATACCCATTTTCGCTAGAAAAAGAAATTCCATTTCCTTAAAAATATTTTCCACTTCACTGCAAGAGGTTCATTGCATCTAACGACACCGAAAGAAATGAATTGGCATGGTGGGATGTATACAGAGTTGGCTTTAGCACACTAGTTCCCAAAAATTAATCAATGCACGGTGTGTTTACAGGGTGGGGATGTTATTGCGGTGTTGTAGTCCAAATTTGTGGACAATATTGAATAGGTATAGAAATCAAAACGTTATGTTTCTAAATAAAACCATAAAACTTTTTTATGGATAAAAAAATGATCAGTACTTATATTTTTATGACAATAATTTTAAAGGCATGCATAGTAAAGTATTCAGTCTATTTTCGAATTGCATAGATAGTATAGAACATAAAAATCTTTAGCACATTAAAACTTTTCTATAGAGATGCCAATTTTTCTATTGGAGGCCAAGAGCAGACAAACGCAGTAGAGGAAGACCACCTACACGTTGGGCCGACGACATCAGGCGTATCACTAAAAATTGGCAACAAAGAGCACAAAATCGTGAGGAATGGAGGAGTTTAAGGGAGGCCTATGTCCAGCAGTGGACGTGATAAATAGAGGCTGGATGATGATGATGATGATGATAGAGATGCTAAGAAGAAAGTTAACTTGATGGTAAATGAGTGTTAATACGTACACTTAGGACTCTGTCACCTCAAAAAATACCACTCTGTGTTTGTAAAGCGTGAATACGAGGTTTTGTAATGTTATGAGAACTCTGATTTCAGTAGCAACTGTATGTAAAATCTCTTTTGAAGGGCAATTGGGGCGTCAATACGTCTATTAATACAAGAGAAAAGTTCTACTAGTTGCAGCGTACAAACTTGGGCTCTAGAACTTCGAAATTGGCATAAAGACTGGAAATATGTACTCTTTAGAGACTGGTCTCGCTTTGGAATGTACTCTAATAGTCGATATGTACGTATTTAGATCAATCCGTTAGTTATTAGAAATAGTTGATTTATCCAATTAAATTACTTTAAGGACTTAAACAAGCGACCCAAAACGTCGCTTGTCAAAATTTATTCATTTTTATCGAATCATGAGAAAACTAATAAGTATATTTAAAAAATTTAAAACGCCTAATGAAAGATTACGTTATTACCGAGACAATTTAGTGTGACTTTTCATTTAAAATATCTCATTAAAAAACAACTTTTTAGTTATTCTAAGGGACTTTAGACACCCGGTAATAATGCAATCTTACATTCTACGTTTCAATTTTACAAAAATACTTATTTATTCTAAATTTCCACCTAGCGATCAATATTTCCTTTTAATTAGCGATAATGCATTTCCGCACCATTCACTGCAATTTAAGATAAAAAAATCAAGATATTCCTTATTTATCGAGGTTTCCGACCTCAAGTGCATTAGGTAAGCATTGAGTACACATGAACCACAAAAAAAAAACAGCAGGTAAGATACGGTTTTCAATTTAGTGAGAAAGTAACCAAACATACTGTCAAACAGACATTGGAGATCGTGGATTAATAATACTTGAGGAAATGGTTCCATTATGGACCCTCACCTTTGTTTTATAGGATAACATTTTCAATGTTTTACCAATTTCTTTATATTTTTGCGCTGACCTACAAACCTTATTGCATTATATAATGCATTCTGTATTCCAAAAAAAATTATACAATACATTTTGGAGACGGCTATCGCCGTATTCCCGTTCTCCTCCGCCAATCCTCCCGGTCCAAGGCATGCTCCTCGTCCAAACCTCTCGATTCCATCGCTCTTCTAATTCCTTCATTCCATGAGCGTCGAGATCTACCTCTTTTTTTTCTTCCAAGGGGCTTCCATATGTGAAGTTTGTGGAGCCAACGTTCGTCAGGCATTCCCATTAGGTGTCCAAACCAATCTTCTTCCTATGAACCTTTTTCCTGCTATTTTCCCTTGCATAATTATTCGAAGCAGTTCATATCTTTCGCCTCTTGTAATGTATCCCAAGTATTGCAGTTTTCATTTTTTGATCGTAAATATGACTTTCTTTTCTTTATTCATTCTTCTCAAGACCTCGACATTTGTGACTCTTTCGGTCCATGATATTCTCAGGATTCTGCAATACATCCACAGTTCAGGAGCCTATATATCGCCTAAATATCGATAATAATGGGAAACCTCCATGCAATAGTGAGAAAAGGTAGATCTGAGAATATCATTGGAGAACATGGATTAAGTCAGCGAAATGAATGAGGCGATAGGCTGTTTCAATTTTGCCAAGAACAGAATATTACTATTATGAATACATGGTTCAAATTACATGCGCGCAGACTATATACATGGAAATCGCCACAAGATAATAATAAAAATTGCGTCAGAAACCAAATAGATTATATCATGATCAACCAGAGATACCGAAATAGCATACAAAGCGCAAAAACTTACCCCGGTGCAGATGTCCCTTCCCACACCTTGCTCGTCGCCGAATTCAAAAACACGCTGAAAAGCATAAAAAGAAAGAAGATAGAGCAGAAATCAGACATGAGCTTACTCAAGGATATAGAAACGAGACAGAAGATATCACAAGAACTTAACCACGAATATCGAGAACTTAAAAACAGACAAAAGGAAAATGATGTACCAAAAGAATCCGACGACTTAAACCAAATATGGAAAGAACTGAAGAGCGTATTTCTAAAACTGAAGACCACCTTAAATACACGAATCAAAGAGGTAAGAAACCATGGATAACTAATGAAATATTAGAAATAATGAATATGAGACGACAACACAAGCACAAAGACTGGAATAAATAGAAAGAAATGCAAAGACGAATAAGAAAAAAGGTAGTGGAAGCAAAAAAACAGTAGCTAATAGAAACTTGCGAAGATATAGAAGGCCTAGAGAATAAACATGATGATAGACTTTTCCATAAGAAAATTAAAGGTCATCGCCAATCTTCGCTAAGAAGACGGCACCCAACGAAGAAGAAGAAATCTATATTTTGTACAGTATATACAGTGTTAATTTATTTATAATCGTTTGGTCAATTTTTTAAATTACAATGGGTTATTTAGTACACTATTACTATTATTACAGTAACGATTTTTGTCTCTCTCTCTCTCTCTCTCTGTATAACGATCTCTCCTTATAACGATGAAAATTCCCGGTCCATTGCATATCGTTCTAGAGAGAGGACTCAATATAAATATATTCTCTCTTCTATCGTTACGTCTGATTCTGTTTTCGCGAGTTAATATCGGGACATGCTTTAATGCCGTTACAACTTTAATACATTTAAAATCTACACCTGTCTACAAAGGCGATTGATTGAAGTTTTGATCTAACTCATACGTTAATTATCTCGTCGCGATTAAAATTAATACGTGTTCGCTGTGAGCGCTCCGGCCCATAAATGTTTGCAGGAAAAGAATTTTTTTTTTCGCAAAAAAGAATCCTTATAATTACTGTCTTTAAGGGTTATTTTGCCGTAAAATTTCGGACGAACTTTCGAGCGCTGTTAAAATATTTCAAGGACTCTGTGCCTCTGAAACACTTCATACCGGTAATGACAAAAAAGATGTAAAAAAACGAATGAAGCTCAACCTCTCCTCGCTTTCTTATACTTTTATATTTCGGGATAAATATTATACCGGTGCATATAGCCCGGTGCACCAACGTTCAGTTGCGTGCACAGATCAAACGAAATGCTTTTGCCTATTTTAAATCTAACAATGGCCAAAAATTTCGGTTAAGGAAAGTGGTTAGACGTAAGAGTAACAGCAAAAATATTTTAAGTATCCATTTTGCAGCGGTAGTGGTAGTTAAAAATAGAAAATTCCTTCAGTATTTTAAAAATAAATAACGGGTTTAAACAATCATTGATGCGACATTTCTTTCCAACAATCAGCGAATACATTATATGGAAGTTACCATCTACTAATCTTTAAACTTCTTTCTTCAAAAGCTTGTCTCCACTGTTGTAGTCTTTGTTCTAATTCTGCTTCCTCTTTTTTCCTACTTTATAAATAGGCTTAAAGCCTGTTTTACATCGGTTTTTAGCTTCAATTGACGTTGTCTTACCATCTTTTCCTCTTTCGTCCCAATGATTTTCTTTCATTTGGCAACTTGTCTCTTGCTATTCGTACTATTCTGTTTACTGTCATTCTTTCGATGTGTTGATTCCATTCCACTTTTCTTCTTTTGGTTCACGCGTTTATTTCCTCTATACCACATCTCGCTCGTATTTCCTCACTTCTTACTCTGACTCTTAGAGTTTGGTTTGTTATTTTTCGTAAAACTTTTATTTCTGTTGTTTCCACCAGTCTTTGTGTTTTCGCCGTATCTGCTCTTGTTTCCGCTGTGTACGTCATTATCGGTCTTATTGTTAATTTATATATCCTGGTTTTCATTTCCGTTATGAGGTCTTTGTTTCTCCAGATTGTATTGTAGAGACATTCTGCTGCTCTGTTTGCCATGTTGACTTGTTTTTGTACTTCTTCTTCCACTTTTCCGTAGCTTGACAGTTTTATTCCCTTATTCTTGACTGAGCCCCAGTCATATAACTATAAACGGCAGTGAGATAGAACAAATCCAGGAATATATCTACCTAGGCCAAATCCTGAGACTTGACAAAGAAAACCAAAGTGCGGAAATTACTAGAAGAGTAAGACTAGCATGGGCAGGATTTGGAAAACTAAGTTGGATACTTAAGAATCGCAAAATACCCCAATACTTGAGGAGCAAAGTATTCAACCAATGCATCCTTCCTATCATGACATATGGATGTCAAACCTGGACCCTAACCAAGGCAAACATGAATAAACTAGCCACAACAGAAAGAGCAATGTTAGGTATACGACTGTCAGATAAAAAGAGGAACAACTGGGTAAGATCCAAAACAAAAGTCGAGGACATAACAACAAAAATTGCCAAACGTAAATGGAGCTTGACGGGCCGCACTGCTAGACAGAAAGACCAACGTTGGAATACTACAATACAATATGTTGCTCAGGATAGAGACCGATGGAAGGAGTTGGGAGAGGCCTATATCCAAATATGGACGACAGAAGGCTAAGAAGAAGAAGAAATAATATTTTGTTTAATCATTATCATCCATCCTTTTACGTCCAGAGTTCAACATAGGCCTCTCCTAATTTCTTCCAATTCTGTTGGTCTTGAGCTTCCTGTAGCCAATTCCCAGCGATTCTTTTGACGTCGTCTGTCCATTGTGTAGTTAGTCTAACTCTGCTTCTTATATCACCTTGTGGTCTCCACACTGTAATTTTTTGGGTCCTCCAAAGGTCATTCATTCAGGCCACATGACCCGTCCAATTCCATTTCAGCCATGTTATACGCTCTGTGACATCTATGACGCCTGTCCTTCTTATTTCTTCGTTTCTAACTTTGTCTCTGAGAGTTAGTCCAAGTAGGGGGCGTTCCATTCGTCTTTGGACTACTTTGAGTTTGGTTGCTGTAGCCTGGGTTAAGAAAAGTGTTTCGACGACTAGAAGCACACATTTGTCGAACGCCTTCTTTTTTAAATAATGTGGCATGTTGATCTTGAAGATGTCTGATAGAGCTCCATATGCGGCCATGCTAAAAGTGATTCTTCTTTGCAGTTCAGCAGTTTTGTTGTCCCTAGCAATTTGGATTTCATGACTTTCGTTGCAGTCGACTTTTGGATTTTCGCTTGGTACCAGATTTGTCATGTATTGTGCCTTTCCAAAATTTGTGTTCAAATCAACTTCGTTACAGGCGGCATCTAATTCAGTAAGCATAGTTCCAATCACTTTTAAGTTATCTGTTATTAGAACAATGCCGTCCGCAAATCGTAGGTGCGAGAGCATTTCGCTGTCGACATTGATTCCTTTGGCTGCCCACTCCAATTTTTTGAAAGCATGTTCCAAAACTGCCGTAAAGAATTTGGGAGATAACGTGTCTCCTTATCTGATTCCTCATTGATGTATTGATTTTTACACAGTTTGTACCTTTGTGTAGTCGTACGGCCATGGTTGCATTATTATATACATTCGCGATCAGTTTGGAGCATTATCTCCAACCCTCTCATTACATTTAAATTTTAAATCATCGATAAATTCGTTCTAAAAATTGATGATTTAAATATCCTTGCTCGAAAATTTTACTATAATATAGATTTACTAAGACAAATTTTGATTTATTGACCTAAAGAAGGCCTCTGGCTGATCACAAAATAAACAACTGCTAGAATCCTAACATACGACATAGCAAATGAAAGGGGAGCAAATAACGAATATATTAAGGAGGAAAAAATAAACAACTACCAAAAAGGCACTAAACAGCATCTTCGTTATTAATAAACGTATAGCGATATACGAGATATCATAGGGCACTACGGATAAAAATAGATTAACTGTGACACATTTTCATTTATTGGCTTAAAGAAGGCCCCTGGCGCAACATGGCGGAGCACAAAATAAACAACTGGTCGAATTCTAACATAGGACATAGCAAAAAACAAACAAGGCGACTACCAAAAGGGCACTACACAGCATCTTCGTTATTAATGAGCGTATAGTTACATATGACACCATGGATGATATATTTTTCTGTAGCATGCAACAGACAAAATCACTAGTAATCATAGAAAATTTTCAACTGCATGAAACTACTAATAAATAATTTTCTTGACCAAGGCAAAATAATTGCACTACATTCAAGAAAAAAATGCAAAACAGCCACAAAAACCAAGTTAAACATAACCAAAAAGCGGGTCTGAAATCCAACTCAGTGACAATATAACAATATATGCTGCATACAGAAATACCGTCTAGTTTCAACTCACCACACAAGACCTGGTGTACAATAAATCGGATTAACAATCAACGTATCAGTCGATGTAATATCGAAAAATAGGCATAGTCAACTGAATTATTATGAATAGGTAAAAGAAATAATAAATAAGACTTACTCACAATCAGTTTAATTTAACTATCTAGACGACCGATTTCGCTTTCTACAATATGCAAAGCATCTTCATGTCTCGATACAAAGTTAATTAAATGCTGAAATAATAAAACCCACATTAGGGTGTTGTCTTATAAAGATAAACAAAGATAAATGATACAAATTACAGTAATTATGCCAATATTACATGTCTGTGGTTTTTCAAAATGAATAAACTGTTTAAGCAAACAAGGTTAGACCCACAAATTGGTATAAAATAGTCTATTGAATTGTAATAAATTAGTAAATAAATAAAACATTACTTACATGCCAGTACTCTATTAATTAATGGTTGAAAAAACATGGTTCAAACTATTCTGTATTATTGAATGGAGAACTTAAGTTTTTGCTATTGTAATTGTTTGACAATAAACAGGGAAGTTCTTGACGAGATAGATTATCCAATGAAGTAGAGATAGGTGTAATGTGATTGTTTGTTAGATCACAACAATCACAGTAATGTTTTATTTATTTACTAATTTACTACAATTCAATAGACTATTTTATACCAATTTGTGGGTCTTACCTTGTCTGCTTAAACAGGTTATTCATTTTGAAAAACCACAGACATGTAATATTGGCAGAACTACTGTAATTTACATCATTTATCTTTGTTTATCTTGATAAGACAACACCCTAATATGGACTCACATAATAAAGATGATGCTATATTTGACAGAAATACAAAAACTGAAATCTTTAGTTAAAGGTAGGAGAAACTGAATAGAGAAACCCATTACAAAAACTCAAATCTTTAGTTAAAGGTAGGAGAAACTGAATAGAGAAACCCATTCAAACTATACAAGATTTCGTAAAACTTTTATATTTACATGATACAATATAATAGCTTTCCTGAACTTGACCTTTAACGTATATGAGTCAGCCTTTAATAGTGAGTATATATTTGTATTAATTATGCGATCATTAACAAATGGTTTCTATTTTATGATGCAGTTCTGCAAATAGTACAACTTTTCCGTTTAAAAATAAAAAATGATGACAACCTCGACAAATATTGTGGTGACGCCCATGAAACTACCGTAGGCTAACAAGGTTTTCGGGGTTTTTATGATTTCGCACGAAAAAATTTAAAATTCATTAAAATAAGTGCGGTCTATTATTCTTGAAGAAATAAATTTTCGACTTTAAATTTGCTCTTTGACATTGGTTTTTTAAAACGACGCAGCACATTTTTAATTAAAGCAATGTGCTTTCACTAGTTGCACGAAATAAATTCTAAATAAAGTAATTTTTGTATCCTTCATGACGATATAGTGATGGTTACTTGATGGTTTGCGTTAGATACAATTAGGAATAAGCAGAATGCTTTGAGGAAATGAATAGTCGACAATTGTTTTAATTGGATTCGATCATTTTAGTCAAGATATTCATGTATATCTGCAGCCCGTAACGTTATGGCTCTCCATTTTCATCTACAAGGCTCCCATTCATGGTTGTTGGTGATTGTTAAGCATTTACTTCCACTGAAGATATATTCCTTCTCTTCAAAAAGGGAGACAGGGGAGAACTGAAGAACTACAGGCCAATCTCCCTGCTGTCCCAAATGTACAACCTGTTTATGAGAGTAATAACTAACAGGTTAACTTCGAAGATCGATAGTTGTCAACTGGTAGAACAGGCAGAATTCCGAAAGGGTTACAGTACAGCGGATCATCTTCTTACAATCGGAACTCTAATAGAGAAAGCCAATAAATATCACTTGAACTTATACATTGGCTTCGTTAATTATGAAAAGGCATTCGACTTCATGGAACTTTGGGCAATAGAGAATGCTCATATATAATATTTACAAGAAAGCTACAATGAAAATACAAATATATGCGAATACCAAAGCTATACCAATCAACAGAGGAGTTCGCCAGGGAGATGTTATCTTAAGAAAGCTATTCATACTTGGACTGGAAGACGTGCCCAAAGACATTATCTGGGCAAATAAAGAAATAAATGTTAATGGAAGAAAACTAAGTCATTTAAGATACGCTGATGACATTGTAATATTCGCTACAAGTTCCGAAGAACTACAGACCATGATGACGCAACTATTTCAAGCTTCGGAAAAAGTAGGACTTGGAAAGAACAAAGATAATGACAAATACACTGAAAATTAGAGAAATAACGTTGAACGACATAAATTTAGAAACAGTAAGCGAATATATCTACCTGGGTCAGATAATGAGAGTTAACAAAGAACATCAATCTGCCGAAATTACCAGAAGAATAAGGTTAGCGTGGACAGGATTTAGAAAACTGAGTTAGATCTTGAAAAGCACTAAAATAAAAAAATATTTGAAAAACAAGAATTTACGATCAGTGTATCCTTCCTTACGACTATACACTTGGAAAGCCCCATTTGATGATGTCAATAACCCTGAGTCTTCAAGAAATCAAATAGACTATATACTTGTAAATGAGCGTTTCCCAAGAAAGGGGATAAAGCAGATATAAACAATTACCGTCCTATAACACTTCTCAATGTAATGTATAAACTCCTAACAAAAATTTTAACCAATAGATTGACGACAAAATTCGATGGATACCAGTCGAAAGAACAGGCTGGTTTTAGAAAGGGATGTAGCACAAGTGACGATTTACTAAGTATGAAAATACTTATAGAACGAGCAAATGAATACCAAATTCCTCTAAATATGGCGTTCATATATTTCGAAAAGGCTTTCGACAGTGTCGAACATTGGGCAGTGAAAAGTTCTTTGATTAACAGCAGAATTGACCACAGATATACGGAACTAATAGCCAATATAATATATAAGGAAGCCAAAACAACAATTAAAGTATATGAAGGAACAAAATCAATTCAAATACATAGAGGCGTGAGATAGGGTGACACAATATCGCCGAAACTTTTCAATCAGGCACTGGAAAATATTTTTAAAAGATTAGAATGAGAAAAAAAGGTATAAAAATTTGTGGACAACGCTTGAACCATCTAAGGTACGCTGATAACATCGTATTGATAACCGATAAAAAAAAAAGAATTATTTGAAATGATGAAAGAACTGGACGTAGAAGCTGGACAGATAGGCCTTAATATGAATTACAGCAAGACCAAAACCATAACAAATACAGATGAAGACATCACAATGAGAATCGGACAAGATGAGATAGACCAAGTTTAGGATTATATAATTCTGGGTCAAACTATAAAGCTTAACAAAGAAAACCAAACAGCAGAGATAAAAAGACAGACTGGCATGGGCGGCATTTGGCAAACTAAGCTACATTCTTAAAAACAAAAGATATCCACAGCATCTTAAGACCAAAGTATACAATCAATGCGTACTCCCTGCTCTTATTTATGGTTCCCAAACGTGGACATTTACAAAAGCAAACATGGACAAAATCATAAACACCCAAAGAGCAATGGAAAGACAAATGTTGCACATAAGACTAATGGATAAAAAGAGAAACGAGTGGATAAGAGAGAAAACAAAAGTGAGGGATGTTAGACAAGAAGTTGCAAAATTGAAATGGAGATTTGTCGGACACAATATAAGACAAAAAGAAGAACGATGGAACAAAATTCTTATAAGTTGGAGACCGTGGGAATAAAAACGAAGCAGAGGAACGCCCCAAATGAGATGTTCAGATATCAAGAAGCAGGTGGGCTCTAGGTGGATGACTGTAGCGACAGACAGAAAATAATGAAAAAGGATTGGGGAGGCCTATGTCCGAAGATGGACCGAAGAAGGCTAATTAGATAGATGGATGGACTTTTTATAAAGTGTACCTTAAAAATAATTAGTTTTCACGAATACATCTCAGTGGCTAGAGATGACAAAGTCAGTTCCATCAAGGGATCAGGTGCAATGACTCCGATTCCGACTGCAGACTCGGTTCATTTTTGCAGGTGCAGGTGCATGGATTTGTGGAATTGGAGAAGGCAATACGATCGACAATTGCTCTTTTAAACATTTCGTTACCTATAATAACGTTAGAGAAATGGGACTTGATAAAAAATTTGGTAGACATTTTACGCCCTTTTGAAACTGTAACTTCATCAGTTAGTGGGGATAAATACATACCGTATTTATCCCCAGTAATTGTATTTACTGCAGGTCTATTAAATGTAATGAAGGAAATGATTACTTCTGGCGAACTGAAATCAGATTTATCAAACCAAGTTATTGGTAAACTAAAAAATGGACTCCAAACATGATTCACTAATATTGAATTTAATGTTGCGCTGGCTGCCAATACGTTTTTAGATCCACGCTTTAAGCTTCTACCATTACAAAGCGCTGCAGCTGCAAATCAGATAAAGAAAAAAGTGACAAATATGACAGCAGATCTCGTTGTACAATCCACCGCAAACAGAAATGGAAAAAGAATCGACTACTAGCAGTGAACCAACGAGAAGCAAATATTCGCTTTGGTCTTCTTTAGATAACAAAATATCTCAGAAAACAACCGGTAGGGACAGGGATCAGTAAAGCTATCAATGAAGTGCACCGTTATATGATATCTTAAATAAAGACGAAGATTCCCTTCTTTGGTGGAAAACCAATCGACATAATTATCCCACTTTAAGTTCACTTGTAGGAAACAAGTTTGCTTATTTCCTACAAGTGACTTAATAAATTTTAGACATTCTAGCCTATAAATATCATTTTGCGTATTGATTTTTTTTATACTTAATATTGTAATATAAAAATAATTTTATTTAAGAATTTATTTTTGAATAGCTATTTATTTTTTTGACACATTGCAGTGTAATTTGACACCACATTAATTATCATAAAAAAAACCATTTTGCTCAAATATCGTTGCCCATTCCCTAACTGCTATGAGTGACCCGATACCAACCGAATTTTACCATCTCGAATTAGAGCATACAACGAACCAGTTCAGCAGCAGGGCCAAGCCAGAAGCTATAATATAGATTCACTATTCAGTTATTAATCCCAGTCGAGTTCCAAATTCCGTTCCGATTCCGACTATGCCGCTCGGCCGTTGCCGAACGAATCCAAATATTCCGAGTCCGAGTTCCAAAACATGATTCGAAGGAATCGGTTGCTCTGCACCTGCACCTGCCTATTGACAAAAGACGAACTAGGTCCACCGTGTCACGACGACGAACTCGGTTCAAAAGAATAGGTGCACCTTTTGACAGTCATCTCTATCAGTGGCCCACTGTTTCCCTTAAACAAGGGACGGACCTGAACGTGTTAAGTAAAGTTTTAAGAAAACGTTTGGATAAAAATCTGAGATCTATTAAAATACCGAATAAATTGATTAAACCAATAAAAATCCCCACAAACCGATCTCTAAATACCACCATTAAAAACATAATAAGAATATTTTTTTTATAACTGGATTTAATTCGAAGTAATTAAGAGTAAACGTGAATTTTAATATTGTTATAATCTTACCGCATTAAACCCACATATAATAAAATCTAATACATTTATTATAGTATACATTTTATACAGCCTTATTATACTACACTAAAAACTAATATAAAGCAGTAATTGTAGAAGGCGGCACATTAAAATTTCATAAGCAATTAAAACTGTAGAACACTGGCGGTTACATTAACCAGTGTTTCAGAACAGAACAACATGATAATGATTTATTCCACCACTCCATCTCTTAAATATTATAATCTGTTTTGATGGAAGACTGCAGCCCTTCGATATTGTTTGAACACGCAGATTGACCTTTTTATATATCATTTATTAGATTGTTTTTGACTTGTTTTTATGTGCGGTATTAAGAATTTTTCGCTAAATAACGACATCAAATCATATAAAATATTGGAATCATAACTTTCTTATCGCGGACCACAGACTGAATTGCCCAGTCTGGTTAAAAAAAAAAGATCGAAAAATTTTTCGCAAATAATATCTGAAGCTTTTAAGACATGGGTGGGGGTTACTAGATGACGAATAGATGAATATTTTTAACTTGCGTTTTTTAAACAATAATTTTTTGATCACAATTTGATTTTTTGTCTTCAAGTTTTTTCACTTATATTTCACATAAACAATATTTATATCATTTTTTTTATATTAAGAATTGTTAGAATATCCAACATAAAAAGTGGATGTTGTCATAATAGTGTTTCTATTATGAAGTGACATTGTTGATAGTTTAATGTAATGTCAAAAATATATTAACTACTGTCAGTCAATTTTTGCATTGTTCTGTAGGCAAAAAGAAATAAAGTACATATTGCCTTGTCTTTGGATGTCTTCAAACTCCACCTAACTTAAATTATAACTGGTTATGGGCCCAGTCCACGTGTGAACTGTGAACTGTGAACAAGTTAGGTTAGGTTAGATTAGGTACTGTCAGTCAATTTTTGCATTGTTCTGTAGGCAAAAAGAAATAAAGTACATATTGCCTTGTCTTTGGATGTCTTCAAACTCCACCTAACTTAAATTATAACTAGTTATGGGCCCAGTCCACGTGTGAACTGTGAACAAGTTAGGTTCGTACTTCATTAAGTTTTGTTTGTTGTTATTGTCGGTGAATAAAATATGGCGACCAGCAATAACGATTATAAAATTCAAGTTGACAAACTCGAAGGTCCTGAAGACTGGGCAAAGTGAAAATGGCACGTTTTGATGTTATTACATTCATATGCACTTGAAGACATTGTAAACGGTGTGTGTAAGTGTCCTGAGGTTAGTGAAGATTCAACTTCAGTGGAAATACAGAAGCATCAGCAATGGTTAAAAGACGATGCGAAAGCGGCAAGTTTGTTAGTAGGTACGCTAAGAAAAACTGTTGCCGAGCTCGTGTTGACGTGTACTCACGCTAGTGAAATATGGGACAAATTGCGTGCGAGATTTGAACGTAGCAGTACGCAACAGTTAAACATGTTAATTGAAGCCTCTTTTAGAGTCCAACGTGATGAAAAAGAAGATATTAGTACACATGTTGCGAAGTTGCAGACACTGTTTGTAGATTTGAATAATGAACTGCAGAAGCATGATGAAAATGTTTTATCCGAAAGAATGTTAAATGGTCGGATCTTATCAACTTTGGGTAAGGACTTTGATAATTTCACAGATTTGTGGGACACGATACCATCAAAGAATCAAACTTTGAATTTGCTGATTGAGAAATTGTGTACCATTGAATTACGTGACCAAAGTACTGTAGAATCTTTTGCGTTTGTTGCACGCAATAGCCCGACAGGAAAATACAATCAGAACCAAACTATGAAGTCAAAGAAAAATGTACATCGTGCAAAAGAAAAATTTCCATGTTATAAATGCAAGAAATTAGGCCATTGGGCGAAAGAGTGTCCGTTGAAAAAATCAGCTGAGAATGTAGGTAAGAATAAAAGTAATGATACTGCTTTTTTGTCTGTTGTTTTAAGTGCCTCATCTAACAATTGTATTTAAGCTGGAAAATGGTATTGTGACAGTGGAGCCACAAATCATATCACTACAGATAAGCAGTATATCTCATCTTATACAGAATTTTCTGAACCAGAAAGTATATCACTTGGTAAGAAGGATGTATGTATGTTAGCCCATGGATAAGGAACAGTGAAAATTCAAACGCATCTGAATAATAAATGGAAATGTGCTGACTTGAAGAATGTTTTTTATGTTCCTGTAGCAAGTGCTCATTTATTTTCTGTGAAAGCTGCTGCACAAAGGGGTTTTATTACAGTACTTGATGAAAAAGGTGTAAATATATATGATAAAAACACTTGTGAATCTGTAATGACTGGGTACTTCTGTAATGGCCTGTATGCACTTGATATACATGTTATGAAACCGACAAATCCCGTTTAAGTCAACTTAGCAGAGTCAACAGATATGTTGCAAGTGTACCATGAAAGATTTGGTCATCAGCATAAGCAACATGTAAAGAAGGTATTGAAGAAAATGAATATAGACATTGATGGGTGCAAAGAAAGTTTTTGCGATGGATGTGCAATTGGAAAAATGCATAGATTGCCATTTAAATCTAGGATCAATCGACCACAAGTCACTGGTGAGCAGATCCATGCAGATGTGAATCGGCCCATGTCTATAGAATCACTGGGAAAAGCACGTTATTACGTATGTTTTAAAGATGACTTTAGTAAGTTTCGGAAAGTTTTCTTTATGAAACACAAAAGTGAGGTATGTACTTTCTTAGAAAAATTTTTAAATGAAGCTAGTACAAATGGTCATGTAGTAAAGCAACTGAGATGCAATGGAGGGAGAGAGTTTGACAATAAAAAAGTATCTGAACTTCTTGCGAAGAGAGGTATAGAGCATTGTATCACTCCACCCTATACACCTCAGAAGAATGGTGTTGCTGAAAGGGAAAACCGCACCATTGTAGAGTGTGCACTTCCATGTTAAACACATGTAAGTTGTCCAAACAATTATGGACAGAAGCATGCAATACTGCAGTGTACATTCTGAATCGCACAGGAAAGTCATCAATTGAAAGTAAAAGTCCCTATGAACTGTGGTATGGAAAGCCAATTGGAAGTTTGAAACATTTAAGAATATTTGGCACTGAATGTTATGTTCACGTTAACAAAAATCTTCGCAGTAAATTTGATGACAAAGCGATACATAGTTACTTAGTTGGTTATGTGAACGACAGAGATGGTTTTAGGATATGGATTCCATCTGAAAGAAGAATCGTACCGAGTCACGACGTACGATTTAAACCTGAGGTTATATGCAACTTGCGAATTGTTGAAGGTAAAGCCCAATCAGTGAACCAACATCAGTCGGAATGTTTTAGTGTGAATGAAAACTCCGAAGAAGTGAAAAGTGAAAGGTGAAATTGTGGAATCTGAGAATATAAAAAGTGTAGAAGAAAATGCGAGTAAAAATCAAGAGGTGAATAGAGAAGAACGAAATAGTGATATTGTTCAAGAATCTAAGCGATACCCTACACGTGTTAGAAATAAACCAAAATTGTATAATGATTTTTTGTTAGATAAAGATCTGGAAAATGTACCTGATCTTGCCATGTTTACTATGTCGGCGAATGAAATGGTGGATGATATGTTGACCAAGTCATTAAATTCAAAGAAATTGCAGTTATTCTGTCAGAATTTGAATTTAAAATAATGTTTATTTTGTTAAGGTCTATTATTTAGCTTATCTACTTTTCATGTTGAGGGAGAGTGTTAGAATATCCAACATAAAAAGTGGATGTTGTCATATAGTGTTTCTATTATGAAGTGACATTGTTGATAGTTTAATGTAATATCAAAAATATATTAACTACTGTCAGTCAATTTTTGCATTGTTCTGTAGGCAAAAAGAAATAAAGTACATATTGCCTTGTCTTTGGATGTCTTCAAACTCCACCTAACTTAAATTATAACAAGAATATCTTTATTTTCCCGTTTTTCAAATTAAAATTTATAAATAATTTACGGAGATATTTGCAAAAAAGCAGTTTTTTTGCACTAATTTATAAATTTTATTATTTTTTTTATCAACAAAATAAAATGTGATTAATACATTTGAACATCGAGGAATTACCGTCTTTTAAATTTGTGCGAAATTTCCCCCCGATCGGTCACATAGTTTAAAAGTTATTTAATTTATTTATTCCTGTGGCTAATTATTTAAACTATTGAACTTGCCCTATGAATGATGCTGACACATTTAGCAAATTTCATAGGATTCTTTATGACTTAAACTATCTCAGAAGTTAAATGCATATTGCGTTTTCATCGAAATTATTTACAAAATAAACGTTTGAAAAGGGGGTATGTTTTTTTACTTATAAACAATTGTAATAACTTCTATAAAATTCATTTGATTTGATCGTACTCAAAAGTTTGGGGGATTTAGGGCTGCACATCCCCCTTAAAATTTTTCTGTGCGCTTAGGTTTTGTTGTTCCTTTATTATGAAAAATGCTTTCAGAACAAGAAAGTACCGTGTAGAACGAACGTTTAGTTTTAACCTTGTTTAGGCTTGTGCCTCTTCAAGGAATGAGGAACTCCTTTCTTTTAGTGGAGTTGTGGGAGGGTGTGAGAAAAACGTCAATTAGTCGAAACGCGAGCTAAGAAGTAGCAGACCACTAAGGAACAGGGGGAAAAGAAGGTGATTAGTGTGTGATCGATAAGAATCGATAGAACGCACAAGAAGAAGTGGGATATGCCTAGCATGCCTTGTGAGGTACTTCAGGGGTTACCAGCTATACAGGTAGGTAAGAACGGCTCTTTATTAGCGTTAGTGGCGCGCAGTCTTATCTGCGATAGTAGATGGGGAATGATTCTAGAATTTCAAAGTACTCATCAGGAAGTTCAGGTCCAACGTTGTGTAGAAGTTTGGCTGGAGGAAATGGAACTTTCTTAGTAGGATACCTGATGAGTATTTGCCCTCTATGTGTGCAAGGTGTCTTTAATACTTGTTTTGCTCGGTTGTTTGTATGGTTCTTAGGACATACTTCCTGCTGAGGGTTAGGATTCTGTCCTTAATTGGCGTGATGTTGGCCAGTATGTAAATGTGGGCTGAAGGATACGTCCATTCCTTTCTCATACAGTAACGCAGAATTCTACGTTCGGTAGCTGTTATGGCGTTGAGTTGGTGGCTCTTGAGAGAGAGGTAAACGCATGCCTTGTATTCGAGTATCGGCCTGATAAAGGTCTTGTAGGTGTGCAACAATGTTTTAGATGACGTTCCTCCTAGTTTTCCGGATAGCACTTTCAGGAGATTGAACCTCTGTCTCATCCTGTCAAGGGATTCTTGGACGTCAGTCTTCCAATCGAGAGTTCTCGTAAAACGAACTCCCAGGTAGAGAACTGAGTTCCTGAGAACGAGGTTTTTTCCTAGAAGTGTCACCCGGCCCTGGAGGTCACGTCCGTAAGGAGATTTGAAAAGAATTGCTTGAGTTTTGGTCGGGTTTATAGTAACCCTCCATTTGTTGCACCACTTAACGACCCTGTCGAGGTAGGCTTGCGATCTATCGAATACAGACCGTCGTTCACCTTCTCTGTGGGAGCCTGAAGTGAGAATGGCCGTATCATCAGCGAATAGGAGGAGATACTCTGATCCTTGCTGTGGGCGGGGGATGTCGCTATTGTAAACTGTGTATAATATTGGTGCAAGTATTGAGCCTGAGTACCGTGTCCATTTTTATTACAAAATGTCAAGAAGTTTAGGAGATAATGCAGAAAAACAATTTTTATTTTGTAACTTTAAAGGGCTGTAACTTTTTTGTGTACAATTTTGTACTAAAGTAAGTTGGATTAAATCAATTAATTTTTGTACCCGGAATGCGTGATTTAATTTATGACATACCTTTTAGAAACACCCTGTATAAACATATAGATCGTCAAAGTAGTAAATAATTATACTTAATATAAGGAATATAATGATATAATGTGTAAAAAATTACATGAAATTTAATTTATAAAATATATAAGAATTTCAAATGGACCCGAGGTTTCTCATATTAGAATGCCTGGCCAGTGAAAACTATGTAGAAAATCATATTTCGACAAGTTACTCCAGATTAAAAAAAGTGTCTTCTAGCTGAAATGGAAGCCGATATAATGTAAATTTTTTCTACGTGTTTCAATTTGATGTTCCGATCGCAAAAAAAAACGGAGTTGAAACAGTTATCCCCTCCACTTTCCTATAGCGATTTTTCGAAAGTACCTTCGTTTCGAAGGGCTGTAAGTTTCGAAAAATTGGATGAATTTTATAGGTATAAGTTTCAATATAAAGTTTAGATTTTCATTCAAAATTTGTGCAAATGTTAATGTTTATAAACAATGAAGATATGATTTTTTAAAAAGTAGTCCCTAACTTCGTTCTTACTGGTCATAGGTAAACATAAAAATAGGTTTGTATTTTGAGAACGATTTCCGAAGTGGAAATTGAAACGTCAATAAACTAACTTTAACCTTTAATTGTGGCTTATTCCCATTTAAATAGTAATTATTACAATATTTTACCAAAAAGTTTGAAACAGCTAAACTGTAATAGTTTTGAAAAACTTACAAAAAATATTGTTTTTACTGCTCAGATGAATCTATGACGGATTGCAAACATCCACTGAACTGCTTACCGTAACTTTACCACAAATCATTTTCTGTTTAATATGTGTTCTTGTTTGTGATTTATTTAAATTACGTTTTATATTCCTTTTTTATATACTATGTATTTTTTTTTGACTTGCACTCTTCATATGAGTGGCTCAGTTCCAGACCTGCCTAACCCACAATTTTTCGTATTTCGCGCTTTTGTGTTCTTTCGCTTTAAAATAACCATAATCTGTTTGTGCCAAAGTTACCTATCCCGATATTTAAAATAAAGCGAGACTGACACCTATGATCAACTTTAGAAAACAAAACTTGCTTTGACACAGTTTGAGCCAGTCTTGCCTAAAACACTAAACATGGCGTCGGCAAACAACGAGATGTTTACATTATCAGACATATCAAGTGATGATAGCGATAACGACAAAAACTATGTGCCAATGCATTGAAGAGAACACAAGAAACCGGTACACCTGTGCTTGATCGACGAGGAAAACATGTACCTCACAATAAGATCAGTTTAGAGGATGAGCAAAGAGTATGTAATTTTATTGAGACATTTCCATCGTATGAAAGTCATTATTGTCGCATGATGATGAGGTAAATAATGTTGGCTACATGCATGTTTGGGGCGAACACACAGCTTCCAGAAGAGCCCAAGAAGTAGCGTCCTGTCTTATTTATCACATTCAGAACTGCTTACCATCAGCAACCAGAGAAATCACTCTTTACAGCGATAGTTGCGGTGGTCAAAATCGCAACATTAAAGTTGTATTGGCACTGAGTAATATTTTGCAAAACTCTTAAATTGAAAATTTAATTTAAAATTTTTTATACCTGGCCATAGCTTTTCTTGCTGCGGTCAAGATTTTGGTGTAATAGAAAGAGAGAAAAAGGATCATCCTCAAATTTTTCATCCAAATGATTGGATGAATGTAATTAAAAAGGCTAAAAAGAAAACACCAAAATTTGTTGTGCATCAGATGACAGCAGATCACTTTTTTTCCACAAGAAGTTTGGAAGAGTCCATAACTTACAGAAAAATATCTGTAGAGAAGGAAAAAGTAGAATTACTCAAAATCAGATAGATACAACTACGCAAAAAGGAGCCCAAAATGATGTACTATAAATACAATTGTGTCGAAAATGATGATCTCTTTAGTAAACTTGATTTAACAAAAGGAGTTGGTCGTGGTAGACCTGTAATTACTGATTTGTCTGTTGAACTACCAATATTGTATCCCCATGGACGACCTATTAAAAGGAAAAAAAGAAAAATTTAATCGATCTTCTTAAATATATACCTCCAGAACATCACAATTTTTATAGATCGCTTCAATCAGGAATCATTGAAGAACCAACTGGAGATTCAATTGAGTCTGACGATGAAAATGATTAATAAAACAATTTATTTATCTACCTACTTTATCGTTGCCTAGCCAACAACTGTATTACTTATTTTAATGTTAGTGTTAGCGCCAAAGTTGCCTACAAGTTTTTATCAAAAGTATCATTCACGTGTTCATATTTAATTTTTCTTTGTATAACTTTTAGTTAAAGTAATATCTTGTCTATTTACAAAATATATTAAAATGTTTTTACATCGAATGCTTTTTTTATTATCGCCAATTTACTTTACATCAACTTTCTGACTTATAATGAAGTATGGAACTGAACCACTCATATATAAAATGCATTCTGATTTGTTGTCGACAAGACACTCTGATCAAAAGATATTGAATTTTTGCCGTCGAGTTGATACAAATTTTATTTAACACTGATTTCGCGCAAGTAACTGACATTCAAAATCGTCGATCGTTTCAAACGTTGTTTCTAAAAAAACGGTTCATTCTACACAAAAATTGCTAATTAAAGTTTTTGTTTAAAATTCTCTCAACTACAATTTTTATTTGAATCATTTTTTTCTACGGCTTACGAATCGAATGATTATTCGATTTTTTCCGTTTTTCCCCCGTCCGAAAGGGATTTTAGGGTAAGCTTAGTGCCAAAAGTGGTAAACTTTTTTTTGCTCTTGTTTGAGGTTCTAAAATTGACATTCTTAGCAAAATTCAGCTTTTTAGTATGCTTTTTAGATATTCAGTAGCATTTTCGTCTCTGCCGACTGGAGTATAAAGTAACGTTGATAGAGGAAATAGCATTTTATTGTATTAAGTTTTATAATTCCCTGTTGCGTGATTCACCTTGTATCAAAGTGATACAACCTCCATCTACCTATCGGGCAATCCCAATCCAAAATCACATTGAAAATGCAACAGCGTATTTAAATCATAAATAATTTACGAATCGACTGCGAACGGTCACCTCACCACCAGCAGTAGGAAATGAATTTTCTATGTTCATCGTTCGTATCGTCCGAAGGTGCTTCTAAATCAATATGGGGCTTGGTATCTACCTCACGTGAACAAAATTATATAAGAGTCGAGCTATACTTGTTGATTTGTCATAAAAATCGATTATTTTTGGATGTGCCGTTACTCACCTATGCTGATGATGTTTGAACAGTTACGTGACGATAATATCATTAATTACGTTAACCCGGGCACTGATATATTACATTACTAACGGATGTAAATTGAAATTCGGCTATAGGGTGATACTTAAGCTTACTAACCTTAATACTAAAGAGAATCAGATTCAATCAATACTCAGCAATTACAAAATGTTCAGATAAGTGGAGAAACTGCTAAGGCCAGTCTTGTTTTTTAATTTTTTGAGCTTAACAGACTCTGTAAGGTACTTTACAATTTCTGTCCAATTTTTCTTATGGTTTTCCTCTCCAAACAAAACCATTTAGTTACTTACAAGTCCTTGCGAGTATGTTTTAACTATTTAGTTTTTGTGTTTTAACATGCTTTGCGTTTCGATCTTAACATTGCTCTGAAGATATTTACCAAGTAACAAAACAAAACAATTTGTTTAATTTTTATTTTGAGAAAGATTTCCAAAGTGGAAATCTAAACTTCAAATTAAATATATTTTCAACTAAAATTGTGCTTAATTCTCATTAAAGATAGTATTACTCGTCAACGCAGAGAGAAGAAAGAAGAGAAAAAGTATTCGGAGAGAAAGTGATGGATGATCGCCGGGAGTCGACTATGTGTTTAAAGGTAGTTAAAGGGAGTGCCAATTGTAGGATTTTTAAAGTCATTCCTAGTTTTAACATACTGTACATAACATTTAGTAATAATATACTATATAAGTTATGTAAGAAATGCATGACACTTGAGTAACAGAACAGTACAATCGACACAAACTCCCGAGGAAGAATGGCACTATACTGAGAAAACACTTACAAGAGTAACAGAAGACTACCTCAAACAAGATACACGAAAAAAGAACAAACCATGGATGACAGAAGAAATTCTAAACATGATGGACGAAAGAAGAAAATACAGAGGTAAAAATGAAACAACATACAAGAAAATACACAAGAATATCAGAATAAAGATCCAACAAGCCAAAGAAACCTGGCTAAGTGAAAGATGCCAAGAAATTGAAGAGTTGGAACAAAGACATGATACTTTCAATCTACATAAAAAAGTAAAAGAAACCGCTGGAATATTTAAACAAACTCCTACGTCTTTCATCGAAGATAAACATGGGAACCCGCTACTCAATATAGAAGATCAGACAGAATAGGAAAGAATACGTGGAAGAGATGTTTCAAGACCAAGAGAGGACGAACATTTACATGCAGGAGGCATCGACTGGACCTTATATCACAAAACAAGAAATTGTCAAAGCGGCAAATCAGTTAAAGAACGGAAAAGCTGTTGGAGAAGATAATATCCCAATTGAAATAATAAAGATATTACTAGACGAACACATCGAAGTAATGGAAGATATATTTAATAAAATATACGAAACAGGCATAATACCAAATGATTGGCTGACATCGGTATTTATACCACTACCAAAGAAGAGAAACTCCAAGAAATGTGAAGACCATAGGATTATGAGCCTGATGAATCATACGTTGAAGCTTTTCCTACGAGTAATACACAATAGAGTATACCATAAACTAGACGAACACACTGGTCAAACTCAGTTTGGTTTTAAGAATGGGTTCGGAACAAGAGAAGCGCTTTTTTTTAATACGTGTGCTAGTTAAAAGATGTAGAGATGTCGATTCTGATGTATACTTATGTTTTATAGACTTTCAGAAGGCGTTTGACCTGGTGAAACATGATAAACTAATAGATATTTTAAGGTCATGTAATATCGACGATAAAGACTTAAGGATCATTTTAAATCTCTACCAAGAACAAAAGGCTAAAATCAGAATAAAAAGCGAAACATCTGGAAAAATCAATATCGAGAAGGGAATAAGACAGGGATGTATCCTATCACCTTTGCTGTTCAATGTTTACTCTGAGAAGATATTTCAGAAAGCTTTGGAAGGCACCACGGATGGTATAATTATAAACGGGCAATGTATAAATAACCTGCGATATGCTGATGACACTGTCATACTGGCAGATAATGCTGAAGCCCTGCAGCGCTTAATGGACCGAGTAACGACAGCCTGTAGAGAATTTGGAATGAAATTGAATACAAAGAAGACAAAAACGATGGTCATCAGCAAGCACCAAAACAGAAGGGTGAAGGTCAATGTCGACGGAACAGATCTGGAAAGAGTAACAAGAAAAACGTTCCTTGGAAGTAATCTTGATGAAACTTGGGATCACTCACTAGAGATAAGAATACGCCTGGAAAAGGCACGTACAAGGTTTTAAAAAATGCAAAAAGTTCTATGCAACCGCCAGCTGGGCATTTCATTAAGAACTAGAATACTTAAGTGCTATGTTTTCTCCACCTTGCTCTATGGTGTTGAAGCCTGGACAATGACAGAAGCAACACAAAAAAGAATCCAAGCATTCGAACTCTGGTGTTACCGTAAAATGCTCAGAATATCCTACATGAGCCATACGACAAATGCGGAAGTCTTGCGGATGATGAATAAAGAAAGAGAGCTTATGCTTATAATGAAAGAACGGAAAACACAATATTTTGGTCACATCATAAGAAATCAAAAGTATAAACTGCTCCAACTTATAATCGAAGGCAAAGTCAATAGCAAAAGAGGACCAGGAAGAAGACGCAACTCTTGGCTTAAAAACCTACGGCAATGGACGAACATGACCTACACAGAACTATTCAAGGCTGCTACAAATAAGATTAAATGGGCAAATGTAATGGCCAACGCCCTTAAGGATAAGGCACCGTAAGAAGAAGACATAACATTTGGCTCTTTGTTTTGATGGTAGAATTACTGTTATCATTTTTTCATCCTTTCTCATTATTTTGTCTTTACAAAACATTTTAAAGCGGTTATATTTCCATCTCTTTAGTTGCTCCTCTACTAAATATTATCAAAATTCTTAGTTTTACAATCTTGGATTGCTTAGGATTGACCCTATTGTTAAACATTGCCGTTTTGAACTAACTTTCTCTCTTCTTTTTTTATAGTGATTATCTTCCAACAGAACTCCTAAGTTGCACTGTGGAAACTTGTAAAAGGCCAAATGGACCGTTTGAGGTTGATTTTGCTACATGAGACCGTTTCTGCTGTTGATATAATAAATATGGGAAACTACATAATGTTGTACCATATTTATGTCTGTAGTAACCTCGTACAACACAAAAGCACAAAAATAGTCTGGCCAATTAGCTTTACCAAGACCAAAAACTCAAAAAACACGTTTAGACTTAGGCTGTTTTATCGGTACACCAAAACCTAGAGATAGTGTTTTCTCTGTTATTTATCGACAAAATGTCTCAAAATTTGGACACGTTATCCAAAATTATGTTGCCTTTAAACTGATGTTTTACTTTTTTAATTTTTTTGAAAGTTCTTTTGAAATATCGGATTATGCAATTTAATGCAATTAATCACCTTAGCGGTGATCCAATACTTTGTTTCCCTTGGTTTTAAATAAGTTACTTTTATGTTGGGTTTCCAATCACGGTTAAGTTCATACTTAATAAAGAAAAAATAAAACTAACAACTGTAAATTAAGATACTACAGAACATTATAACGCGCGATAAAGTTAAAGGTACCTATATAAATAGAAATTTACCTGTTGCATCTTTTCAAAATCAAGGTATGGCCTCTGGATATGTGCATGTTTCATGTGCTTGGTTCTTTTTCTTGGTGAATCTTCATAGTGAAGCAGTTTGGCAGGCGGGCTCATCGACCGACCCTTGCTCGTTACAATTGATCTTCGTTCAGGTTTTACCGCTTCTAAAGGAGGTGACGTGCGGAACTGTACAGGAGTAGCCCGTGTGTACAAGAAGTGGTGCACCTGTAATATAATAAATACTTTGTCAATAAACTAAAGTATATAAAATAAGCAAGTAGTGTAGTCCCAGTAATATATATTGTAGAACGCTTTAAATGTGACGACACACCAGCAGTGTTTTAATTGCAAAGCAGTTCCTTAGTAGAGTGTTGTTTGCTGGAATATAATTATTTTGAATAATGATGTGGCGTTCGTAGAACAATGTGGTTGACAATTGTGGTGAACAACACTGATTATGTTGAAAGTGACAGTGCCAGTATCGGTGTGAATGTAATTCCCGAAAAAAAAGTACCCGTAAAGCAGATTTGAATGCATTTAAATGCTGACACACAGCAAGTATGTTACAACGTGTACAAAGATCTACATAAGAAATTCGGTTTCGATGAAAAACTATTGTTACAAGTAATTTTTGAATAAACAGAAATTCAGTGCGAAGAAAATACAGGATTGTAACGTTGACTACGACAAGAGCATCGAGCAATAAGACAAAAGAGGGAATGTAAAGGTAGTGGGGGTAAACATATTGATAGACAGGAAGTGCCATCTTGAGAGGCCACTTTAGACAAGGATAGACAGTCTCTTTCCTTGTTTAAGAAGTCAAATTTAGTTAGGTTATGTTATTGTTTGTCCCAACTGTCACATGAAATTTTATTTATATTGAAATCTTTTACCAATTGTGTCACTTTTTAGACTATTATAGTTAATATTTAATTAAAACTTTCTCGTCTGAAAAATATTTTATAGCTATTGTTAATAAGTGTTGGAAAATTTAAATTTAGCGCCTTTGCATTTCCGAATATGTCCGCCATCAGAGGCCACTTTTTTGGTCTCCTTTTCATAACGATTAGATTCCCTCTTTTATCTTTTTGTTCGATGGACAAGAGTATCTTCTTCTTAGAGTGCCATATCCCTACGGAACGTCGGCGACTACCATGCTTATAATATTGTTATACTGATCTCGGTCTTGCGCTACGTGTAGCAATTGGTCCGCTGTCAAACCTGTCCACTACAGCAAATTCCTCAACCAAGAGAGTTTCTTCCGTCCTATCCATTTCTTTCCTTCGATTTTACCGTTGAGAATTAGCCGAAGGAACTCATATCTTGGTCCTCTGATTATATGTACAAGATATTCTAGTTTACGCCTCTTAATAATATTTAATAGAGTTCGTTGATGTCCCATTCTTCGAAGAACTTCTTCGTTTCTGGTTCTGCTAGTCCATGGAATTTTTAGTATCCTTCGATACAACTACATCTCAAACGCCTCGATTTTATTCATGATATCGGCGTTTAAAGTCCAAGTTTCACATCCATACAAAAGTACAGACCACACGTAACATCTTGTAAACTTTTCACGGATTTCCAAATTTAATGAGTTATTGGATTATAGAGGCTTGAATTTTTGAAATGAGTTTCTTGCCTGTTCAATTCTACATCGAATTTCAAAGGATGGATCTAGATTTTGGGTAATCCAACATCCAAGGTATTTGAATCTCTGAACTCTCTGCAGCGGGTGTTGGTTTAATATCAGTTAGGTTGCGCCGATATCCACTTTACTGGTCACCATGTATTTAGTTTTATCGATATTTATCGACAGTCCCCAATTTGTGCATTCCATGTAAACTCTATTGATTAGCTCCTGAAGCTGAGTATGGCTGCTGAAAGCTGAGTTATACAAGAGTATAGAAGCTGATATTTTTGAAGATTGGTTTGAAAACTCATTGATCCCAAAACTGGAGCCAAATAGTGCAATAGTGCTTGATAACGCTTTCTATCATTCCTTCCACCGAATGTGAAGTTACTAAATAATGGGTTGTGATCAGTGGAAATGTCTCTTCAAGGGTAAGCCGCTACTAGCATATGCTAAGGGTCAAAAATGTTGATTACTCCGTATCATAAAGGGCGATATCAGGAATAACTCACCAATGCGGGAAACAGCAAATTTTTGGTTATCATTTATAAGACTTTGAAAATTCAAAATATATACTTTTTGATTCAGATTGTTGTGAAGCTTAGATTAGATTAGATAGGCCTTTCGGCCTATTCACTGCGACCGTTTCAGATCTATTGTGGTCCTCTAGTCCTAGATAACATTATCTAGCCTGACCCTCTTTATAAAGTCTAGTAGCTTCGAGACTGTACCATACCTTCCAGGCTCTTGAAGATACTTTTAAAAGATTAGAATGGGTACCATCTAAGGTACGCTGATGATATCGTATTGATAACTGATAAAAAAGAAGAATTATTTGAAATGATGAAAGAACTGGACGTAGAAGCTGGAAAGATAGGCCTTAATATGAATTACAGCAAGACCAAAACCATAACAAATACAGATGAAGACTTCACAATGAGAATCGGACAAGATGAAATAGAACAAGTTCAGGATTATATATATATATATATATATATATATATATATATATATATATATATATATATATATATATATATATATATATCTTGGTCAAACTATAAAACTTAACAAAGAGAACCAAACAGCAGAGATAAAGAGGTTTCAATTATCGTATTAATTCGTATCATAATTATCGTATATTAATTCACTTCATAGTCATATTGAATTTACAATAGAAACAGAACAAAATCAATCCATAAATTTTTTAGATTTAAAAATTAGCAGACTTCAGAACAAACATGACTTCTCAATATTTCATAAACCTACCCATACTGACACGACTATACACAATTCATCATCCCATCCAACACAACATAAACTGGCAGCTTATCATAGTATGTTACATAGATTAACAGAAATTCCGATGTCAAAATACAACTTTGAGACAGAATTAAATATAATTAAGCAAATAGCAGTAAACAACGGATACAACGAACAAACAATTAATAAAATGTTAAATCAAAAACTACACAAGAAAGCGCTAAAATTAGTATTTCCACCACCAGAGAAAAAACCCAGTACCTTCTGCTCGATTACATATACAGGCAAAATAACAACAAAAATTGCCAAACACATAAAAAAGAAAGGAATAACACCAGCTCTCCGAACAAATAACAATCTAGGCAAATATATTAAAAATAACAAGAGCCAAAATAAAAAACACTTAAATAGTGGTGTGTACAAACTTCAATGTGGCAACTGCCCAAAAACTTACATCGGTCAAACTGGTAGAAACTTTGATAAACGAATAACAGAACATAAAAGGGCTTCCAAGAATAGAACAACAGATTCGACATACGCACTTCACCTTCTAGATCATCATCATTCTTTTAATGACAAATTTAAAATTCTTCACATTCAAAATAAAGGCCTTAAGCTATCTTTGTTAGAATCTATGGAAATTAACAAATTAAAAAACACAGATATAATTCTGAATGACCAACTTGAGGCAAACAGTTCTCCCCTCCTCAACCTATTTCATTAGAGTCTATAAATTTGTAAACCCAAGCCAAATATAGATTACTTGAGAAAGGCAATCAGCCGAAACAGCTGTAGTGATAAGAGTTAAAATAAATTTTGTGGAAGTTTGAAAACAAAGTTTTCAGTGTTTTATTATTACATAAAATGAATTTCCATCAAGTAACGGTCGAATCCATCATTTATTTAAAACTAGATCGGTCTATTTGTTGGTAAGATACGATAATTTGTTTATTCCAAGTCGAAAAAATTAACAGGGTCTAATTTTTTGAAAAAAAAAATGGCAAGGATCTAGTCAAAGACTAATTCTCTTTTTGAAGACATATTTTATCACTGAAATGTAGCAATTTTCAACTTCCATTTTACTTATAACAATTAAGAAACGAAACGGGCGGCTTTCGATACCCTATTAACTATATTTTCAAGAAACGTTTATAATATTTAAAAGAAAACGCTTTTGTCTCGTCAAAAATGAATACTTAATAAAATTGAAGTCACTTTGACTGCACTTCATATCAACGGTCCGCGCAAAAAATTGTAATATCTCAGTGAAAATGAACCGATTTTGATATCTTTTTTAATCTGGGGTATTTTCAATATAATAGGTATAATCAATTCAATTTAATCAGGTATAATCAATGTTTCAGCTTGCTATTAATAAACTTAGTTTTTTTAGGTGGGATCCAGGACTATAATTGGCCTATAAGATCTACGATTTCTTCGTCTGATACCTTTCCTACCTTAGTAATAAAGTCGCCAATAATGAATGTAGCTTTCTGTTAGACAAAGATATAATACATACGCATACAATTAAAAACACTGTTTGTTTTTGCAAAATAATATTTATCGTATTCACGGTCATGAACACAATTTACAAAAATAAATTAGTATCACGCTTCAGATAGAATATCTCGTATACTGCATAGATAAGAAAATTAAATGGTAATTATTATTTATAGCACAGGCTTAATTTCAATTTTGGGCATTACCTCATCGTCCGACGAACCGGAATGTTCAATATGGTGTCCACCGTCTTCGCTACAACATTTTATATGGAACGGCGAACAAGGAGACGGAGATAAATTACTATATTGGGACATGTTCTCTTCGTTTTCGGGAGTATACCTGAAAAACAATATAAAAAATAAATACGAGAATTGTTGTTCGCTTAAGTATGAATTACAAATTCAAAGAGAATTGTTAAAATCACTTTAACTGCGCTTAGTATTGATTTACAAAGGTAGTAGTGAGGAAGACGAATAAATTATAAGCAACAAGTAATAACGTCGAAATTTATGAATATTGAATTTATAGTGCAAAGCATACAGGGGTATACAGGACACGCAAAAGCAGGAAAAGCTACTATGATCTTTAATCTTTGTAGGGCGGCATGGCATAATTTTAAAACGATCACAAACATAGCAACAGTTCTACAGTTATTTTTTTAAATGCAGTTACTAATTTTATTGAGAATAAGGCACAATTTAAGTTTAAAAAAAATTATTTTTTGACGTTTCAATTTCCACTTCAGAAATCGTTATTAAAATACAAAATATTGTTTTGTATTTTGAGAATTGTAATTGTAATTTTGTGGTAATTTTTGACAGACTTGTTCAACAGAGGTATTAATCCAATTTTGGTCAAATAAGTCAACTGTCAACGACATATCCTGGTGCAGATATCGGTTCAGACCATAACCCTGTAGTAACTGACATCAAAGTGAAGCTCAAAAAAGTCTAAGAAAGCCCGAAAACACCAAAATTAAATATCTCAATATCCAACAAAACATTAATAGAAAATGACTTAAGGCTGTTTTCGCAGTTATAGCATACTGTGATTTGAAGTGGGCGTGTCACTTACTTTTCTACACTGCTATGTCAGACCCTACGTGACTTCCTAATTTGAAATCTGTAGTTTGGATGTTTATTCAGTAGCGCCGGCCCACGGGTTGTTTAATGACAATAAATGCATTATTCTCCATTCAAATTAGTTTTGTCGGAATACTTTTTTTAGATTAATTATCGTAGATAATGTTTTAAAAAGAATTAATCACATTTTTAATTTATATGTCTTAGCTAAACATAGTATTAAATAAAAATTTGTGAAACGTGACTGCAAAAAACACCATGGTGTTTATTTATAATAAATTTAAAATAACATAAGAATATTATTATCAAAAAAATTACAATTTGTTGTCACAAACAAATAAACAATTTCGCAGTTATAGCTTGAAAATTATTTCAAGAAGTTATTTATTTGTCAGAGAAAACTGATATTAGCGTAGTAAAAATTAAACAAAAAATATTTTTATTTATCTATAAAAAATTGGTACCTGCGAAACCATCATAATAGTAAATGTATTTATCTGGCCAGTATTTCGAGGCGACGCACTGCGAGGAAAAAGTTCTCTGAATGGAATATACATTATTTTAATATATTTATAGGTTGCAGTTACATAAGAAAGTATCCAATTGATGAATAAAACACAAATCGTGGATAGTTATTTCATCATCATCAGTGGCATTACAGCTCGTCATGAGCCAAAGGCTTCTTCAGAACAATCTTCCATTCGCCTCTGCCTCTGGCAACTTTCTCCATGCTTTAACTCCGATGGATTTTAGATCATCCTCTATGTTATCTTGATACCTAAGTTTTGGTCTTCCTCTGGATCGTCTTCCCACTGGTCCTCTTCGGTCGAAAATTTTTCTGATCGTTTCATCTTCATCTCGCCTAATTACATGTCCTATCCATCAAAGGCGTACTAATTTAATAAATTTTACAACGTCAGGTACTACACCGGAAGAAGCATCGTAGTTTACTTTATACGATCTTTTTGACCAAGCACCATCAGCTATAACGGTTATTAACCCATTTCCGTCGGAATCTACTTCACCAATTTCTTTGGCTAAAGCTAATTCCTCCCGTCCAGCCTCTTCTAAGGAATCACAACGTGTTTGACCGATGATATCTGCAACTGTTTCCGTATGTTTTGCATACTGCCTGTAGGAAATCACAGGTATATTTAATGCAGCGTGCTGCTGCTGTATGTCTGAATAACCAGAACCATTCAAGTTCAGTGAATTGTTACCAGAATCCTATGTTGCTATCTCCTTTTCAATATTCCACATTTGACATTTAAAAGTCAATGTACTTATCAATACGTCCATTTTTTCTTTGATAATCTCCATATTAGAAAAGTTGCATGAAAATGGAGAATGATTATTCAAACCTTGAATAGATTTAATGAAAAAGTTTATGTCCACTATTCTTCTGCCTTCTACCGAAAAAGGTGGTTTTTGCGGAGAGGCAATCTCAACTGACTGAGAATGACAGCTATTACTAGAAATAACGATAGAACTTAAAGTATTTTCTGCAAATGATATTATTTGTTATTATTATTATTTAAGAGTAAAACATTGGTAATATTTTGACCATAAACAAATAATATGTAAGGTCATGAACCCTCTATTTACTTACTTTACGGTAAGTAAATAAAAAAAAGTAAAAAGGGTTACTTACGAATCGACACTACAACTAGGTAAAGTAGATGTTTCTGCTAATTCTTGATGGAATGAACCATGATACTATGAATAACAAGATAGGCTCTTCCCGTATCACAAAATCGGTCGTGTTCGCGAATGCCGTCATTGGAGAGTAGAATTTGAATTCTTGTTAAAGTGAAATGGGATTTGTCTGCATTCTGTAATGAAATTACTAGACGAAAATAAGTTAAGAGGTTCAATAATTACAATAATTGTACACATAGGGATATCTCCAAACTATTTATTAAAGATTATTTGTTGACACATACAAAAACTGACATTTCGAATGTTTCGAATATATATATATATATATATATATATATATATATATATATAATATATATATATATATATATTTATATACATATATCTATACAAGAATGAAAGAACTAAAATGGATTCTAATTCAAGCGAACTAACTGACCGTACCCATAGAGAAATAAAAATAAGACCGTACCGTACGTTCATGAGATTTGACGTCACTAATGCGATAACGATCAAGCTCAGCGACAATGATGAGGAACAAGTTTCACTATTAGATTTCAGTATTTTTTAGCAATTTTCTTCAAAGTTTGAATACGCTTTTCTCGATTATTACTGGACACAGAAAGGTGAAAAAAGAATCAACGATTACAGAAAAAAAAAACTCTTTCAACTGATGGGCGTGAAAAGTTTGGTTATAATAGAACGTTAAACAGTATAATCCAATTTTTCAACGGAAAATTCAAAAAAATAAAAAAGTAAAACCATCAGTTTAAAGGCAACATAATTTCGTATAATATGTCCAAATTTCGAGACATTTCGTCGGTAAATAACAGAAAAAATTTTGGTGCACCGATAAAACAGCCTTAAACAATGAGCTAAAGAAATCAATAAATGAAAACAACACAGAAATATGGAACACATTTAAAGATCTTACCTTGAAAGTAATAGAAAAATATTCAACAACGTTACACATTCACAAAAAACAACAATGGATGACTGATGAAATCCTGGAATTAATGGAGCAGAGAAGGAAACTGAAAGGTAACAAGACAGAATATAAGGAAAAACAGAAACCAATAAAACAAAAAATAAAGGTGGCTAAAGAAAAATGGATGGGGGATAAATGCAAGGAATTAATGTTTAAAAAAGTTAGAGAAGTAGCTGGCCTTTATTATAAGAAAACTCCACATAATATAACCGATTCGTCGGGAAAAATGATAATAGACGAACATGAAATTCGAACAACCTGGTGTAATTATATAAGTGAACTGTATAATAATGACAGACCCGAAGAACCGGAGACTTTAGTTGAAGGTGAAGGACCAGAAATACTAAAATCAGAAATACTGTATGCTATAAAGTTAGCAAAGAACAAGAAAGCCGTGGCCCTGATAACATACCGACAGAGATGGTTTATAAATGAGGAGAACATTGGAATACTGGTCAAACTTTTCAATGATGTTTATTCGACTGGTGATATCCCTGAAGATTGGTTAAAGTCCGAATTCATAACACTACCAAAAAAACAACGTCCGAAAAACTGTAGCGATTATAGAATGATAAGCCTTATGAGCCACACTTTGAAAATATTTCTACGCATCATCCACAGTAGAATCAGAGATAAATGTGAAGAAGATCAGGATGAAACACAATTTGGCTTCAGAAATGGACTGGGAACTCGGGACGCCCTCTTTGCACTAAATGTATTACTGCAGAAATGTCGAGATCAAAGGAAAGACGTCTTTGCTGTATTTATTGACTATGAAAAGGTCTTTGATCGAGTGCAGCATCACAAATTAATTACAATATTAAAAGATAAAGGAGTTGATAGTCAAGACATACGATTCATAGAAAAGTTATACTGGCGTCAATTGCATAAACGGAAAATCAACAGAAATATGTAAAATACAAAGAGGTGTCAGACAGGGTTGTATACTATCCCCACTGTTATTTAATTTATATTCAGATAGAATATTTAAAGAAGCGCTGCATAATTTGGAATGGGGCGTGAAGGTTAATGGAATTCTGATAAATACAATCAGATATGCAGACGATACAGTTATTTTAAGTGATGACATGAATGGATTACAATGCCTTTTAAATGCCATTGATACAGTGGGAAGAGAGTTTGGCCTAAACATAAACTGTTCAAAAACAAAACACATGGTGTTTAGCCGTTTAGCACATCAAGATGCACGATTATACGTTGATGGTCATATAATTAAAAGAGTGTCCAGTTTTATATCTTGGTTGCCATATTACTGAACAACTAGATCCAGATCAAGAGATAAAATGTAGAATCGAGATAGCCCGCACGACATTTTTAAAAATGAGGTCATTCTTCTGTAATGATAACTTGAAACTTCAACTTCGAAAGCGTATGGTTAAATGCTACATTTGGTCAGTCCTCTTATACGGTGTCGAAGCATGGACATTAAAAATATCCACCATTAATCGTCTGGAGGCCTTTGAAATGTGGCTGCACAGACGTATACTAAAAATCCCATGGACGGCTATGCTGACAAATGTGGCAGTCCTTGAGAGAGCAAATGCTGCTCGCGAGCTGCTTGATAACATCAAATGTAGAAAGATGGCCTATTTTGGAAACGCAGTAAGGGGAGACCGATATAATATTCTTCAACTTATTATGATGGGTAAAATCGAAGGACGCAGAGCAACTCTTTAGAATAGCTCGAGACAGAAGCAGTTTCGCCATGTTAATCGACAACGTCAAGGGGACTTGATAGGGCACGTTAAGAAGAAGAAGTCAACTGTGATAATTTTCACAAATTTTTATTTCAGAATTATTTGAAAAGGATTTCCGTTTGAAAATCGACACGTCAAAAGAAAATAAAAAATGGAATTTTCAAATATGAAAAATATATGAAAATCATGAATTTGTTGCTTGTGTGAGTCCATTTCAAATAGGTAAAGAAATAATAAATAAGACTTACAATCAATTTAATTTAACTATCCGACGACCGGTTTCGCTTTCTACAATATGCAAAGCATCTTCAGGTCTCGGTACAAAGTTAAACAAATGCTGAAATGATAAAAACCCATATTAGGGTGTTGTCTAATAAAGATAAACAAATTAGATGTTATAAATTACAACAATTATGCCAATATTACCTGTCTGTGGTTTTATTTAAATGATTGAGTTGAATAAAAGGTATAAATATTTTTTTAAAAAAGTTAAAAGGACAAGGTAAGGCCCACAAATTGTCATGAAATCTCTTCTATTGTAATAAATTAATGAATGAGCAAATAAATAAATGAAATAAAATAAAATAAAAAAAAAATAAAATAAAATAAAAAATAAAATAAAATAAAAAAATAAAATTTTAAAATAAAATTAAAATTATTAAAATTATAAAATTTTATTTTTTTTTTATTTTATTTCATTTATTTATTTGCTCATTCATTAATTCATTACAATAGAAGAGATTTTATGACAATTTGTGGGCCTTACCTTGTCCTTTTAACTTTTTTAAAAAAATATTTATACCTTTTATTCAACTCACTCATTTAAATAAAACCACAGACAGGTAATATTGGCATAATTATTGTAATTTATAACATCTAATTTGTTTATCTTTATTAGACAACATCCTAATATGGGTTTTTATCATTTCAGCATTTGTTTAACTTTGTACCGGGACCTGAAGATGCTTTGCATATTGTAGAAAGCGAAACCGGTCGTCGGATAGTTAAATTAAATTGATTGTGAGTAAGTCTTATTTATTATTTCTTTACCTATATATGAAAATATTTTAACATTTAATCGGTGTTGTACTTTTAATACGTACAGTGCCACTATGGGATTATATTTTTGCGGAAACTTTGAGCCAATTTTTTTTATTTGAAATTCTGAATATGTTTGAGCTATTGTACAGTACAGTATTATATATCTTTGTAAAGGTATTTTCTAATTATATTACTGCTTGTTTTTATATGTATACCACCATTTTATAGTTGTTGGTGTACTTTTATTACTTGTGTTGCATTCAGCAGCGTCATAATTTTGTTGTTGAATATATATTGTTATTGTTTTATGTATGTATTTTATTTCTTGGTTCCTAACAAGTTCCCTGAGAAAACAGTAACTCTGAATATTTGCTTTTTACCTTTAATTATTATTATGCCTTCGACCAGTAGAAAGATCAAGCTGATTAAGTTTCGTAGGTAAGTAAGTGTAATACTTAATATATTTATTATTTGTTTATATAATGTGTTGACCAAATTTATTTGATAATTAACTGTTGGTATCTTTCCTTGGGTTTGATCTCTGAACCTAAATATATTTCCTTATCTCTATTCTTTTCTAAGGTTTCTTAATTTTCTCCTTAACCCCAAAAAATTGAGTGGCGCCCTGTTTCTATCTTCTCTTATCTTTGGTAATTTTACCCGTCTATCTTTTTGTTTATTTCTGTATCTTTTCTAATATCTCTTATCCTATCTTTACTTATTTCATACGTTGGACCCATTCTCGGTTCCAAAAGCTAGTTTCGAACCCACGACTCGCTCTCCACCAACCATCTGGCTGCCGTCCGCAGTGTCTCCATTGGTGACCTTTCTAGCACCATCCAAAAAAAGGTTTCCGAGGTTACAAAGTATCATCGAGTATAACAAACACAAAGCTTATATCGACATATCCGACCAAATGAAAGCTTACAATTCTTCTTTGCGCCGTGGAGTAAAATGGTATAGAAAACTGGCTATCGAATTTATAGCTGGTTCCTGTATTGTAAACGCTTATGTGCTCAATTACCTCATAACTAAAGACAAACTGTCTATTACAAAATTTCGAGAAGAAGTGATCAAAGGTCTTCTAAAATCTGCAGATCTACCTTTGAGGACAACCAGATCCAGACATACAGACCAAGCCACAATCTTGAGGATAGTCAGAAGAAGAGGTCTTGTAGTGGATGCTACGCCAAAATTTCAAAGGAATCAGGGCGTCAAGTTGCCAAAAATAGGACCGCCAAAACCAAATTTAGATGCAACGTATGTCAAAAATAGATCGGCAGGTCGACAATAGATCAGCTTTTTACAGTAAAGCAAATCCTTAATAAAGCTTGGGAACACGATATTGATGTTCACAATATATTTGTCGACTTCAAACAGGCTTATGACTCCATAAATAGAAGCCGGTTATATAACATCATGGAAAGCTTCAATATTCCCTCGAAATATATCCGACTAGTAAAAGCAACGATGGACTCCACAATAGCAACTGTACGCATACAGTACGAATTAACTGACAGCTTCGAAATAGTTCAAGGGCTGAAACAAGGTGATGGACTAGCTCTAACACTGTTCAATCTGGCCCTTGAATATGTCATCAGAAAGCTGAATGTCGGAAGAGCCAATCTCCTAACAAACAAATCTGTCCAGCTCGCCGCATATGCGGATGACATTAACCTCATGTCCCGCAGAGTGGATGATGCAGCAGAAACATATTCGCAGCTGAAAAAAACGGTCAAGGAGATTGGACTTGAAATAAATATACAGAAGACAAAAATACTAACACAGACGCGGACAAAGCGAACAAGAAATCAAATAAAAGTAGAGGATGACATTGAAACAGTGAAGAGTTTTACTTATCTGGGAGTCGAAATGAATACGGAGGGAACAGAAGAGGCCTAAATTCAGAAGAGAATAATGAAGGGAAATAAAGCCTATTTTTCCCTGATTAACATATTCCGCTCCAAGACGGTACATCGAAAATCGAAACTTAAGGCCTACAAAACTATCATCAGACCGATAGTATGCTATGGATGCGAGACATGGGTCTACAAAACTATCATCAGACCGATAGTATGCTATGGATGCGAGACATGGGTTTTGACAGAAAGCACTAAACGAAGATTAGGGTTTTCGAGAGAAAAATCCTAAGGAAGATCTTTGGACCCATCACTCAAAATGGGATGTGGAGATCTAGATATAACCATGAATTCTACCAACTGTTCAAAGAAGCACCTATTGCAGAGTTCGCTAGAGTACAAAGGCTTCGATGGGCTGGTCATGTGGTACGGATGGATGCCGACAGATTGCCGAGAAAGTCCTTGGGTGGTAAAATGCAGGGCAGAAGACCAAAGGGAAGACCACGTAATAGATGGGAGAACGAAGTCACAGCAGATGCGCACAACTTATTGAACGTCAGGGCTTGGAGACGAGTGGCGCGGGATCGCCTTTGTTGGAGGCAGAAGTTACAGGAGGCCGAGGCTCAATTTGGGCTGTAGCGCCATTGGAAGAAGAAGAAGAAGTATGTCAAAAACACTTTTGTTTGCAATGTTTTTTGATTTACTTATTTCTGAATTACAATAGTTTTTTGCCAAAATTTTAGTTTTAGATTTATTTTTTCCCTCATAATTGTTTTTATACCTACACAATGGCCAACTGATCTCCCATTTTGTTCATCTCTACAAAAGATTTCCATATAGTTTACATTGAAATGTCGCATCAATGTTAAGCGATGGGGCCGTAAGTGATTTCTGGTCCGTCGGTTTACATTGATCCTCCACGGCCAGAAGGCATTAAAATGTTTAAGCAGAATGGGAGATCACGTTGATCCCCCATGCCACTATACGTGTTAGTCATACAGTATATTTAGGTTCAAAAAATCCAATAAACATAAAAAATTATTTTGTCCATTTGCACTTCAACCACAAAAATATAAAATAAATTAACTCACCTTCGATTCTGCGCATCTCCAATTTGAGACCACTTTCGTTTTTCAGCTAGACAAACCGATGCAGCCCTCAACGGCCTCGGAGGTGCCGTTGATCGTCTCATTTTACTATTGCTATTGATAACTTCCAACTCTTCTTCGGAGCTGTGAGCATCGTGTTGATCAGGAGCTGGACTTTCCATCGAACATCCTGTGTCTGCTGGTGATACGTTACAAACGCGTTCTGAACAGGATGCTGAAATAAAGAAGACTAACTGTAAAACTTTACTTACTTGAACAATATGAAAACACATAAAAAACATTACACTCGCGCTAACATATATTGTAGAACGCTTTAAACGCAGCGAAATCTTTACCTTTTTTACAACCACCAGATTTTAATTAGAATTTGTAGAGGTGTCAGAAAAGGGAATACAATCTCACCCAAACTATTTACTCTGGCGTTGGAAGACATTTTTAAATCTATAGACTGGAACAATAAAGGAATTTGTATAAACGGAAAATATTTAAATCATCTAAGATTCGCCTATGATGTACTCCTGATAGCAACAACTATGGAACAACTACGAATAATGATTTCAGACCTAGAAAAAACATCTTTTGAGAAAGGACTAAAAATGAATCTAAAGAAAACTAAAATAATGACTAATACATATGACAGATCAGTAATTACCATAGGTGGAACAAACATAGAACACGTCCAAGAATATATTTACTTAGGACAAGCTATCAGAGCAGACAAAAGTAACCAGACTAAAGAAATAACCAGAAGAATAAGAATGGGGTGGGCTGCATTCAGACAACTCTCATATACTATCAAAACCAAAAAATACCTTTAAAATTAAGAACGAAGGTATTTAATGAATGCGTCCTACCTGTTCTGGTGTCCAGACGTGGACGTGTACCAAGAGCAACTTAGAATAAAGAAAACTCAAATAGCTATGGAAAGACAAATGTTTGGAATATCGGTGAGAGATAAAAAGAGGAACGAGTGGATAAGATGCAAAACCGAAACACGAGACGCTGTCGAACATGCATTGAAATTAAAATGGAAATGGGCTGGGCATAATGAAAGATATCAGGATGGAAGATGGACTAAAGAAATTGGGCGCTGGAGATCATATACTGCAAAAAGGTCAAGAGGTGACCTTTGCGGTCATACCGCAAAGATGAGGTAGGTCCAATGTGGAAAAAACAAACAGAACACAGTGACAAATGGAAGAGGCCTATATTCAACACATGAATAGATTTTGGGCTATATATAGATAGATAGACAACCACCGGATGTCTGTGTAAAGCGTTTTAGTTGAAAAGCAGTTCGTTTAGTAGAGTGTAGGGTGTTGCATGCTGAAATTTATCCGTGGGATAATATCGTTGAAAATATTGCGTACGGTCACAAAACTGATTTTGCAGAAAGTGCCAGTGTTGGTGTGAATGTAATTCTTGAAAAAAATAAATAACTCGTAAAGAAGAATTGAATGCATTTAAATGCTGAAACACGGTATGTTTCACTGTGTACAAAGATCTACGTAAGTAATTCGGTTTCAATGAAAAATTGTTGGTCCAGGCACTTTCTGATTTAGCAGAAATTCCACTTTCTGTATATAACTGTATACAAAATAGTCAAAAATGAATCCTATCATTGCAAGAAGCGATATGACTAGAAATTTGCAAGACTTATAGATGCTTCACTTACAAAAATGATTGAAAACCACAATATACGATTGCTACAGAAGGAATGAAATAGCTATAACAGAAATATTAGGAAAGAAATACGAAAAACCGGTCAGAACATGAATTGCTGTGGTTAAACTCTTCAAAATTGGATAAAGAAAACGAGCTTTTAGGAGTTGCTACCTTACAGAGACTACGTCTCAGCGGCAGCAACCCCAGTTTGGAAGTTTTAGGTTGTCATGAAGTAAATTCTGTTTAAAACTTTAACATCCTATAATATTATCAGCAACACTGATTATTAAAGTCATTCCGGACACGTCGTGTGATGTAGCCCGAAACGGTTCTTTTAAATAAATATACATTTTTATAAAGGGTTTTTTAAATAAAATTTTATGGTATTGCAGCCGACTACAGGAAATTCATTTTCCTTGTGGATTTTAAAAAATAAATATGTTTAGTGACATATTTAATTAGCAGAATAACCAGCCACCGCACTATATCTTAAAGCAGAACTATCAAAACCTGCGTTCTACTACATTTCTTACTTATACTATACTTATGAGGAAAGATGAAGTTAAACCTTTCTACTAGAAGTCTCTAGTAGCATACTTTGGTAATTATTTTTCCTATAATTGCCATAGTAGTCGGTTCGTTTTGATTTCGTTCGAGTCTTCTTACAAACTCTCTCTGAAGACGGACAGACCAGAAACACGTGTTAGAGAATGGTAGGAGACTCAAATACTGTAAAAATAGAAAAAAGAGATGAATTGCTGAACTTATGGAAGACTTGGAAGTAAAAAGCAAGAAGACATTACAGATTCTCGGTAAATCTATTTCCCCCCTCCCCCCAAGGGAGATGGTTTAATGGGGAAGCCAGGTGGTAGGAGTGGCAAACTCTTTTGCATATTTTTTGGGTCCCAAAATTGGCATTTTCGGCAAAATTCAATTAAATTTCTGTAATTAATGAATTTTTTTGTTGAGTTGTCCCATTATCTGCAACTGAAAGGACCAGATTTAATTATCCATAAATTTTCATAGTTTAATTGGGGACACTTGCCTACCCCAGTTAATACGAGTATACTACTTCGCTTTATCTTTATTTAAAGTTTTTTAAATTTGCTGGTTCTGTATTAAACCCAATAACAAAAGACAGCATTATGATGCTGTAAATGACAAGACACCACCAACCGTACCCCCTTGGTCCATATTAGGTAGCTTTCATATTTATTTCAATCTAATCGATTAGACTGAAGTATATTTATTAACTAGAGAAGAAAGTCTGCCAAAAATGTAGGTCAAATATAAGCAATCATTACAACATAAACGTTTCCGTGCTTCGTATTACTTGAGAAAAAAAAGCAGAAGTAATTACAGCTAATTGCGTTAATTGAAAGTGCACTTTAATAACAATGATTTTCATTGTGTCATAGAACCATAAATCCTACCATTTACACTGGTAATAAATAAATACTGTGTTTTAAGATTCGCACACTAGATTGTAGACTTTAGTTATTAGTTTAATTTAATTTATAACTTCGGTGGTGTTGGCCGTGGGGTGAATCGAGATGAAGACAGGTTAGTAAGTAGATAGGTAGATAGATAGATAGATAGATAGATAGATAGATAGATAGATAGATAGATAGTTTATTTGACTGTAAGTTACAACTAGGTTTACAGCAAATCAAAACTAAAATTATAAATATTAAATATTACAAAAAATGGAAACAATACATTAAAAATATTTAAGACATTAAAATACTTAAAAAACGTACAATATAGACATATAATACAGATACAGCCTCGTAATATTCACCTAATGTATAAGGACACATGGTCACTAGGTACTCTTTGACTTGGTTTTTAAAAGCTGTAGTTGAATTAATGTTTTTAAAATTTTGAGGAAGTTGATTATACAATTGTAAACCACAGATAGTAGATGACTTCCTGCTTATTTCTAAATGTCGATAGGGTACTACAAACTGTCTCTTATTTCTTGTGTTGTGTGAGTGAATATCACTGTTACATAAAAAAGTTCTTTTATTTTTATGAATTAGTATCAATAATTCCGAAATGTAAATTCCATACACTGTTAATATATTCAAATCTCTAAATAGATTTTTACAAGACCAACCATACGGAACACCTGCTATACATCTGACAATACGTTTTTGGGCCTTGAAAACGTCCTTTACACTAGAAGAACCACCCCAGACAGTTATACCGTAACTTATTGTCGATTGTACCTCAGCAAAATAAAAAAGACGAAGGTGTTGCAGACTAAGTATTCTATCAGAGAAGGTCTTCAGAGAGTTTGTTATTTTATCTTGTAAAAAATTTGTCTTTATCGCGATATAGCATTGTTGAGTCATCCGCATAAACTGATACAAATGCATCAGGCATTACATGTGGTAGTTCATTAATATACAAAATAAATAATATAGGGCCCAATATTGAGCCCTGTGGTACTCCATTCTTATTAATAATCGGATCAGACATTGAAATATTGAAGTTATTTTTCAGTTTAACTATTTGGTGCCGGTCTTTCAGATAGGAAACAAACCAACTATGGGCAACTCCCCTAACACCATATCTGTACAATCTATCGAGGAGCACATCGTGTTGCACACAATCAAATGCACGACTGAGATCACAAAAAATGGCAGTTGGATTTTCACTGTTCTCAATTGAGAGTAAGACTTCCTCATAAAAACTGTTAATGGCTGTGGAAGTAGAAAATTTATTTCGAAATCCATGTTGATGCTTTGTGATAATTTGGTTGATATCTAAAAATAATAAAAGTTGTTTTAGCATTGCGTATTCAATAATCTTAGATATCACAGATGGAACAGACAATGGTCGAAAATTTGACATTAATTCAGGATCACCTTGTTTTAATACCGGTGAAATGATAGAAGTTTTCAGCATATTGGGAAAAACACCAGTATTGAAAGAAGCATTTATAATGTGAGTCAGTGGTGTCAAAATTTGAGACGCAATTTTCTTAATTACTATACCTGATATTTCATCAAAACCACACGATGCTTTGTTTTTAATTTTATATTTTATTATATGTAAGACATCTTCCTCTGTTACATAAGATAGGAACAAACTAGTTTGAACAAAATCATTGGAATGCTGAAAATTTAAATTTGGTTTAATTATTTTACTTATTATATCCACTGGTGCATCTATAAAGTAATCATTAAATTTGTTTGATATTATATCTGAATCTGTAATCCTAATATCATCTATTTTTAGACAGATATTTTTGTGATTTTTTTGTTTTCCATTAAGTTCATTTATAACAGCCCATGTGGTTTTGTTTTTGTTAGAGGATTTAGAGATTTTGTTAAAATAAAATTGACTCTTTGTGGCCTCAACAAGAACTTTGTGCTGATATTTTTTTTGTCTATGTAGAGTTTTTAGCTCAGGGTAAGTCTTACTCAATATATACAAATCCTTCAGACTATCTGAAGAAGATTTTACTTCTTGGGTGACCCATGTATTTTTTTTGTTTTGGTAATGTTTGGTTTCTCTAATAGGACAACTAATATTGAAATAGAACTGTAATTTATCATGAAAGGCATTATATTTACTCTCAACATCAGTTGCATGATAAACATCTTGCCATGTTTCTTTACTCAAGAGATTGTTGAATGCATTTATAGTGCCTTCGTGTGTTACTCTGAAAGTATTTCGAACTGTTGTCATAGTTAAATTAATAAAATTCAATCTTAAAAGGAATATATCGTGATCCGATTCAGTATTTACATTTGCAGTACCTACACAATCATCACAATTTGTATATACCTGATACAAAATATTTCCGCATGTGGAAGTCGACCTTGTAGGTGTAAAGTTCCTGGGTGACAAACCATAGGATGCTAGAAGACCAGAAAATCTGTGTGAATTATTTAGTGTCATGGAATTTACATTAAAATCGCCTGTTAAAAATATGAATTGATTTGGTTTAAAATTTGAATTTAAAATAAGGTTAAGTTTTTCATAAAATACATCAAATTTACCTTTAGGAGATCTGTAGCAAACTAAAATAGTGTGTTGATTTGAATTATAATGCCACTTCAGCCCACATACCTCAATGTCTTTTTCAACACAGTACTGATCGAGTAAAATGGAATTAACCTTCATATCATCCCTTGCCCAAACTGCAACGCCACCACATTTATATTGGGATCTACTAAAAGAATTTACAATTTTAAAATTTGGAAAATTATAATGCATCACCTCGTCATTTGCTGCCCACGTCTCAGTCATACAAAGAAATTTCAAATCAGACTCCTTATAATCAGCAAATAAACAATCCATTTTAAATTGATTTAGTCCCTGAACATTTGACAGTAGGAGATCGTACTCATCCCTTCTTTTTTCCTGTTTAAAAGTCAATTCTTCATACTTCACTTTATTTGCGTATGTGTTAAGCGCTTCACAAAAAAAACTACTTACATAAGAGCCTACTGGCCATAGTTTTGGGTCCATCGCTTTACCGAAATTTTGTTCAAAAATTGAAACTTTAAAAGATGAATATATGTTGGGATGCTTAGCCGTTAACGACGTACATATTACTTCTGGAAAGTGTTTTTCTAACATCTTCTTAAGATTTTCTGCCGTTGTATGTTGGTCTACTCTAGTAACATGGAGATGGGCGATGTAGGCGATGATCAGTGGGCATCAAACATTTTTTTTAAATTTAATTCCAATAACTTGAAAAGTAAATTATTTAAGTATCATATATATTATGATCAGTAAGAATGTTTGATTTTGTTTTGTTAAAAGCAAATAAAATGAATATAATATTTATATATAATTTGTTACACAAAATGAAATTTATTTCACATTTTAAATATGGTAATCATTCAGTTAACTACTAGTACACTATACAATAAGTCTCTATATGTCTATATAATATAATCTCTCTCCTATGGTGCTACGTTCCACGTCAGCCCTGTCCACTACCAGAATCAGCCTCCAAGCATCCCTTTCCTTGGCTACTCTCCTTCAGTTATCCACCCTGATTATCCCTTTGGCATCGGTTCTACTTCGCCTATCCACCGCTTCCTTGATTTTTCTACTGGCCGACCATTACTTCCCTGTGGATGTCTTTGGCATTTTCTTTAAGCTTGACTTTTTAAAGGACCAGTTCTCTTTTCCTAGTCGGCCCTCCTTCCCCTCGGGTTGGTTACCCAATCTTCGTTAAGGTTGCTCAGGTTTGCCGGGGTTCACCCGTGAATGAACGATGATGGTACATCATCTAAAAAGTGTCAAAAGTATTGCGTCAGTTGCATGACGGTGTGTCAGACGGGCACTTTGGTATAACAAAGACTCTGCAAAAGGTTCGCGAACGGTTCTATTGGGTGAACTGTAAAGATAATGTAAGATGGTACTGGAAATGTGAACTGTGTGCAACTAGCAATGGTCCAGTTGATAAAAATAGGGCACCCATGAAACAGTACAATGGTAATAGTCCAAACAAAATAATTGCAGGTCCATTTCCAGAAACGGATGATGGATGAGCCATGGATTATTTTGCGAAATGGACTGAGGCCTATTCGATACCAAGTCAAAAAGCTGCTACCGTTGCAAAGGGACTTGTTAAAGAATTCTTTAGCCAAAACGTTTGTAAATTGATTGGTATCCATAAGACCAGAACGACACCCCTGCGTCCTTACTCAGGTGGAATGGCCTTAATCATAATTTATTCCTAATGGTCTACCGCTCAACCTGCCTGATATTGGGTCGTGAAGTTTGCCCTGCGACCTAGACTTTGGCTGCAGACCTTCCGAAGAACATGTTGCAAGCGAAGAATATGTCACTACCTGAAGTAAGAATGAACATTCATGAACTTGCCCGAAAATACATCCAGTTAGCCAGTGACACAATGAAAGATCAATATGATTCTCGATGCAAGAATGAAAGCTCTGAAGTATGTGATCTTGTTTGGCTTTATAATCCACATCGTCGTCGAGGCCTGTTTCCTAAACTGCAAAGACAATGGGAAGATCCGTATGAAACTAAAAAGAGAATAAATGACGTAATATACCGAATGAAGAAGTTACCGAAAGGTAAACCAAAAATAGTTCACATACATCGTCTTGCACCTTATGCTGGCTCAAACGAAACAGAAGAAGCATGAACACTTCAACATGCGATCAAAGATGACCGGCGATCAAGCTTTAATGAATTTAGGTATGTCAAATTACGCAGAGAGAAAGAGTGCTAGATTCGACGTGATCACAGAAGTTCAGCAGGATCTTTTTAGTTTTCTGGAAAACGTCTCTCTAGCCCAATGTGATGCACAAGACCTCGGGATGACTAAAATAAATCTCGTCCGTATTAAATAATACGTTCGGTTGCTTGGATGATTTGAAGTTCTAACTAATTTGAAGAAAATCGTGTGCAATTATGATATCAAGAATTTGGCCTTACCAAAGATAAGCCATGCACTAGAAAATTCGGATTGGAAGATTGTGAAAAGCATGCTTGAAGTGATCTTCGGAGAAACCGGGGTACAAATTGCTGTGTGTTGCATTATTACGTATAAGGCGTGCCCTTTCAAAACAGTAGACTGATATTTCTTTCTAAGGGGTTCATGCAGAGCTGGAGAGTCCTGTAGATTCCGCCATTCTGATCCTACATATAGAGTTGGTGATCGGGACGCTCAGATCTACGAGAAGAGCAATATATAGCAATCACATATCACAAATTATTCTCTTTTTGCATTACTATTTCAGTAAACATATGATTATTTCCATCATTTTAATATTATTATTTATGTCAAAAGTTATAAATAACTTTACTGTTTGAGAAAGTATGTGCGCATTCATTTCATATTTTTACAGTTAATATTTTTTCTGTTACGGTACTGTAATATGACCTAATTTAGGTGCTGTATTTCAATCTTTTAAAGTATATTATTTCCTGTGAGTTCGTAAAACTCAAACTGACTCTCATTTATCATGTTAACGTACGCAGAATTGGGCTTTTTCTTTGTATTATATGTCAAAAAAGATTGAAACAAGTGGTTGATTTATGGCACTTGCATCTGTTGACCACCCAACGATCAGAGGGCGGTTTTGCCCTGGTAGCGATCTCAAGACGGACACTTTTGCCACTTCTTCGTCACGAGTGAACGAAAACACATTGACCGGTCTTGTGCTTAGTCTCGGCGACGTGGCGTCCCTCGTCCCGGGCGTCGGTACCACCGAGCAACTCTACAGCTTGGTACGAATTCATCAATCGAATCAGAGGTGAGTCTATTCTTGTATAAAACATTGATAATTAGTAAACCAGTTTATTTCTAATTTATTTCTACTTTTACAATTTATAATTGCTATTTTCACCAATTTTATGTATCAACAATATCACATTTTTTCGTTATAATTATTTATTCAATATAATTTAAACCAGCGACTTCTCAAGTTTAATTACTAAACATTTACTAACTGTAATTTCTAATTCACTTTGTAAACTTGAGGTAAAGTGGAGTAGCTCTAATTTTTCGCCTCATGTAACTCATGTTTGTAAAATTTTACAGACTAAATAAAATCAATTTAATATTATTATTATTTATTTTAATACAATACATATTCACAAATAACTCCTTTTTATTATATAATCAAGTGGCATACAATTTTTTACTATGTTCCTGGGCGAATTTTACTCTTTTATTTGTCGAACCTGCATCTTGTGTACTTTAGATTTCACCACGAGTTACAAGATCTAAACAAATAATAAGTAAAATCGATTTGTTTGTGAATCTCACTGAACTGAGTAGTAACGAAGACTAACATACAAAATATCAGTGAATATGCACGCAGGCTCTAGAAGTGGACACCTCTTTCCTTATCGTATGAAATTTCTATATTAGATCGTAGTAAAAACATTTAACTGTCTTAATGCCAGTATTCGGAACAGTATTTAGTATTTATTTTTATGTTTTGTTTTATTATTATTAATATATGACCTTATTAAGAAGCTAATTTCATAGCTTTTAATTCCCATATTAAAATTGGCTATATTCATATTTTTATTAAGTATGAGAACCACTCGTCATTAATTACTTCAGAATGATCGAGATAAGGTCTTTAAAAAGATCACCTGAATGAGGCTGTATATAATTTCTCAAGAAGGAGTTACATAAGCAATTTAGTACAAAAGGCATGAGATTACAGCTTTAACCCTTAAATGCCCAATCGGGGTCACTATGGGACCCCAGACATACATTTTTGGCTATAATATCTTTATTTGAAACATTTGGCAACCGCGCAATCAGGTATTTGTGTGGACGTGTCTCCTACGTTTTCTGTTAGTATACCACGAACATTCGTGAGGTGCAGTGGTCTGTAAGAGAGATTTAGATAAGTGGGGTCTCGCTGTGACCCGATTGGGCATTTAGAGGCACCAGAATATTTTTTTTACCAGTTTACATTGAAAAATGGACCGTAAGAGAATAAAAATGACAATAAGCGACCAAGAACATGAAAAAATTATCCGAAATATAGAAGAAGGGATATCAGACTCCGATTTCGACTATGAGATTACCGACGATCAGATAGCGAAGAGCAAGATGTTTTTGAGGAAAATGTTTCGGAAACTGAGGACAATTTAGAAGTCAACAGTGACGAGGAATCAGATGCAGAACCTACCGAAGTGGACGATAATATTAGTGAGGTTAGTGGTCCAACATATACATCCAAATCTGGAATGCAGTGGAATAGCCTACCTTTCGTGAGATCCAAGAGGCAACAAAAAAATATTATAATGTACATCCAGGCTTGACAAACACATAAAAATTCCAACACGTTTTTAGACTATTTCAATTTATTTTTGACCGAAGAGATGAAGAATGTCATATGCCTTCATACTAATGAAGAAGCTGTTAGGCGTTATCAAGAGTGGAACGAAAAACATCCGAATAACAAAAAAGAGTGGACGGTACTTACCAACAATGAACTGGATAGCTTTTTAGGAGCACTTATCAAAGCTGGTGCTTTAAGGTGTGGGAAAGAATCGACACGAGAGATATGGTCTACAGATACCTCAATACGCCGGTCATTTTTTACAGCCGCATTAGCTAGGAACCGATTTGAAGAATTATCGAGTTTCTTGAGGTTTGATGACAAAGTGACCAGGGTGGAGCGGAAGGAACAGGATAAGTTAGCGGCGATACGAGTAATTTGGGACATGTTCGTCTCTAACTGTGACAAAGCCTTTGAACCATACGAACATATAACCGTTGACGAACAGTTAGTGAGTTTTAGAGGAAAGTGTCCTTTTAGACAATATATAAAATCAAAACCTTGCCGCTATGGGATAAAAATTTGAGCTGCCGCGGATGTTAAAACATCTTATTTATCAAAACTTCAGGTGTACCTTGGAAAACTACCAGGTGGTAGAATAGAGAAAAATCAGGGATTTCATGTTGTGAAAGATCTGGTGGAACCATATCATGGCAGTTGGAGAGGAATTACAACTGACAACTTTTTTACCAGTGTTCCTCTTGCTCAATATCTTTTATCTAAAAACCTTACTTTGCTTGGGACCGTCCGCAAAAATAAACCTGATACACCACCACAACTAAGTTTGACAAAAAGACCTGCGGAGTCGTCAATATTTGCTTTTACTAAAGAATTAGCTATGGTTTCGTACATACCTAAAATACACAGGATGGTACATCTTCTTTCAAGTCAACACGATAGTGATATAATTTGTCAAGACTCTCAAAACAAACCCTTGATGATTTTAGACTATAATAATACCAAGGGTGGTGTTGATAATGCCGACAAACTGATTAGGGAATATTCCTGTAAAAGAAGAACTGCTCGTTGGCCATTCAGGCTCTTTATGAATATTATAGACATATGTGCACTAAATGCCTATATTTTATACATTGAAAAAAATCCTGATTGGAAGAAAAATAATTTTTCACGAAGACGTATTTTCCTGTTACAATTAGGGGCTGAGCTTGCTCGAAACAACATGGAAAAAAGAGCGAAATATATAAAACATAAAGCCTATGTAAAATCTGCTCTAAAAGATTGTGGCATACCAATGGTAAACCCAACTACCGAAGTTGCAACTCAATCCGTCCATTCAGCTAAGAAACGTGCTCGTTGTTACCAGTGTCCGCGAACCTGTGACAGAAAAGTGAATACCGTTTGCTCTTTTTGCAAAAAATTTATATGCCAGGTGCACAGACAAGAAGAAAAAACTATTGTATGTAAAAATTGCAACTAAAAGTTATATGCTTATATTATTATTTAATTTTAATTTTGTTCGAATTAAAAAGAATTTGTTTCTAGAAAAGCCGTTAATTTTGTATGAAAAATAAATAAAAATTATTCAAATATGCTTAAAATTATTTTTAACCGTGTTTTCCTTTTAGTCAGTGCTAAATGACGTTACTAAATTGAAAATTTTAGTGGGGTCCCTAGGAGACCCCACATGGGCATTTATGGTTATTTTCATATCACGGGCATTTAAGGGTTAAAGATTAAAATAATCTAATTTATTACGGTGTACCAGACGTCCGAAACATTCTCAGAGGAATTCGTACTGCACCACCTCTACGTAAATAGGGACTTGTACCGAAGAAGGGCACAACCAAGCAAGAATTCATGATGCGAGCATTTTTTTCAGCTGCCAGTCGACCATCTTGCCGCTACGCCATACCTAGACTTCTACACTTAGTTGACAACTTCAACATCTTAAAAAAGGGTAAGTATGTCTCTTTTGAATTGATAACAGTTTATGAGTTATGCTAATCGATTCTTTCTTATTTATAATCATATAATTATTTTCATTGTTTAAAACATTAAAATTTAAAATTTTAATTAATTAAGCAGATATTTCTAGGTTTTGCTACATAGACAGCCAGAAATAAAAATAATTCAAAATAAAAAACGAGGGAATTTTTCAAGCACTAAAATCAAGGAAGGTACAGTAATTGGACTAGCGAGTATCTCTGGATAACCTGTTGGGATTATGAGCTTTTTCTATAAAAAATCCTGAAACATAAAGCTGCAAAAAAATATACAACAAAAGAAAAAATTAAACCACGCAGATATTTAAACCAAAATTAAAGTAATACAAAGACAAGGAAAGACACATATTATCACAGAAAAAAAATATTACAGGTAATTTTGAAGAATATTTTAGACTTAATTATTATTAAACTGGGAATAAGCCACAATTAAAGATAAAAATACGTTTATTGACGTTTCAATTTCCACTTCGGAAATCGTTCTCAAAATACAAATTGAAATTTCCGAAGTGGAAATTGAGACGTCAATGAACGTATTTTTATCTTTAATTGTGGCTTATTCCCAGTTTAATAATAATTAATTTACAATGCCACAAGAAAATAGCTTCAGAACAATAATATTTTAGACCTTAGAAGGATGAACGCAACAGCATGAGGAGAGTTCTGAATAAAAGCAAATAGTCAGACAGATAAAGGCCCCTACAAGGTTTACAATACCAAAAGAAAAAGCAAAATGTTTTATTCGTGAATAATTTTTATATCAATATTTATATTTCAGTTGGAAGTTAAGATTTAATTATGCTTTATAAATTTAAGAAAAACTTTACTTTATAGGCCTTTATTAAAATTTCTTAGTGAATATAAAAAAAAAGATATAAAACTTCGAAATTCTCATTAATTTTTAATTGGAAGTTTAAACGGTAATTAGACGATATTAAAGAGCACTAATTGCCCGGAGTTTTTTGCAATGAGATGTCACCACCATTTTACCATAAACCTTAAATATATTTTAATTACACAAAAAAAAAGAAGAATATCTTGTACAAGCAGATGATTAGTCTCTCGGTAGTACTTAAAAACATCTAACCTCAGGTCTCACCGATATGCTACTAAACGAATTACCGATGAACCTATATCTTCAATGAGATTGTTTTCACTGATGAAATGCTCAATTTACTCTTAGTGGAAACTAACAGAGAACGTGGTCGCATATGTTATGAAAAAATGTTAACTTTAAAAGAAATATCACTGGAAGAGTTAGAAGCTTTTATAGGTAAATACTTTCATTACAGTTATAAAATAAATTAACTTGAAATTTTGCATTTTTATTCAACGTTTACTTCTTCTGACTGGGCTTCATAAAGGTGCCAGAGAATCTCTGCAGGAACTTTGGAGCAATTCTTCATTTGTAGAGCAACTATGTCTTTGAAACGATTTTGTAACATCAGCCACTTTTTGCGATTTGATAATAAAGACGATAGACCTATTCGACGGAGGCACGAGTAAGCTCTAATAGTTACTTATAATGTAACCAATGAAAACGAATGATTCAACGCACACCAAAATGATAGTGACGTCATTCGATCTAATCATTCGTTTGCATTGGTTACATTTTATGTAACATGCTAGACGCGTGCTTCTTGCTACTTGGCACATGCCACGCCACTTTGGTGGGCGCTCGCCCTTAGAGGTAAGTGTCCCTTCAGACAGTATATTCCAACAAAATCACGTGGAAAATATGGAATTAAATTATGGCTTTTATCTGATGTCAAAACTGCATATGTGTATTGTGCAGAAGTGTATACAGGAAAAGCAGAAAATTAGCCCCGTGACGTACATCAGGGATGCCTCTTGTCACCCCTGCTTTTTAACGTTTACTCCGAAAGAATTTTCAGAAAAGCACTTTCTGAAAAACAAGAAGGAATAGTTATGAACGGCGAAGTCATCAATAATTTGCGATATGCGGACGATACAGTACTCCTAGCTTCTAGTCAAGAAGATCTGCAAACACTACTTGATAGTGTCGTTGAGAGTTGTAGGGAGGCAGGTTTGGATCTTAACATAAGGAAAACCAAAATACTTGTAATAAGTAAACAACAGAATATAAAACCGTCTATATATGTAAATAATACCAAACTTGAGCAAGTTGATAAAATCGTCTACCTTGGACAGCAATTAAATTGTAATGCAGAAAATCACGGCGAAATTAGATCCAGAATAGAGCAGGCTAGAGCTGCTTTTAGAAGGATGTCCAAGGTGTTATGTAACAGAGACCTAAAATTGGCATTAAGGATCCGCCTACTTCGCTGCTACGTGTTCTCGGTCTCACTTTATGCTGTCGAGTCCTGGACTGTGAATAAAATCGATCTAAATCGCCTTGAGGCTTTCGAAATGTGGTGATATAGAAGAATTTTAAAAGTTTCCTGGGTGGAGAAGATTCGTAACTCCACAATACTTGAACGTCTCAGCAATACCACTGAGATCATAAAAAGCATCAAGCAGAGAAAGCTGGAATATTTCGGACATGTAATGAGAGGTCCCAAATATAGATTGCTACAAAATATCATGCAAGGAAAAATAGCAGGCAAACGCAGTCCAGGACGAAGAAGAACCTCATGGTTGAAGAACTTGCGAGATTGGTATGGCGTAGATACAAGCATGCTATTTAGGGTGGCAGTGAATAAAATTAAAATAGCTATGATGGTAACCAACGTTCTGAAAGGACATGGTACATGAAGAAGAAGAAAGGAGGTGTAGATACAACAGATAAATTAGCGTCAGCTTATACCTGCAAAAGAGGAACTAGAAGGAACTAGAAGGAAGAGGAACTTTGCTTATTTTATAATATTTTAGATTTGGCGGTAATTAACGCATATGTGTTATATATGCTATTTAGATCCTCAACATAATAGGAATAAACTACATAAAAGAAGGCTTTTTATAAAAGAATTGGCATATAACTTAACAGAGAAATGCCGAACTACCCGAATGACAACAAACGTTCCACAAAAAATCCAAATAAATTTACATGCAGTAGCTGGAACAAGTGGACAATACAAATGAAAGTCCAAAACGTGGAAGGTATAAAGAATGCGAATGGGAAAAAGACAGAAAATCTCGTACAAGATGTCAAGCATGTAAGAGGTTTATTTGTTCTGATCATTCAAGTATCTTTTGTAAAAGTTGCATTGAATAAATATATAGTTTTCTATCCTAGAACAATACAAAATCTTCTACAAATTAACAAAAAAAAATTGGAATTTCATTCGCAACAGGTATGAGTTTTATCCACTGGGTCCACCCGTACCCATAGACAAAGAATGTAACATTTACTTCGGAGAGTAGGAAGGTTAAATATTCTTTACCAAATAATTTTGTATTACTTATTAGGCTAGCGTTACCATATGGTAACAGTTACATTTTTGTTAATAAAGTGTATTCCTATCATATTTTTTTTTATTTTCCGAAAATATATAGTCTTAATACATCGCTAAACAATCTACTTTTGCTAAAATAAAAAGAAAACAAATTTCGCCGTTAAAGATTTTAGATAAACAACCCAATCCAAATTAAATTATTATAGATATGGGAAATATGTGAAAAAGAAGGAAAATATAGAAGAATTTTAGAAAAATTTTGAAGAAATTCGACCTCTAAAAATGCCATAAAATGCATTCGGAAAGACATAAAAATAATTATTCCATCAACAATTAAAAATATTGTAAATTAGAAGGATTTTCCCTAAAACAGTGAATAATTTTCTAGTGGAAGGATGCTAATCTAGAACATAAACTACAATTTCTATTTATAGAGCCATTTTGCAGTAATAACCTATTCTTATTCCCGTTCTGGTCTCATACTAACACGGCGAGACTGACGTCGCAGCCAGAGGACCTAATTCAATATCATAATTATGCAGAAATCGGTTTTCACCATAATTTCAAAGTGATTTAATTTGATTTACGCCATTCCAGAAATTGCGGAAACCTGTATTTTACTTGTGACGTTTTCAAGTAAAGGAATTAAATCAAATTGAATGTGAAATGCACAAAATTTTATTTCAACGTGCCATTGAAATAAATTTAAATTATGAGCAGTCCTATTAGAGAAATCAGTACCGAGGCGGGAAATGCTAAAAGTGTGAAAGCGACGATCGATCGATCAAGACTCAGAATTAGATTTTAAATAAAATGTTTATATGTTTGGAAAATGTAAAAGGAAGGAAATGGAAGGAAACGAATGTTGCATTGGAAAGTTCCAATGAAACTTGAAAATGAATTATACAAGATAGCCACACAGTTGGACGAATTGTTAAAGTGGTTAAAGTCTAAATGTATATCAAATGTCAAAATTGAAAAATTCAAAATGGCCGATCCAATATGGCGGACCAACTTTCATATATTTATTGGGACATAAATCGGTACTGAAAGGTTTTTGACATAGCTGATTACGAATTTGATGTCAAAGTTCATCATCATCAATCAGCCAATCGCGTCCACTGCTGAACATAGGCCTCCCTCAGTTCTTTCCAGTGTTCTCTACACTGGGCCGCTTGTAGTCAGTTTCCCGCTACACGTTTTATATCATCGGTCCATTTAGTCGGTGGTCGTCCCGGCTTCTTTTATAATTTTTGGACCTTCATTCCATAATACGTCTTGTCCACCGTCCATCTTCTGTTCTGGCTAAGTGCCTGCCGTTCCACTTAGCGACGTGGTTCTTTCGATGACGTCTTGAACTCCTGATCTTTGCCTGATTTGTTGGTTTGTTATGTGCTCTCGAAGGCTCACGTTCAGCATTGCACGTTCCATGGCTCGTTGCGTAACTCTGAGTTTATTCGCAGATTTTTACGTGAGTGTCTAAAGTCTCCGCTCCATAAGTTTGTACAGGTAAAACACATTGGTCATAAACCTTTCGCTTGAGACACATGGGAATTGAATTTTTTAGAATAGCTTAATTTGCCAAATGCTGCCCAAGTTAGGCCTATTCGCCTCTGTATTTCATGTATTTGATTGTCTCTGCTTATTTTGATTTCGTGTCCCAGATATTTGTAAGTGTCTGTTTCTTGTATGGTATTATTGTCAATAGTTATATCTCCACTCATTACGAGATTTGTTATAAGTTTAGTTTTCTCAAAGTTTATCCTTAATCCTGCTCTTTCAGACAGACTTTTAAGCGAATGCATCATAGAAACTGCATCTTGTAAATTATCTGCGATTAATACAACATCATCTGCAAATCTTAGGTGGTTTAATCTTTCTCCATCTATATTGATGCCCATATCTTGCCATTGAGTGCTCTTAAATATTGACTCTAGAGCTGCCGTAAACAATTTTGGTGAAATATTGTCTCCTTGTCTAACTCCTCTACCTAAGCTGAATTTTTCTGTGTCTTCGTGTAGTCGTATACTTGATGTAGCGTTCTCGTACATGTTTTTGATTAGTATCGTGTACCTGTAATCTATTCGGCTTTGATTTAGGGCTTCCAGTATTGTTTCAAACTCTACAGAATCAAAAGCCTTCTCGTAATCGACAAATGCAAAAACCAGTGGTAGGTATGTTGTACTCGATGCACTTTTCTATTAAGATCTTTATGGTATGCAAATGGTCATTTGTGCCATATCCTGCCCTGAAGGATCTTTTCTTTTTAATACTCTTCAATTGGCAATGCAAAGGTGAGTTCTTGTTTTTCGTCGATTCGTTTTTTTATAACTCTTTGACCCCACCAATTTCAATTAATTCATAATTTCTAAAAAAGTAATGTTGTTCATTGGTTCTACCAACGCCAATTTCTTTTTGTTCTCTGGCTGTTTTCAATAACTTACAAACCTACTAGAAAAACTACAAACCAACTTACTAGAGTAAAATTTATGTAATTCTTCATAGAAGTTTTCCCGATTAGCCATATCTAACATCTGTAATGTGACCTCATAGTGCACTTAGACTGTAATATAAACTTTTGTAAACTCTACTGTAATCTCTAATCTTGGAAATTTTAAAAATAGGGTTAGAAAATTAGGTTAGGAAATTTTTTTTATATTATATGATCTGTGCCTAAATTGCAACACTGTTTCAAAATAAAATTACCGTTTCCGGTAGTTTCGCAAATGCCTAAAGGGTGAAATCATTTTGTAAAAATGAAAATGCATACTCGTATTTTAACGCATATTCGTATTTTAATGCATAAAAGATGGCATAACCTACGTTATCTTGAAAACTAGAGCTGATAGGACAAAACTAAAGCCATATTCAGAATCAGTACCCCAAATATACCTAAACTCAACTCTTAAACACTTTGGCACCAAAAACACTGTATGCCTGTATTATCAATTAAATTTCAAAATGACTTTGCACCTTAATTTAACGGTTTTACTTAATCAACACTAATATTTCATCAAGTTGAAATAATGGTACTAAACAACATACCACCCAAAATATTATTTTGTCAAAAAATCGGATATACTGACAAAAAATATGTGGCCTTTTTGGTACGAAAGTTCTTTTAAAGTAAATTGTCAACGAAAAGCGTTTGCAATCTATCCCTGGTCTATTCTATTAATAAAGTTTATTATTCACTGTCAAGGTTAACCTGACCTTTGATGTATAACCTGCTTAGAATAGATACATTTATCTTTTTTTAATTCGAAGTGCTAAATACTTTTTACAGTTTTTTAAGCGTATATCTGCATAATTCTTACATATTTAGATTTGAGATATGGAAAATATTGTTTTATCTGTCAGCCCTATATTTTAATGAAAATAATTAATATCTCTTAATCTTTTTGGCAGTGCAACACGGCAAAACAGCCAATCGGAATTTTGAACTATTGCAATCTGGTTTACCAGTAGTTTTAGAAATTCACTTTTAACTTAGTTTACCAAGATTAAAAAAAAACAGCCTCCCATATGGTCTTCTCTTATTTGTAATATGTTGAACAAATAAGAGTACGGTTCATATGTTAAACTCTTCATATTAACACTTCCACTCAAACGGTTTTGTCCTTTTTATTCCAGTGTTCAATGAGTTAAATTGCTTTAATATTCATATATCTTGGAGGCTCTCCTCGTGATTTTCTGATCTTGATTATTTTATCCAGTCTCGATAAACAGATGCCGATGCTGATCATTCGAGTATCGATGAAGCATCAACGATTTGTTAGTAGAGAGTTTGCATTTGACAAAGCCCTAGAGTTGACTACCTATTATATACGTATTTAATCACAAGAGAACAAAAACCCATTAAAAAATTTGAATAGAGGTTAATGGTTCCGACGCTAGACTATCAATATCTCTAGGACATACTCCCTAAAATATTTAAAGTGGAATTTTAAGCAATATATGTTTGTGCTTAATAGTCACTGAAAAAACGCCTCAATTAGTCAAAGATATTTTGCCTCTCGTATTTTGAAAATATCATGGATGGATTGCAAAACAAACGAACAAGTTCTCGAACAACTAGGAAAACAATGCGAAGTTTTAAATTCCATAAAAAACAGAAAATTGGAATACTTGGGGCACATCATGAGAGGTGAAAAGTACGAACTACTAAGGAATATAATGCAGGGTAAAATCAAAGGTAGAATAAGCGTAGGAAGACGTAAAATCTCGTGGCTACGCAATCTCCGTGAATGGTTTGGATGCAGTTCAATTGAACTATTCAGGCGAGTAACCAATAAAATTATAATTGTCAGAATGATTTCCAATCTCCGATAAGAGTGGAACTTGAAGAAGAAGAATTTTGCCTCTAAACACTGAAGGCTATGAAATCTATAACTTGTGAATTAAGTCCTCTTATCTCGTCCATGATGGATCTTCTCCAAGTTTGGACTGGGCGACTTCTGTTTTTTTTTCTGCCTTGGGGATTCCACCCTAGGGCAATCTTTGCAATAATGGAATTATTTTTTCTGAGTGTGTGAAAAATCCAACCCCACTTTATGGACTTTATTTGATGTTCGGTCAGGTGTAGTAGATCTTCGTTTCTGATGATGTTAGGCGAGAAAATACGAACAAATCGTCGTAGACATTTATTAATAAAGACCTGCAGTTTATCTGTAAGGATTTTTGTCACTTTTCAGGTTTCACATCCGTAGAGTCGAACAGACATGAGATTTGACTGGAATATGCAGATCTTTGTCTTTGTATTATACTCGCCAGATTTCCAAACAAGCTTGAGCATGCTAAATGCTCGTTGAGTTTTTCGTATCCTCATACGAATATCGTCCTCTGTACCTCCGCTTTCTGTTATGACACTTCCAAGATACGTTAAGTTTTCCACATTTTCGATCTGCAAGTTGTTGATAGTAAATAGCGTGTTGTTTCTTGCATTTACTCTCATGGATTTGGTTTTACTAATATTGATTTTCAAACCTACTTTATTGGCTTCAGTGGAAAGTGTTTCCAATTGATCAGCCACACCTTGGAACCTTTGTCCTAAGAGGCAGATATCGTCGGCGTATCCCAGATCTATTAGGCGTGTAGTTAACGTCCATTGTATCCCTCTTGTGTCGGAGTCTAGTTTGGAGAGAACATAATCTACTGCTAGGTTAAAAAGAAATGGAGAAAGCACACATCCCTGTCTGACTCCAGTAAGTGTCAAATTCGTCGCTGTTGATTCCATTGTGTGTCACACTGCATTTCGCCTTAGTGTACAGTGACTTTATAATGCAAATTATTTTATGCAGGATGTTTTTAGATCTAAAATTTTCCACAAAACAGCTTGAGATAAGCTGTCAAAGGCACGCTCGAAGTCAACAAAAACCATGTTCAGGGGTGTGTTTCATTCAACCGATTGTTCCATTATTACCCTCACAGTATTATTGTGGTCTAAGCAGGAGGATTCTGGTCTAAAACTCTTCTCCAATTTTTGCAAAGTGTGAGGTTGCTCTTTTTTGGACGCTAAATAATGTTACCCCTCGATTGTTTCCCACACTTCTCGGATTATGGGGAGCAAAAGTTCAGCAGTTAGATGCGGATCAGTTTTGAGTATTTCGGCAGCAATGTTATCGATTCCCGGAGACTTGTTATTTCTCACAGATTTATAGCTGTTATTATCTCCGTTTTGGAAGGGGCCTCGCAAGATATACGCAAATCCACATTCTGGGGGTTTTCGACAATTTCATCGGCGTTTTCCTGGGCGTGCCTAGCATCTCCTGAAAATGCTCTTTCCATCGCTCTACTTGGTCATCTGTTGTAGTAAGTAATTCGCCTGTCTGGATCTTACAATGTTCGAACAGTTGGGCCCATTTTTTGCTAGTCGTCTAGTAATTTAGTATAGCTCTCTAGTTCTGTTGTTGTTGTGCAGTTTTAGCTTGTTTTACCAGTTCTTCAGGCCACCTTCTTTTGTCTCTTCTTGCATTTCTTTTAACTGCTATTTCTTTTAACTGCTTTATTTATTGTTTCATATTCTTGTTGTCGGTTCGCTTTTTCTTCTACAGTTCCTGCTTGCAAAATTTCTTTCTGCTCTTTCCTCTTCTTCTTTCTTCTTCCTTTCTTCTTTCCTGATAAGATTCCAACTTTCATATTCTTTTCTATGTTTCTCTTTTTTACCTAGTTTATCTTCAGCTATTTCTGTTAAAACATCTGCCAAATCTTCTCAGCTTTGTACTTTATGTTCTCTTGTTTTGAGTTGGAGTTCCTCCCTAAACATGTGTCGTCCTGGAGCTGTATTTGGTTATGGTTATACATATATCAGACTAACGCGCGACTGTGCTACATGTCAGCAGGATCTGAATACTCAATGATGAGGTGGAGAATAAAATGTGGAGCGAAAGATACGTAGAAGAATATACAATTGTTTAAAAGAGGAAACAAGTGGTAGAGGGCTCTAAATATTTTAGATTAATTGGGCATATTACAAAACTTGATATCTTAAATTTTCAGATATTAATATCAACTTTCTCTAAAAGGTCTAATTGTAATTACCAAAAAATCATCCTGGTTTAAGATGGTGTAAACATAAAGAATAGACTGCGTTTGTGCATTTGGGATATTGACTGCGAAACCTACAGTTTCATTTACCTAAACTTAACCATTTATTTTGAACTTTGTATTATATAATAATTACTTATAATACTGATTCATATTTAATACTATACTCTACACTTTTCAAATTTATTGAATATTCAAAAGTTTAAAATAGTAATAACAAATTAGTTAGTAATTTGAATTAAAAAAGATATGTATTCTAAACATACTACACATCAAAGGTCACGTTAACCTTGACAGTGAACACTAAAATTAATTTCTAGAATATAATAGGCCAGGATACAAACTACACATATTGTATTTTAAAAACGTCAAAAAATTTCAATGTAATATAATTTAGATAAGAATTTATTAATATACTTTGAAAATATTTCTGCAGCCTCCTCAAATATTATTTCAACTTTCCAAAGATGGACTTTACTACATTATATGATAATGAAAACAATTACTTGAAAGCATTTGATCTGATTAAAATTTTTCATATAACAAAAATTGTTTACTGATATCAAATTTGATCAAGTCAAAACCTATAAAAACCTCTAAAACAACTATAAAAAAGAATAGTCCGGGTAGAATAGAATCACTGGCTAAGAAAAATATTCTCATTCCATATTTTTGTACAATCTTATTTGAAATAGTCCCCTTATAACAAAAGTCAATGTTGCCCAGAAAAAATTATGGTCAAAAATTTTTTTTAATTTAAATTTAATTTTTCTTATATACAGTGCGTTAAGTTTTTGATTAGGTATTGCACACTATACGGAGCGCTAAAATCGGCAACGTTGCAAATGTTCGTTCTCCGACCCGAAAATCTACACCGACAGAAAATCATTTTATTTTAGTTTAGTAACTCACAACAACGTTAGGGATGTACTTCTCTGTCGTCCGATCTCATGTTTCATTACGTAAAGCCGATTTTAATAGTAGGAAATTCGATAAAAATATGCACCTAATCGGTGCATTGTTATCGATTTTTATTAATGTGAAAATTTTTTTGTGGTTGAATTAAAAATGAAAGCGTATTTCTTTAAAAAGATAAAATAAAAAATATATACTCTTATTGAAAATTAAAATATTATTCCTAATAAAATAAAAAATAATTCTTTATGACCTACAGAAATGGTTTCAAATAGTTGACCTTCTACGGCTGAACAGTACCCCAATCTGTCATAAAAACTTCTGCGAACAGATGAAAGAGTTTTCTGCTGTAACAGAATTGGAGACTTCTCTTATTCGATTTTTTAATTCATCCAAATTTTGGGCTCTAGCCTCAGGATGAGCGTAGATAATGCTTTTTAAATGTCCCACAAAAAAGAAGTCCATGGGTGTAAGATCTGGAGATCGCGCAGGCCACTTAATATCGCCTGTTCCACTGATAACTCGATTCGGGAAAGTATTGTTTAAATACTCCCTAATAATTCGAGCGTTGTGAACTGAACAGCCGTCTTGATGAAACCAAACATTCTCCAGATTTACATCAGGAAGATTGAGAATAGCGGGAAAGAACATGATTCTGTAACAAATCGAGTATATTCAAGTTGCCCTCAATAAAAAATGGACCTATTATGTGGTCTCCTAAAATGCCAGTCCAGACGTTAACTTTTTGAGGACGTTGATGTTCGGGTTAAACAACACTTCTGTGCTGGTTTTCCCGCGCGCCCAATACCTCGTAATGGAAGGATTGTGTCTCCCTACTAACGAAACAGAAGATTCATCAGTGAATAAAATGTTTTTAATAAAATTTGGTTCACTATTAGCCTTCGTTATTAGAGTTTCACAAAACTCCATTCTTCGAAAGTAATCGTCTGGATAAAGCTGCTGCGTTTTCGAATATTTAAAATTCTTGTAACCGTGCTTTTTCCATACTTTCGTTACAGTAACATTGCTAACATCTAACTCTCTAGCAACGCTTCTACTTGAACGTGTTGAATCTACCTCGATTGTTGCACAAATTTTGTGTATCCCGGTATTCTCTTTCCTCAACTTTTTCTGGTAACACTTCTCGAGCGTTACATTTTCTGCAATTTTTGAGGCAATAACAACTCTCAAAATTTTTTAACAATATTATAAATTGACTGTACACAAGGAATTGGTCTTCCCTCAAAAAACACAGAAAATAAATCTACACACTGTTGCGCAGAATTGCCACTATAAAACCATTTTATTATTTGAGCTTTTTCCGCGGCCTATATAAACAGAAATGTTTATAAAAATAAATTAAAACTTTACGCTGTTATACCTTTAAACAACCACGGTATAATGACAATATGACAAATTTGCCGACAAGCGACGAGAAATAATGAGTCAACGAAGCAGATATGTCGACGACGCGCAGTGTTGCCATTTATAGAGTGTATACCTAATCCAAAACTTAACGCACTGTATAATTGATGTACTCGACTATTACTTGATGGAAATTCATTTTATATAACAATAAAACACTTTTCAAAACTTCTACAAAATTTATTATAAAATCTTATCACTACAGCTGTTTGAGTGTATTTACAAGTATATACAAGACCTTTATTTTGAATGTGAAGAATTTGAAATTCTTTATTAAAAGAGTGATTATAATCTAGAAGGTGAAGTGCGTATGCAGAATCTGTTTTTCTATTATTGAAAGCCCTTTTATGTTCTGGTATTCGTTTATTAAAATTTCTACCAGTTTGACCAATGTAAGTTTTTGGGCAGTCGCCACATTTAAGTTTGTATACACCACTGTGTAAGTGTAAGTGCACGAGTTTTTCTTGATCAATTTGTGAATAAAACTATTATTGCTCCACTAGGGCGTTTTTGCATGAATATTTTTGCCACTAAAAGAGAATAAAACAGGGCCTTTCATGCAGGAATAAAACAGTTTTCCTACGAAGCACTGTTTGGGTCAAAAATAAAAGTCGGCCTATCGGAAGCTATCTTTCCAAAGGACTGTGTTAATCTTAAACGTTTATTAGATAAAGTAAATAGTGCAGAAGGTGGCAATAATAATAGCAAATTTGTTAAAACAAGTTTATCAGACTCTTGTAACAGTGATAAGAGAAATAAAGATATATTTTTAAGTAAATAATTGTTATTTATTATTGGATTTTTATTAATTGCAGGTAAGTACAACTTTTATAAGTTCAAATATAACAAATTAATGAAAACGACAAATTTAGCTCTTCTGTAAACATTATTCCTCCAGTTATCACAGAAGTCACTGAAAGATATGAAATAATTGTATAAAATAACCAATGAAATTTTTACCGTCAAAACTAATAGCGTACAACAGACTACATTTTGGGGTAGGTCGGCATTTATCAAAAAGCAAATATTTACTAATTTCACAGTAACGTGGGTGGGGTGTCTCTTTTTTTATGATCGTTAATATGGATATTCTGGAGCGTTCTGACAAAACGTGGAGTGCCGTTCTTACCCACAATATTTGTGGTTTACGAACAATGGGTAAGAACAAAACTGTATGTTTATTCAAAACTAAAACACACCCATCAAACCTTCAAGACGTGATTAGGGACAGACTACCGACAGGTGCGGTCAGTGTCGTGATAATTTTACTATGAAATGGTCTAACGAAGTTGTGTTGGAATTTTTATTATTGTATATTTAGAAGACTAACTCCATACGCAGAGGAAATAATAGGTGACTATCAAAGTGGATTCAGACCGGGAAGGTCGACCATAGACCAGATCTTCGTCCTACGCCAAGTGTTGGAAAAAAACTGGGAATTCAATCGCGACGTACACCAAATATTCGTGGACTTTAAACAAGCCTACGATTCTGTTAGCAGAGAGGCATTGTGGAAGACCATGGTAGAATTGGGAGTACCTAGAAAGCTGGTACGATTAGCACAGGTGAGCACGGAGAACGCTTCCGCACGGATCAGAATTGGCAACACCACGTCGGAGGAATTCCACATTGACACCGGGCTTAGACAAGGAGATCCTCTCGCTCCCCTGCTGTTTAACTTCGCACTGGAACATGCAGTAAGGAAAGCTCAGCCACAATTGACAAACGGATTTGCCGCACAAGGATCAAAAATACTATTGGCCTTTGCGGATGACGTGGACACAATAGCACAATCCACCAGAGCTGCAAAAGAAGTTTTCACCCTATTCGAGACCGGAGCCAAGGAAATTGGTCTTAAGGTAAACGAGGATAAGACCAAGTACATGGTAGTTACGAAGAACCCAAGACCAAGGGTTAGGCAAAACGTAACAATTAACGAATATAACTTCGAAGTCGTCAAAGAGTTTAAGTATCTGGGAGCGATCATAACATCTGAAAACAAATATGAAAATGACGTGGCAGCCAGGATAATAGCAGGAAACAGGACATATTACTCTTTAATGACCATCCTTAAATCAAAAATACTCTCAAGATCAGCAAAAATAAGAGTATACAAGACAATAATTCGACCCACAATAACGTATGGAAGCGAGACATGGACGCTGAACCAGCGGGAAACGACAAAATTACTGGTTCTTGAAAGAAAGATACTGCGGACTATCTATGGGCCTTGTAGAGAAGAAACAACAGGAGAGTGGAGAAGAAGACACAATAATGAACTCCAGACAATATATGGAGATGAAAACATAGTCCGCTACATTAAAGCAAACCGAATAAGATGGGCGGGCCACGTCCTAAGGTCAAATAACGAAAGACTTCTGAACACCACATTCTGGGAAAGGCCCGATGGCAGAAGGTCAGTTGGCCGCCCAAGAAAGAGATGGAAGGACGCAGTGGCCAGTGATCTACGTAAAATGGGAGTGCAGCAGTGGGAAATAGCTGCTCAGGACCGACAACAATGGAGGGAAATAGTAAACGCGGCCAAGACTCACCTAGAGTTGTAGAGCCAAATGATGATGATGATGATGATGTATAAATTACCCAATTTACTAAAATTTTTACCGACAACACTGGTGGACACAACTTACCTAAACCGTCATCTCGACAACACACGCTTCATTGCGGTAGTTATCAAAAAGTAAATATTTATCAATGTCACACTAACGTGGGATGTCATCCGTGGTCTCTCTTTTTTACTGTATATATTTTCTGTTGCTCTTTGCCGATGTGAAATAGCGAAGAGCACCATTCCACGAGCTCATGCCGACTCGCAGTACACTGCCTGGAATAATTGCGGGGTGGATCAAGTAGCTCTGCAGATACCACAGCCAGTTCCAAGCCCGGATAAAATGTGGAGGATGGAGTGTGACTGCCAAGATTAGCACCTATCAATCGTAAAAACGATACTGCTCAAAGAAACAATGTGAAGCCTCGGAACCGGATTGATAATATGAAACGATTTTAGAATCCAATATTCCATATTATATCTACTCTAGCTCTAGATGTAGGGATTCTTCAGCACTCCGCATAAGGTGCGAATAAGGTTCGCCAAATAAGCACCCGCGGATCAACTGAGGACATGGTATAGGGCAGCCGCTATGCCATTAGGCTACAAAAGAATGACTTCTAAATAAACTTGGAATCAGATACTTATAGGTAAAAATCAGATATTGGTTTAATCGGTTGTAATACTGAGGTGTGTAAGGCAAGGAGAAACCAATACACTAAATATTCTTAACATATTATGACTATAGCAAGTTATGGAAAACAAAAGTCCCCTTGTCCGTGGCAGACCTTAAATGGTCAAGGGGTGCTAAGAATATCCAAGTTAAATACTAGGAACCACCCGAACGTGGAAAACAAAAATGACACATTAACAATTGGAACCTGGAATGCAAAATCTCTCTTTATGCCAGGAAAATCTCATAACATCGTGAGAGAAATAAAAAGAATAGGAGTCAACATTCTCGAAGTCAGTGAAGTTAGGTGGCCTGGATTTGGACAGACAAACATCGATAACCATGTGATATACTATTCTGGTAATGACGATCCTCATCAATATAACGGAGTGGCATTTACAGTTGGCGAGAAAAGCAGTAAATGTTTAAAAACTGTATACCCATATCCACATTGGATCTGCATTTCTTTTAACATGGTCTTACCGATAGACGTTTCCAATGTGGAAACGTCTTACAAACAACAGAGATGAATGGCGAGAATTAGGAGAGACCTATATTCATCAATCCTAATAGAGAAAAGGGCTTAAAAAAATTCCTATATCTGATAGAGTAGCTATGCTACAAATTAATACCACTCCTCGAAATATTAACTTTATTAAAGTATATGCTTCTACAGGAGAAAAGCTAGAAAGAGATATACGAGAATTCTACCAAAAGATCAAACAGCTAATGAAGATCGCAAAGAAAAATGTTGTTGTTGAAAAACATTATTATGGGTGGTTTAAATGCCAAAGTAGGTGAAGGTCGGACCGAAGACGTAGTCGAAAACTTTGGTTTGGGTTAAAGAAATGATAGAAGAGAAATACTGGTCCAATTTTACCAAGAAGAAAATCTAATGATTGCAAAAACCTGGTTTAAACTACCAAAAAGACGATTATATAAGGATTGATTATCTCTAGTGAAAGCACCTGGCAGGAGCTAATCAAAACCACATAATAATAAACCAGATTCAAACGCAGAACAAGAAAATCAAACACAGAGAGAAGACAGTGATACACTCAAAGAAAAAATTGATGAAGCACCGCGCGATAGCAGAAGAATCAGTAGAAAGTATTTGGCACACTTTCAAAACCAACAATCACAACCATACAAACAGAACAACTACAAGACAACACAAGAAAAACAAAGAATACATGGATGACAGAAGAAATCCTAGAACTGGTGGACGTAAGAAGATCTTACAAAAACAGCAATGAAACAAAATATAAAGATCAACCGAAACAAAATCAGGAAAGCCAAAAAAGAATGGATGTTCAGCAGATGTGAGGAACTAAGGGAATTACTAATAAAAAAACATGACTACTTGAATGCACACATAAAGATTAAATAAGTCACAAATATGGAAAAAAATTCACTACAACAACTCTAGTAGATGATTACAACCAAATAGTATCTAACCAGAAAATGTAGGAAATATATGGGAAAATAACATCGAAGATCTGTTTGATGACGAGAGAACAGAACCACAAATGAATATAGTACAAGACACAATACTTTATATATTAACATCGGAAGTTACAAAAACAATCAATACGGTGAAACCACGAAATGCCTCAGATCCAGATAAGATATATGTAGAGATGATAAAACTTATCAATGAAGAAAATAATCTTCAGTCCTTAACACTATTATTTAACAAAATATATACCACTGGAATCTTCCCAGAAGACTGGCTTAGATCGACATTTATACCTACCCAAGAAAAATAAAGCAAATATATGCTCACTTCTTCTTTAAGTTCCATCTTCTATTGAAGGTTGGAAATCATCATGGCTATACGGACTCTATTGACTGCCGCTCTAAAAGTTCTGCACTACTGCATTCAATCCATTCCCTTAAGTTCTTAAGCCAGGATATTCTTCGTCTTCCCACATTTCGCTTTCCTCGGATTTGACCCTGCATAATAAGTTGTAATAATGCGTATTTTTGCCCTCTCATCACATGTCCCAAGTACTCAAGTTTTCGTCTTTTAATAGTTAATATTATTTCCGCCTCATTTCCTATCCTTCTAGTTACTTCCATGTTTGACATTCTTTGAATCCATGATATTCGTAGGATTCTTCTGTAACACCAAAATTCAAAGGCGGCCAACTTATTCAGATGAACTTGTTTTAATGTCAAAGCTTCCAGACCATAAAGAAGAGTAGAGAACACGTAACATCGAAGCATTCTCAGGCGTAGTTCAAACCTTATATCCCGACAACAAAGAAACTTTTTAAGTTTAATAAATGATGTACGTGCTATTTCAATACGTGTCTTAATTTCTTTGGTTTGGTCTACATCTGATGTTATCCATGTTCCTAAGTATTTATAGTTATTAACATTCTCAATTGCAGTATCTTCAATAGTCAATTGGATATTTGCATGTGCAGATTTAGTCATGATCATGCATTTAGTTTTCTTTAAATTTATCTTCAGTCCGTACTCATGACAGCGTTCATTAAGGCGTTGCAGTAGGTTCTGTAAATCATTGTTGTTATCCGTAATTATTACTATATCGTCTGCAAAACGTAAGTTATTCAAGACTTCTCCATTGATAGATATACCTTCTATTGAGTCTGAGAGCGCTTCTTGAAATACCGCTTCACTGTAGACATTGAAAAGTAGTTGGGACAGCACGCAACCCTGGCGGACTCCTCTCTGTATTTTGATATTTTCGGTGTACTGGCTGTCAACTCTTACCTTGGCAGTTTGATTCCAATATAAATTAGATATAATTTTCAGATCACGACTGTCAATATTTTTGCTTTTTAATATATCTACAAGCTTTTTATGTTGAACTTTATCAAATGCCTTTTCAAAGTCTACAAAACATAAGTACATATCCTGATTCATGTCCATGCATCTCTGAGCCAGCACATTCAAGCCGAACAAAGCATCTCTTGTACTCATACCATTTCTAAAGCCAAATTGTGTGTCACTAATCTCATATTCAAGAGTTTTAACAATTCTGCTGTGAATTATTTTCAAAAATGTTTTAAGTGTGTGACTCATTAAAGCTATTGTTCTGTGGTCTGAGCAAGTTGTTGAACTTGGTTTTTTGGGAATTTCTACAAAGGTTGATTGCAGCCATTGTCTGGGGATTGTGGCAGTCTGATATATTAGATTAAAGAGTTCAACCATTACATCAATAACATCTTCATCGATGAGTTTTAATAACTCGATGGGCACCTCATCTGGTCCAGTAGCTTTACCCTCTTTTGTGTTTTTGATGGCATAGATGACTTCTTCTCTTAATATTGGTGGTCCAGTATCCTCGGTGATTTCTAATGACAGTTCTTCCCTTTCATCATTAAATAGTTGTTGAATGTAATTGGTCCAGTGACAATCTCTCCTTCATATGCTCACAATTCAGATTAATTAGCCTGATGAGCCATTTTCTGAAAGTGTTACTCAAAATTGTACATCAACGTATATACAGAGAATGCGAAAGAAATCTGAGCGACAATCAATTTGAATTTCGTATGGAGCTTGGTACGAAGGAGGCATTATCTGGCCTCCAGATATTACTACAAAAATGCCGAGATCAACGAAAAGACATGTTTCTCTGTTTTATCGACTACGAAAAAGAAGGAAGAAAAGGTCCGGGTTGAAAAATGTAAGAGACTGGAGAGGCATAGACACACATTCGATACTAAGAACAGCTCAAGATAGAGAGTAATTTGCTGTAGTTATAGCCAACCTTCAGTAATGGAGAGGGCACTTTAAGAAGAAGATATCTACTCTTGAAGCTAGAGTGTAAATAAACAGTAAAAGTATCAACCTCTCGTAACTACATCAACGAACGACATTGACTGTTCTTGTTAAAACTTTCCTATGTATTTCATTATCTCCGAAATATAAAAATAGAATGAAGATAAAAATGTTCTATATAAACATTAAGTAATACAATATAAAATGAGAAATATTGTTCTTAAGCAACGATCCCATTAAAATTGCTTTTTAAATAAACACAACTTTATCGCTATTATTAAAATAAGCGTACAATGTCAACAATAACAGCTGAGTTTCCAATTTTAGAGGCATTTTACGATTACTTAGATAAATGGTCTTTATGTTGGGATTGTTTACACATTCGCTCTGTGATAATTACAAATTGGAAAACGATTACGACCGCATACATGATATTATTCCATAAAAATCAATCACGTAAAGTTTTTTTTTTTTTTTTTGGCATAGGCGTTTGCCATTCAGCCAGTCACAACTTTTTAAAGTTCTTCCCAAAGGAAAGAAAAGAAAATAATTATCATAATATATTTATTATTGGTTATTTGGTTATCAATAGAACAAACATGGTCACTCGCTTCTCGTCTAGGGACCCATCAAGACATTAAATAAACACAAACTAGACTGGGTCACGGATAGTACGTTTAAAACAAATGGGATAAAACAAAGGTTACTATTTTTTTTTTAACTGGACTTACAAATTGAGGTTACTTTTCGAAATAAATTCTGTTAGGTAGTTATATACAATTTTGTTATTTAATGACAAAAGGTAACAAATGTTATAGGGTGGAAGGATTTTATGTTTGATTAAATTTTTTATTAAGCTGTCAGTTTGTTGTATATATTTTGTACATTCAAAGAAAATGTGATTTAAATCTGCTTCTTTTTGACAAACTTCGCATAAATTAGAATTTACAATTTTAAGTTTTGCCAGGTGAGCCGGATAACATGCATGTCCTGATTTCATTCTAATAATAGATGTAATGTATCTACGTGGAACAGAGTAATTTTTAAACCAAAATTCACTCGGGATTGAGGGTTGTATAAGTGCATATTGTGAATTAGAGTGTTGACTATATTCATAATATTCTTGTTTCCACTGATTGTTTACAATATTCTTGATTGTTACAATTACATCTGGTATGCAGAGCTTATAATCTGTTTGCGCACCAGAATCAATGGCTTTCTTAGCTAATATATCTACATACTCATTATGCTCAAGCCCTATGTGAGCTTTAATCCACAAAAATCTGACTGTTCTTTGTTCCTGATGTAATTCAAAAATAATTTTTTTGATTAGTAGGATGTAAATATTTGTGCTTTTGCTAGGAAAAGATATAGTCTCAATGGCTATAAGAACCGATAACGAATCAGATGCAATTATTGGGGAGTTGTCATTGGAATTCTTAAAATACTTTAATGCTTCATAAATTGCTATGGCTTCAGCAGTAAAAATTGAAAAATTATGATCTAGATGTGAACATGTTTTCTATACTTTTTAAAGGAATATAAAAAGCGCATCCAGTGCCAAGAGAAGACTTTGATGCATCTGTATAAATAACTGTTGATGCTGGCCAGTTTTCTAATAAATTCCTTAAAGTATTGTAGCTGATTGCGGTATTTACATGGTACCTTGGTTTAATTACCGTAATAGTTTGCAAAAAAGCATAAAATTCTTCAAAGTTTGTATTATCGTATGTGTATGAGTTGGTGTAATCGCAATTTGAGAGATTTCTAAAAGCGTCACAAAGTGGAGGAGAATTTTTGTGGATCCAATATTTATTTGTTAAATCTGCATTATTAAGTTTGCTAATACTGCTGTAAAGAGAGAGGTTTCTATGACGAGTATTAATCAGAAATTTTTGACTAAGATATTCTCTTCTATATTTGAGTGGAAATTCTAGTGCTTCAACATATAACGAATTGGTAGGGGTTGATTTCATAGTACCTAGGCAAATACGTAATATTGTGTTTTGAAACACGTCTATTTTTCCCAAGATATACTTAGCTACTGAGCCATACAAAACACATCCATAATCTATGATTGATCTTATATACGATCGATAAAAAAGTAACGCAGTTTCTACATCGGCTCCCCACCAAGTTTTAGAAATTGCTTTAAGGAAATTTAATCCCTTATTACATCTATTTAACATGAAGTCAATGTGTAACTTCCAAGTTAATTTACGGTCAAGAATCATCCCTAAGTATTTAATTGAAGAACAGAAATTATATTCCCGACTGTTCACTGTTAACTTGTCTATTTTTGGGAGATTATGCCTCGTGAAAATACATATACTAGATTTACTTGGTGCTATTTCGAACCCATTTTCTTTAAACCAGCTATTGGAGTAGTCGTCCATTTTTCCCAAAATTTGTATGCACTTATCGTATGTTTTGGATGATGAATATATAAGAAAATCATCAGCATATTGTATAACATTAAAACTGTTATTTACTAGGGAGACATTGTGCAAATCAGACGTATATAGATTAAATAATAAAGGGCTTAAAACTGACCCTTGTGGAAGTCCTAGGTTGTTGTATCGAGGACCTATAAGTTTATTGTTATTTGATCTCAAATAAATTTTTCGGTTGGTGTAAAAGTTGAGAATGGTTTTTACTAATGTAGCTGGTATATGAAAATTTCTAATCATTTTTTCCATAAGTATTTCCAGACAAACGTTATTATAAGCACCTTCTATGTCCAAACATATTGTAGGTAGGTATGTATTATTGGAAAATGTATCCTGAATATCCGTTACTAATGTAGCAAGAGCATCTATAGTACCACATCCTTTTTTGTATCCAAATTGAAGGTCTGGAAGGAATTTTTTCTTATTTAACCACCATTCCAGTCTATTTTTGATCATTCGTTCTAATGTTTTTAGTAAACAAGACATCAGGGAAATGGGTCTGTATGAGTCGGATAAATTGGGATTTTTACCTGGTTTGAGAATAGGAATAATAATTACATCTTTAAATTCATCAATAACTAAATTATTGATAATTATGTCATTGAATATATCCAATAAAAATAGTTTAGCAATTTTTGGAAGAAACTGAATCATTGGGTATTTAATATTATCCAATCCTGGACTTGAATTATTTCTGTTTTTGAGTGCATACTCTAATTCAGTAATATTAAATGGTTCTAGTAAAAATTCCTTTTCGTTATTTGTAGAATGTATTGTAATTTCCCGTGGTATAACAGATGGTGGTGTTATTTGATCAAAAAAATTCTTCCTCTAATGTAATGTCAAAGCCTTTTGTGATCGATATTGGTTTTCTGTTTATTTTCCTGGCTTGATTCCATAAAGTTGATGATGGAGTATTTTTATTTAATGCAGAGACAAAATTTTTCCAACTTTGTTTGGCAATTGCTTTTAGTTTTTTTCTTACCGTTTGCTATGGTCTCTTGGCATTTCAAGTAATTTTCAAAATTCGAATTATGTTTATATATTTAAAGGAATTCTTGCCTCTTACTGATGATGTTGTCGCAGTCTCTATTCCACCAAGGAGGAGGGTTTCGAGTTTTGTTTTTAAATGGTTTATACTGTGGAATTGAAATTTCTGCTGCTTGGTTGATTCCATCTATTAAAAAACTGTATTTTTCTGATATATTTTCCATTTGGTACTGCTTATCAAAAAATTGTTCAACAGAAGATGCATATAAATACCAATTGGCCTTTTTTAATGTTCCACTTGCTTGCAGGATTAATCTTTTCAATTTTATTCTTGCAATTTATTTCCATGTTGATGATAAAATGGTTTGAACCTAAAGTATCTGGATAGACAGACCAGATTATTTTACTTGTTAGTTCAGGCGAGGCGAAAGTTACATCTATGGCTGAAATATTTTGATCAGGTCGGGTAAGAATAGTTGGTTGGCCGTTATTCATTACTATATAATCCATATCATCTGCAACTGTTACAAGTTGTTTTCCAACTACGTCATTAAAATTCGATCCCCATATTGTATGATGAGCGTTGAAGTCTCCACCTATTATTGCTGGTTTTACTTACTTCCGAGAAAATATTCGTCCAATCAGATACTGTGCTTTTACTTTTAGGCGATCTGTATATAGATAATATGCTTAATTCACTTTTTCCGTATTTAATCTTTGTACCACAGACTTGAATATCTTTATTAAAATTATAATTTAACTTTAATTCACTAAAAGAAATTGAATTATGAATTAATATGGCAACGCCGCCAAAACCGTCGTGCCTGTCATTCCTGATAATATTGTAACCATTAAATCGATATTGCAAATTTTTTTTAAACCATGTTTCACTGAGAAGAAGAATGTCTATTTTTTCTTTGTTTAAATAATTCGTTAAGCTGCCTTTATTGGCAACCGCAGATCTAGCGTTCCACTGACTTATTTTAAAAGAATGTTTAAGAGACATTAAAATTACTATTATCTATTGTATGAAATACCTGTTCTAAACCTGAAATTATTGTTTTATTGTCTATCGTTTTAATGTCTTCCAATGTACGAATGTTACTTAAAAGATTGATTATAAAAGTTGATACACATTTAGCTAATTCATTTTTGTTATCAGTTTTCCTATAGTTTGGTTTGTATGGGTTAGGAGGTAAGGGTTGTGAGGGTCCAAATGTGAAGGGAAAAATTGGTTGCTGTACTGTTGATTGAATAGGAGGGGAGTTGGCTTTTCTTTTCTTTCCTGTAGGAAGATTTTCGCTATCAAAATTATTTTGACGGTGTGTTGGAATTTGAGTTTGTCTTATACTCATATTGGGTCGATTTATAGAAGTATTTTTATTATTTACAGGGAGTGTGGGAAATTCTTTATCATAATTTGAAATAACAGAAAAAGGATTGTGACTAATTTGGCCTGAGAATGAATTTTCACAGTATAATTTTGCTTCTAAAAAGGTAGTCTGGTGCTCTATCATAATGGTCTTAATTTTCTTTTGTTTTTCATAAAAAGGGCAGTTTTTAGATATTGTTACATGGTCACTATTTTTACAGTGTATGCAAAACTTGGTTTTTTCACATTTATGATCTGCATTTTTAATTTCACCACATTGTATACAGAAATCCTGTGTACTTTTGCACTGTTTAGAAACATGTCCAAATTTCAGACACCTGAAACATTGTACAACTCTACCAACAAATTGCTCAACGGGAAAATACACTCGATTAAAGGCTACAAAATTGGGAAGAATATTTCCCTCAAAAGTAATAACTACAGTTTTCTTATCTATATACTCTGTTGTTGACTCTTTTTGAATCTTACGCTTTGTTCTATATATACTTAAAACTTTAGACGTACATTCGATATTCTCCATTAAATAATTAACATCGTACCGAGTATCTACGTCTCTAACTAACCCTTTCACTTCCAGCAAGTGATTTGGTATGTATGCTCTTAAATTATGTTTATTTAATGACTTATTATTAACTAATTCATTAGCATCTGAACGAGAATTGACCAGAATCTTTATTCGATTCCGACCAATGCTCTTAATTTCTTTTATATTACTAAGTTTTAAAATTTTGAACAGTATATGTCCTACAGTCATGGGGTGCAGTCTACCCAAGTTTTCTTCACCGGTTTTTTCAATATATACCCAAATATTATTTAAATTGTACTTATCTGATAGTAGATTAAAATGTTTTATTTCCATTTTCGTGGGCTGCAAACCATCTTTTTCTTGAGTAGTTTCACCATCAATCACCAATGCACTATTCTCACTAATCGCGTCCATATCTAATTCTTTCGTCGAAGAGGACGTCTTTAGATTTTTATCAATCCCCAACGGGGATTGCATTTATTTGAAAACACACAATATAAGTATATATTATAAAAATAATCACAACAAAAGTAAAAAACTAAAAACTAATTAGCAAGCTGTTGAACCGAAAACGATTAGTATGAACGTCCTTATCGTTTGAAGGTAAAATCGAGACTGTCCACGTAAAGTTTATTGTAGAAAGAAAAAGCTGCACAGTTCTGTTGAATATCAAAAAGGTAAAAATGTTTTGATAAATTGGGGACTCGGTAATAAACAATGGTAAAGGACAAATTTTGATTTTTCCCGAAATATTATGTAAAAGATGGCAAGGGACATGGCAACGCAGAAAACTTGACTTTCCGCATAATAGATGGTGCCAGATTAATTTCTTAAAATTTGGTAAGAAACATGCATAAGCACGAAAGTAATGTTATGTGTCCATGATGGCGGCAGACAAAGCAGGTTGTTCAAATCTAAATGGCTTTTTTGATGTTAATAGTGACATTTCTGAGAGCTACGATGATTACGACTCAGATAACGATCCTAAATTTCAAATATTTAATAAAGCTAGCTAGATTAACTTTCTACAAAGAAGGTAATTTATTTATATTCTTAAGAAGGCCATTCACGTTCCGACTAGTGATCCAACTTCTGCAGTTGGATCTGAAATCGGACCGTGAGTGGACTGGTTGGAATAGTTGGGCAACTAGTGGTACGAGTCGGAACATCTAGTGGGACGACTTGAAGGTCCGACTTCCGGCTGGCGACTAAATCGGATCGTGAATGGTGAAGTTGGAAGTCGGATCACAGGTCGGATATTACGTATGAGATTTCTATGAATTACTTTACGAAAAGATACCTAGTTTTTGTTAGGGCATATCATTTTCCTTTCTGTAGATCTATTTCGGATACTCCCACACAGGTACAATTTCCAACACTCCGGAATAGCTATAGAAGAATAATTATCAACAAATAACGAAAATTACATCATAGTTGTGGCAAAGATCCCTAGTTCGCAAATAAATAATAGAAAATAACTTTCAATTATTGGACGAAAAATTATTAAAATAATTAAATTATTAAAATATACGTTACACACACAACAGTGGAAGAACAGTGGAATAGTGGAAGAACATGGAGGAGACCTATATCCAACAGTGGATGCAAGAGGTTGAGGAATGATGATGATGATGATGATACACACACAACAACGTAAATCCCAGCTCCAGTTTAAAACAAGTTTTTATTTCTTTCTAAAATAGAATATACCTACACAAAAGTCATAAATTTTTTTTATTGATTTATTTAATGTCATCCGAACCACTGAGGTTTACTAAGTGCTACGTATGGTAGTGCTGCTATATGGCGTAGAGGGCTGGACACTCAAAACGAGGGATATAAACAGATTAGAAGCTTTCGAAATGTGGCTTTATCGCCGTATCCTAAAAATACTATGCACAGCGAAAATCACAAATATAGATGTCCTTAAAAGAATAAACCAAGAACGCCAACTCTTCGAAACCATCAAGAAAAGGAAAACGGCGTATCTAGGTCACATCATGCGAAATGAAAAATATCAGTTCCTCCTTATTTAAAAAAAACTTATAATCGAGTGTAAAATTGAAGGCAAGAGAGGAATGGGACGCAAGAAAATGTCCTGGCTCCGAAACATAAGGCAATGGACAGGGATTAACGACATACAATCTCTGATACATATTGCAAGAAATAGAGAATTAATGGAAAATGTGATCGCTAATATCCATTAGTGGATTTGCATCTGAAGAAGAAGAAGAACCACTGAGGGTATAGACGACAACAATGAAAAATACATATTAGAACAAAGAAAGGTAAATATTAATTACATACTAACGTGGAAGAAGATTGATATATGTCTAAGTTTCATAATTATGTATATGGAAGGAAAATTAAAATAAAAACTGATCATTTGCCGCTACTCTCAATTTGTAAAAAAGACTTTTACAAAGTTAGTGGTAGACTGCAACGTTTAAAATTAAAACTTCTTAACTATGATTTGGAGGTACAGTATTTACCTGGGAAGCATATGTATATAGCAGACTTACTCTCCAGGTCTTTCATACAAACCAAGAGTAGAGATGATAAAGAAATGTTGGTAACAGTACATTCTCTCGAGATAGATTTGCCCATATCTGAAGAGAGATTAAAAGAACTACAGATTGCAACTAAAAATGACCCAACTTTGTCTACAGTTAAAAACTTTCTAAGTAATGGTTGGCCACAAAATTCTCAAAATTTTAATTCTGAATTAAAAACATTTTTTCAAATTCAAAATGGAAATGGAAAAAACTAAGTCAAGGGCCAGGAAAATTTTTTACTGGTTAGGTATGACCACATATATTGAAAATTATATTTCAAAATGTAATACTTGTCTTAAATTTTCACGGAAACCAACCAAAGAACCTTTGCTTCCACATGATAGGCCTAACATACCTTTTCATAAAGTTGGATGTGATATTTTAACTTTTGGTGGTAGAGATTATTTGGTAGTAGTGGATTACTAGACGAATTGGATTGAGCTAGAAAAGTTAGAGTCTAAAACCTCTGGCGATGTGATTTATAAATTAAAACAAATATTTTCAACTTTTGGTATACCTATGATTTTGATTGCTGACAATATGCCATTTAATAGTGCCGAATGTTCCATTTTTTTCTAAAGATTGGGAATTTAAAATTCAAACATCAAGTCCGTTATATCCAAAATCTAATGGTCTTGCAGAAAGGGCAGTAGGTATATGTAAAAATATTTTGAGAAAAAGTCTAGAATCAAATACAGACGTTTTTAAGGCGTTATTAGAATATAGGAACACTCCTTTAGCAGGGTGCAATATTTCGCCTGCAGAATTGATCTTTAAGAAACAGTTGCGTAGTATCCTTCCCCTTTCAGGTAAACATTTGGAACCATCCTTGAATAGTAAGTCACAGAAACTAGCTGAAAAAAGGAACAAGGATAAGATTCATTACGATCAAAGTTCGAAAGGTAGGTTAGAATTTAAGGTAGGTGATAGTGTAATAATCAGGTTAGAAAAGGAGAAACACTGGATACCAGGGCAAATTGTAGGGAAATGTGATGCTCCTAGGTCGTATATGGTTCGGGATAACTTTGACAGGGTAACGAGATGAAATACTTCATTTTTAAGACCATTACCAATGAATGTCCTCCCATTCAGAAAGAATGTCTTCATTCATTAGGTCTGAACCATGGACGTATAAACATAGATGGACTCAGTTATTTACATAAAATTGTGAAGTCAAAATTATTTGAATAGGTCACATTCTCAGCACCTTCAACTGTTGTCACGTTTTGTTTTAGAATTTCTTATTCGCGAGTCGCTGAAAATATTACTCCGTATTTTATACTCTACAGGTGCTATCAAACCAAAATATTAATTTATTAGTTAGATTAATATATTTAATTGTAATCAAAATATCAAGTGTGCACATAGTGTTCATTATCATTTAATAATAGCGTATAATAGATATCAATCAATTATTTTATATGTAGAAGCACTGAAAACTATTTATAAATGGCAACGGTTGTTTACATTTCTCTGTCTTATGGATCTACGTCAAACTTCAAATGCTGTTCCATGTTTGTTTACTTTTTAGTAAAAGTTGTTTTTCGATATTTTGGCTGTATTTTGAGTGATATTTGTGAAAAGTGAAATAAGATAAACGAAATATTTACATCCCGATCTCTCATTTCATTTGTAAGTACATACAATTTCCATTATTTAAGATGAGGAAATGAGGAAGCGTGTTTGTTTACATTTTAATAGGCGTACCATTGGGTTTATTCATGTTCATTAATGTATTGAATAAGATATGTTTATGAAATTAGTAGACATTTTTAAGTTGTAAGTAGACATCATCTGATTAAAAAAGATCTGTTTAGTACCTTTTTAAAACGTGTTTTTATACATTATTACTACTTCCAATTTTTAAAATCTGAATAATTACCCGCGAGTAAAAATTCAAGCACGTTTATGCTCATTGCGGAAGCATCACATTCTATGGAAGCTTCAAAACATTGTGTGTTAAAGGTATCTTATTGCTGTGTCCATCTATGTTTATACGTCCATGGTCTGAACCTAGCTCCTCACAAACAAGGTTAAATATTAATAATAATAACAATAATAACTTTAAGCCTGAGATTTGTTCAAATGAACCAACTGTTTCAACCAAAATTGTGTCTAGTAACTTGAATTGTAACAGTAACCTGAATTTAGGTATTAATAGTAAGACAGTTACAACAAGGTCAGGTAGAGCTGTTGTAAAACCAGCTAGGCATAAAGATTAGTTATAAGTTAGACATACCTTTTATAGATGTATTCCTAGAGCATAGTCAGAATAGTTATTTTTGTTTCTCAGTTGTAGTTTTGTTAAAAAAGTGGTATAAGGGGAAGATGTCTCATATGGCCTTGGAACTACTTTAAGACAGGCCATTCACGTTCCGACTTGTGGTCCCACTTAGTAGGACTACTAGTTGGATGTTCGTCTCCACTCACGCTCCGACTTTCTATCCAACTAGCGGTCCAACTTCAGTCCAGGTTGTTTTCACGATGGTGTACATCGCTTAACCAAAAAATGTATCGAATAAACACTACGCAAAATATAATAATATGATATGTATGTTTAAAAATTAGGTTTCGTTTCTCTAGTTATTTGTCTAGGGCTGAACTAATTAATTTTTTCAACTCTTGATTTTTATGACTTTTTAAGATGTAGGAAAAAATTATAGTTTTTAAAGATTTGTATAGGTATAAAATCTATATTTTATTTGTTTTAAACTGGAGCTGGATTTATTTTGTTGTGTGTGTGTGTGTGTCGTATATTTTTAATAGGAATAATTTTTCGTGCAATTGAAAGTTATTTTCCATTATTTTTTTGCAAACTAGGGATCTTTTGCTACAACTATGATTTAATTTTCATTGTTTGTTGATAATTCTTCCGTAGCCAATCCGGAGTATCGGAAATTTACCTGTGTGTGAATGTCTGAAATAGATCTACAGAAAGGAAAATGATTTGCCCTAACAAAAAGGTAATTTTCGTGCAATTGAAAGTTTATTTTCTATTAAATATTCGCGAACTAGAGATCTTTGCGTAAAGTATTTTATAGAAATCTCATACGTAACAGGTGCCGAAAGTCAACTGACTGAGGAAATTTTCGATCCAATCTGTGATCCGACTTCCAACTTCACCATTCACGCTCCGACTTCGTCGCCAGTCGGAAATCGGATCTTCAAGTCGTACCACTAGTTGTCCAACTAATCCAACTAGCCCACTCACGGTCCGATTTCAGATCCAACTGCAGAAGTTGGACCACTAGTCGTACCACAAGTCGGAACGTGAATGCCTGCATTATGTTCTAAGCATATGACTATGACAGCTTCAAGAAGACCATGACCAACTTCAGGTCACTTAACGAACATAGGTTAAGCACATTGTAATATGTAAGATTTCAAGTAAAACTTAAAAAGAATAAAAGTATATTATTTCATAATAACAAACATAAGACATGGTAAAAAGTAAACAGTAACAGTAAAAACTATAATGAAAGACATAGTGCGCATCCAAATGATTTCGCGAGTGAATAATTGTTAAACACGGAGAGTGGAATTCACAGACTGAAGAGTTATAAACCAAATGACCTATCAAGTAGATTTTATAAAAATTATAGCTGTTATACATGTTAATTTATTTTATTAAGTAGGTACTATCTATATATTGGTAATTTAGAAAGGAAAGTTTTCATTGGAATTCTTACCTACATGTCCTATTTTAAGAAAGTCACAACTTTAAATGTTTGTTCCTAACGTTATAGATTGTTAAATAAAATGGAGTAAAAAAACAACTATCTTAAAGATTTTTGTTAAAGGAAGTTTTTCCAACAAATTTCGTTCTATTGAGCGTGACACACCCTGTGTATCATTGTATGTATTCTTAAATAATTCAGTTAATGTCTGTCATTCCCTGGTCAATTCGAAAACATCATAGTTGTTTACAATTCGTGATGCGTAATTTTTAGTTCTTGATAGTAAAATATGTCTTGCATCAGAGGTCGTGACCTCGGCAATGAAATCTACATTCGGATGGGGTAGGGAGGAGTTTACCGCCTTGCACAGTCGTCTATTCATTGCTTGATTCGAATTTCAACTAGATAATTTATATTAGAAAGTGGATAAAAAATTAACGATATTACTGACTTCAGCTCATCGGGGCGTAAGATTGGAAACGATATAAATAAAATAATTATTGGAGTTTAAAGCAATGTACTAGATATTTAATTGAGAATAATGATATGCAGTTAATAAAAGGATGTGCATTGTTGAAAGAACAGCCAAATTATTGATTTTTGCATATGTAATCTTAGATATATGGTATCAATGCTCATTTCAGCTTTCCATCAAAGTCCCTTAGTACAGGGTTTCCCAAACTTATTCATACTGTGACGCCCTTGGGACTTTAGTATTTTTTTGTGACGCCCCCTCAACTCAACCCCCAATAATACTTACCAATTTTAGTACTAGCCTAGTAACAGGTTATAGTTGTAACAAAAACAACTATAACATGTGCTTGTTTTTTGAGCACAGGTTATGAAACAGCGACTTCAGTTTAAAATTGCCACTCTCATTTCTTTTTTTAAGTTTATGTTTAACCCGTACTTGTTTTTAGTTACTGCAACTGCAGAAAAGGCGTTTCGCACAAGTACGAAGTCGCAAATGGTAGCAGACTTTTAATGCAGCAGTGCTGATGACATGATATTCATGAAAAAGTGAGCTTCAAAATGCAAACAGTTTGACCTTGTATTGAAAGCTTAAGGCTAGAATCATAGAACAATTCTGTCAGTTGTTCTTCTTCCTCTATTGAATGGCGTGGATGACAGGAAAATACAAGAAACAACACAGCATGGCAACATCCAAGCCAATACATGGGCATAAGATCCAAACCATTATGACATTAAGATACCTTATGGTATTGTCACATTCATAAGAATTATGAATCTGTTATCTGAGGCTAATCGGCATTTTTTTTAAACTAGTTAGTCCATCCATTCACAAAATAATAAATATATTATGTTCTAATTCATTCATTCATTATTTTCTTCTTTAGAAGTCGAGACATAATTTATAATGCACATCGTTCGCAGTGAACTAGTTCTATGAAAATTAATGAACTAGTTCAATTAGTTCAGTTGAAAAAATCGTTCATTAGAACTATTTCGATGGTGAACTACACATCCCTACTTTGTACATTCATTTGATTCCTTATGTCCTCATTTCTCATATGTTCTAATCGAGACTTTCCCGCTGCTCTCCTCCAAAAATCCAGTTCAACTGCCAATAGGTTACCTTTAAGTTTTTGTGATAACTGGCATACTTCTGAGCCATAGACGATTACTGGTTTCAATATGGTGTTATATATTCTTTTTTTCGTTTCCGGTTTTATATTTTTCTGCCATAGTACTGAATTCAATGCACTCGTTCCTCTTTGGTTATTCTGTCTTTTATGGCTTCATCAGTTATCATGTATTCATCATGCCTCATCAGTTCATTCAATTATCCATTGTTGATAGAAAAAAATCCGCGCACGTAATAAAACAAAACAAAAGCTTAGTTAAATGACATAAAACGCGCGACAGTAGGGAACCCGGGGGAGGGGAGTCGACCGGATAATTTTCGAATTAAACAATTTTTGGAATAATTTTGGATAAATCAAGGGTCTATCGACTTTATGTTATATTTTTTATTCAATTTATATATTAATACATATATTTTATACTTATTTAAAGTCAAATAAATATAGTTTCTGTAATAAAAGTCCGCGTTGACACGCGACGTCCCTGGGACAACGCAGCGACGCCCAGGGCGTCGCGACGCACAGTTTGGGAAGCCCTGAATTAGTAAATTAATTTTTGATCAAACAGTACCTGCATCATGTTTAAACATTTTAAAAATAAAATTTGCGAAGTACCAAGGTAAAAATTTGGAAAAATTCTAGCATAACACTACACACAAAACTAAGGCTGGTAAGGGCACTCATTTTTTCCATAGCCACATATGCATCCGAAACGTGGACCTTAAAGAAAGCGGATAAAAATAAATTATAATAGACGCTTTTGAAATGTGTACTATTTTGGGCAAGTGTAGCTTCTGATCCGCATGTATTCCTATAATATTAGTAATGTGTTTTATGTTTTTACTGTGATGCTAAATATTTTATTATTTATCGTGGCATTACCGATTTTTTTTTACGAAAAATTGTTTGGTTTTAAAAGCTTATTAAATTGATCTAAAATTAAAATACTGCGGTCAGGGGATCTAAGAATACCCACATTTATTTTATGTACAACAAATTATTATCAGCTTTTACGTTTATTATAGTGTTGGTTAAGAAACACTGATAATGTCTAACCGCATGTCAAATACGGTTTTAAAGTCAAGAGGTAAATATAAGCAATTATTGTAAGGAATAAATACTTCTTCTACATCGAAGACATGAATATACCATAATATATTGACATAAATTGATTAACATATTAAAATATGTTGACTTTTCAGATAAAATAATACGATTAACTAAATCCCTTCTGAATGAATTCAAAGGTAAAGCTATGATAGAAGCATCAATAGAGGCCTACGACAAGGTGACCCCCTGTCTACTGTATTTTTCAATCTAGTATTGAAAAGAATTTTAAGGGAAAGCAATATTCACACGAAAGGCTCAATCAATCTACAACCAAAGACATCAATGTATAGGATACGCTGACGACCTTGCCCTAATAACAAGAAGATCAACAAATTAATAAAAATTTTTAAGACTCGAAAGAAAAATCAAAGAGTATGAGCTGGAAGTAAATGAGAAGAAAAAAAAGTATATGGGGATAAAGAGAAATAATGAACAGTTAGGACAGCTTTGGAAAGTATCTGCCCCAGACAAGGAATATACCGTTGCCATAGTTGGACAGTTGGAGTATTTTTGAGTAACGTTAACAAATATAAATAATAATGAGACTCAAGAAATCGAAAAAAGAATGGCATAAATTAGTAAAAGTGTTGGAAGTCTAAATAAGATACTGATATCAAAGAGAATATCCAGAGGAATAAAATGGAGAATATATACAACGGTTATCCGATCAACGGTGCTTTATGCTAGCGAGACCTGGATCTTAAGCAAAACAATAGAACTGAAGCTAGATAGATGGGAGCAAAAGACTTAGCTACTTCTTCTATACAGAACCTCGTAATAGACCATTTCTAAACGTCGGCTCGGAAACTCTCCCTAAATAACTTCTTCGGAAATTAGACATGCCTTACAGCAAATGAAAAATAAAAAAGCTCCTGGTAAGGATCGTATAACGTCTGAAATGTTCAAAATGAGCGGAAACATCGTGGTAGAGGTTGTGGAAGTTTTGTTGAATAAGTGTCATAGCAGAAAAAAGAATAGCCAGTCTGTGGGAAAACGCCGAAATAATACTTTTATACAAGAAAGGAGACACTACTAATATTGAAAACTACATACATATATAAGTTTGTTGCCACACTTATACAAATTGCTAAAGGCGAAAATACACCATTCAATTCGGTTGAACAATGTGGATGATTCAATTACATTGTTCAATCAAATTGAAATACATACATATACAGGCTTCAATTTATTCTTCATTCAATTCGGTTGAACAATGTGGATGATTCGAAACGTACGTACGGAACTTATTATATCACAAGTCCAAATGAACAGATTCTAACTCCATGAAATAAACGGTTGAATTGAAAACAATCGAGAAAACTTGTATAGACGAGTCAATGTGGATGAATCATCCCAATTGTACAACTAAGTTGAACAAAAGTAGAAATTATCTCAACTCACTTCAACCTTCAATTTTGTTGAACGCTTTATTGAATTGCAAAATACACGGTTCATTTTGGTTGAATCATCCTCATTGTTCAACCAAATTGAATGGTGTATTTCCGCCTTTACAAGAATAATAACCAACCGCATAACACAAAAACTTGATTTATATCACCCGGTTGAACAGGCGGGATTTAGAAAAATGTTTGGTATAGTTTATTTCACGAAAAATGGTTGAGTGCTTAATGATTGCAATAAAACCCGACCGCAAGTACCCTAGCTTAGTCAACATTAGTTGAGCTGGTCAATCATACAGAGAGGGAATCGAGCCCTCAACAAAGTGAAGACGTGGATGGGAAGCAGAGATCTCATGCTAGCGGCCGAGAAAACTGAAGCTATAATTCTCAAGGGTCCGAGGGACAGAGACCATATAGTTTTTGTCCTGGAGGGCGAAAGGATCGTACCTGCCAAAAAAGTGAAGTACTTGGGAGTAGTCCTAGATACGAGGCGAACTTTTGGCGACCACGTGAAATATGTCGTTAGTAAGGCAGAGGTGAGGACTGCGGCGCTGACAAGGATTATGCCCAATGTGGGGGGCCCGGGGACCGCCAAAAGGAGAATTCTAATGGAAGTGGTCCACTATACTATACTTTACGCGGCACCGGTATGGCAACAAGTGCTTAACATCAAGAAATATAGACGAATGCTAGAGAAATCCCAAAGGAAAGCACTACTTAGGGTAGCACGTGCATACAGAACAACATCAACGGTGGCCATACAAGTGATCGCGGGTGGGTTACCCATCCACTTGATGGTGAAGGAAAGGGCAGAAACCTACGGGAAGGATGAGCAGGAGATAATAATAGCTAGGAATAGCAGCCTAACGGAATGGCAGGAAGAATGGACAAATGAGTATAGAGCGGCCTGGACGAGGGTATTAATTCAAAATATCGCAGACTGGATGAAGTACGGGGACAGAGACACCAATTACTTTTTCACCCAGTTCCTAACAGGACACGGCTCCTTCAGGGCCTATCTAGAAAGGATAGGGAAGGTTGCGGATGGAAACTGCACAGACTGTGGAGTGGCTGACACGGCCAAGCACTGTGTATTCGAGCGCAGAAGATTTGATGAAGACAGAAACGAATTATACAGAAAGCTAGGTAGGGTAAGTACAAATACCATAATGCAGGTAGCAATCAGAGGAAAGACTGAGTACAAGGCAATATTGGAGGCAGTAACTCAAATTGTCAGAAAGAAGGAGATATTAGGGAGGAATCTACAGCAAAGGTAGGTAAAAGAGTGAGAGAGAGGGCGAAAGAGAGAGAGAGAGGCGATGGGCTATTCATGTGATGCACCGGTCTGGAGAGGACCTACCGCATGAGTAGCCTGTATAAAGGGGGTGGACTTTAGTTGGCAGGCAGGGAGCTATGGGTGTATCTGTGACCACGACTCCTCTGGGGGGACTGCGTGCGGATGGATCCTTCCACCCTGAATCCAACGCACGCCAGGAGCAGTAAGTTCAGGTAAAATTGAAGCTACTGTGGAGTATCGTTACCTTATTTGTATCATAAATTCCTGGTAATATAAAAACGATTAAAAAATCATATAAAATTATAAAAACGATTAGAATACATTTTATTTCATAAAGTTGTAAACATTTTAACAATGAGTTTCACTATCAATGGTTGATCTTTTAATGACCACAATAAATTTGTTGATCGTTAAGTATTTCCTGGAATAATTATACAGGTTCCCTCTAATCTGTATAATTTGTAAAAGTATATAAAACCGATGAGAAATTGTTAAATATACATTTTGTTTCATTTAGTTGAAAGTGTTACAAGTGTTACCAGTGTTATACCTATTCATACCTATAAAACAGCATTATGTGGCGTCCGTGGAAAAACATTGATGGTGCTTCTTCCAGTGTTCCAGCAAAGAAAAAGCATTTATGTGCAACCCTGTGTACTTCGCTAGTTTATTGAGAGACTCTTGTATACACAATAGGATCAACTCAGGTAACCATTAAGCACTCAACCATTTTCCGTGAAACAAACTATACTAACGATCACTTACAAACCATCAGAACACTGGTAGAAAAAACCACAGAATATAATGTACCTCTACATTATGGCATTTATTGACTTTCTCAAGGTTTTCGATAGTATTGAAACTTGGTCCTTTTTATCAGCACTGAGAGATGATCGAATAGACTCACTGTACACTACACTTATTAAAAACGTTTATAAACAGTAATTACTATTTAAATGGGGAATAAGCCACAACAGTTAAAGGTTAAAGTACGTTTATTGACGTTTCAATTTCCACTTACGAAATCGTTCTCAAAAACGTAGAGTTTATGACAAATGTATCTTGCCTGTAACTACACATGAACTGGACACCATGGCCTTTACAAAGAAAACCTTAAAACAGCTCAGTACAACCCAAAGAGCGATGGAGAGGGCCATGCTAGGGATTAGTTTGAGAGACATGATCGAAATATCGACATTCGGGAAAGAACAAAGATTACTGATGTCACAGAACGTACAGCAACGCTCAAGTAGCAATGGGTCGGCCATGTTGCCCGAGATAATCCCGAAAAATGGACACAGACTAACAAACTGAAAACAGGCGAGGAGTAGGCAAACCACAGAAGAGGTGGACAGATGATATCAAACAAGTTGCGGGCAAGCAGTGGATGAGAATTGCCAAAAGAAGAAATTAATGGAAGCAAATGGAAGAAGCCTATGTCCAGCAGTGGACATATACAGGCCGAAGAAGAATAAGAAGATCATTCATAAGTAATGTTTTTTTTGTGTAATAAACTTTTTTATGTTGAATATAAGTAAGTTTGTTTCTTTACTGATGGGATTTATTTATCCCACCATTCAAAACTAATGGGACATATATGTCCCTTGTTCTTTCTAAGGATACGACACGTAACAATATAAAAAATCAATCAATTTGTTAGGTCTCTAGGTATCAACGAATATCATTAAAGTCATTTTAATCAGTTTTATTTAGATACAATGAAATCAGTAAGTAATGAAAGGGTTAATAATACTAATTTAAAAGCCGTAACAAAAAAATCTTATGACATACATAAGTAATATCGTATAATTTCTCAAGAAAATTATAAATTTAAAGTAGTAGTTAAATGGTAATTTGCAAAGTTGTAGATTACGGTTTTGTGTAGGTTTGGACTATTTATATTTTCGTTGATACATAGTACATAGTAGCACCGACAACGTGTCTCTTACATTTTTACACCTAGTTTGGGTAATGTATTGACAACCTACAGCAATAAAATAGATTTAATAATAGTTTGCAAGCAAAAAGTGTCATTGCTTAAGAGAAAGTTGATTTTAATACGTTAAAGAATTGGACAAGCAACAAATATTAGCGCCACATTAATTATATACAAAATGTAAAAAGAATTTTACCTATAGCATATTATAAAAGAAATTCGAGTTTCAATGGTATACAAACAATAAAGACCCGAAATAAAGATGCAGATTTTTAGGCCAGTAAAGAAGAACAAAAAACTGAAAAAATCTTCAAAACAGGTTCTTCAAGGTGGAGGGGTGCCGGTTTTCAACATCCCTCCAGGGAGAGTCTTGTATGCTAACAGTGTCTCTTTCAGCGGTTTTGTACTTGCTGTAAGTCCAATTGGTTCGCTAGCCTTCGGCAGCTCAGTAAAGAAACTTAAAGGGACTTGTTGCGTAACAACAATACTTAATATTTTTAGTCTATTTTTGTATCATATTATTTAGTTTATTTTTGTATCATGCTGTATATTAGTTTAGATATATAAAATTTCTTTGTACTAATTAATAATCTGTAAAGCGCCGTTATCTTGCATTTAAATAACTTTCTACTCAAGTTTCTAAAACCTTCATAGAATTGTAACAATGAAAGGATTAGTATTTTCCAAATTACCCTCTGACGCATTCCAAAATTCCGCAAGTTGGGACAAATACCCTTATCAGGTAGTTTTTATCAATGATTTGAAAGTTAAAGGTATTTGAAGAATAAACATATCTTTTAATACGTCGAGGGGTCAGGGGGGAGATTTCGGAATGTTTGTGACTGAGGGGAGAGAATGGACATCAGTTCGCAGTTTAAGTCCATCAAATCAGTATCAGTTCAAATTCCAGCACTGAAGGAGCGTCAGGCTCTACTCGCCCCAGCGGCATATTAGTGTTTTAAACCAGTCGGTATATTAATAAGTTCGTGTCAATATTGTATCACCGACAAGTGTGTATCATATGCAAGATATCGGCGTTTAAAATACATTGTATTTGTTTAAATATATTTGTTCAAACGCTCTTTTCGAATCTTCATTTTTCCCAGTTTTCTGGGTGGTCCTTCAAATAAATACATATATAAAGTGAACCTATTTTCCTAAGGAAAAACCTTGTTCCCCAAGGGAAAAAACCAGCGACCTATTACTGGTGTGCGAAACAAAGCCATCAGGACAAAGGTGTAAGGACAAACACCTACATCTTCGCTCAGGACTTTTAAAGGTGCTTTAATCTGGCCGATTGAATAGAAATAAAGTGAAATAAAACAATTGTTTGTTTACCTAGAACTGTAATTGAAAAAGGACAAGAAATAGAAAGTTATAATCTGTGAGTGAATAACTACACGTAAGGAACCTTATTAGAAATTTACAATTTACGAACTTTCCCGAAAACACCATAACACTATTCACATTTTACGGCTTCCCGGCTTATTACCTAACTTGCAAACGTGGAGAAAAACTCTCCGAATTTGAAATATAGGTCTAAGCCCTACTACTGTCGCTAATTCACTGTCTTCCCGCAGCCCTTCCGAAAATACTTGTTTATGCATTTTGAATAGCGCCCGGTCTAAGGTCAAGTAGGCGGAGACTAACTTTCTAATAGCGGCTTCCCACGGTCGGCGATATTGAGTGCAAGTCAGAAGTTTTTCATTCGCTAACACGAGTAGTTGTCTGTAGTGTTGTCAAAGTTGTTTTGCAGTTTTTTGCTAAAAAATGGAATGGACAAACGGAGTTATTTTTGATTTTTTAAATTTTCCAAAATGAACCAAGTTTATGAAATTCCACTGCGCCAGAGCATAAGAACCGCAACGATGCATCGAACCGAATAAAAAATCAATTGAAGAATAGTACTATTTCGATTAAAAAAGAAAAGAAATAATTTAATGCCGACATACAAAAGGCAAAAAACAAAAGTTAGAGAATCGATGGGAACTGGAAGTGGGGCTGATGATGTTTACAAACCTGAGTGGACTTTTTATGATATACTCAAACAATACTGTCACGGACCTACACAGACTGTCACGGACCGTAGGAAGAACTCTGTCTGCGGTCAGTTGCCGTCCGTGCTGATCGGCTGTCCGCGAAGATCTGTAGAATCGTCGATCGTGGGAAGCCACTATAAGAAGTAATGCAGACTGGATTTATTTAGGTAACCGGTCCGAAAATATTTTTATTTGCTTTGAATAGAATTATTTGTTTTGAAATATAATTATTTGGTTGAAGATTATAGTTCTCCGACACAAGGTTCTAAAATGTATATGAGGGATAGCTGATGATAAATCCTTAGACGTAGAGCTGTTTTTGCTTTTTTTTTATACATCTTATGAGATAAATGGTTCAAAAAAGTAGTAAATCTTAAAAAATTCTTTAATTTGTGAATTTCTAAATTAAAATACATAAACATTTGACGCAGATAATTGCAAAAAAACCTTATTTTTGCAGTAATTTATAAATGTTAAATACTGATACGTAATGCAGGGTGTAATTCAATTCAACTTACCTTAGTACAAAAGTGTATACAAAAAAAGTTACAGCCCTTTGAAGTTTCAAAATAAATTTTTTTTTGCAATATTTCCTAAACTACTTGACATTTTGTAAATAAAGTGGACACGTTACTTTCTTGTTCTGAAAGGATTTTTTGTACAAAAGAAAACAACAAAATCTAGGAGCACAAAAAACAAATTTATGGGGGTGTGCAGCCCTAAATCTCCCCAAACTTTTGAGTACGTTCAAATCAAATGTATTTTGTGACATCATTAATTAAACACATTATTTTTAAAACTTTTTTCCCTCTTGTTACTTTTTCGAAAAACTAGTTTTTTCCTGATATTGTATTATTAACAGAAAAAAGTGAAGAATTACAAAGAATGATGGAAGAACTAGATAGAGAATCGACAAAAATTGGACTCAAGATGAATTACAGTAAAACAAAAACCGTGACTAAACAACCAGAAGAACTAATAATTACAGTGGCACAAACAAGAATAGAACAAGTAAAAGAGTATATATATATATATATATATATATATATATATATATATATATATATATATTTATCTAGGCCAAATCACTAAATTAAATAAAGAAAATCAGACCGAAGAAATAAAGAGAAGAATCAGATTGGCCTGGGCATCATTCGGAAAACTGTCTTATTCTAAAGAATTCAAAATACCCCCAATACCTAAAAAAAAAGTCTTCAATCAATGTATACTCCCTCTCCTCACATATGGCTCTCAGACATGGACGTTTACAAAGGAAAATATGGAAAAAATAGCAAAGACAGAAAGATCCATAGAAAGACAAATGCTGAACTATCAGACAAAAAAAGAAACGAATGGATCCGTAATAAAACAAAAGTGACAGATGTCTCAACCCAAGTAGCAAAGCTTAAATGAAAGTTCGCCGGACACACCCTAAGGCAGAAAGATGAAAGATGGACTAAGACAATTATACATTGAAGACCATGGAATCACAAACGAAAAAGGGGAAGGCCACAAATGCGATGGTCAGATGACCTGAAGAAACACGCCTGGTCAAAATGGATGCAAATTGCCCAAGATAGAGAGGCATGCAAGAAGGAGGAAGAGGCCTATATCCAAGGATACATGTTTAAAGCTGTATAGATAGATAGATAGTTTTTTCCTAGTTGGCCATAAAATTAGTTTCTACGGATACAATAATTACAAACAGTTCCATCAATAATAGTCAATAATTTGAAGCTATCATTTATTGTGTGAATAAGATTAATATTAAAAATTCTGATATTACAATGTCCTACACATTTCAGGAAATGGCAGATATGCATTTAACTTTGGGTCAGTTGGATCAGATTAAATTATGATTTCAATAAACTATCGGAATTATTATTTCTGACCATTGACCGTCGTTTACGGGAAACGGGTACATTCCAACCGCAAGTTGCTGGCAATAGTGGTCGTTCAATAATTGATGCAATTGATGACATTTTAGAAATCATTGAAGAAGTCTCTGGAACAAGTACAAGAGTAATAACTGCTCAACTAAATGTTCCTCGCGTAAGGGTTTAAAGGCGTTTGAAGGATCAGCTGCTTAAACCCTATCACTTAACAACGGTTCAAGAGTTATTGTTTCTAAAAGAATTGGATTTTGCGATTGATTGTTATGGAAAACACTTAAAATGTTAATTTTATTAGAAATATTTTGTTTGCCGACGAGGCTACCTTCAGTAGAAATAGGCAAACCATCATAACGAGCACATTTGGGCAGACGAAAATCCTCACGCCAAAAAACCGACTCATCACCAAAGGACTTTCAAAGTTAATGTTTGAGCAGGAATTGTGGATAACAATCTAATAGGCCCAGTATTTCTTCCCCACAATTTGTAACGAAAATATTTTGCCTACCTCAGGGGAAGATTATGGGGGTAAAGATAGGGCAATTATATAGACATAATTTGGAATATTGTGTCCAAATTTCGAGACATTTTGTTGGTAAATGACAGTCCCTAAGTTTTGGTGAACCGATAAAATAGCCTTAAGAGGACCAATGTCAAGGGAAATGAAGAAACGAAGGCTTTCGCCGAGGCAGTGTGTTACCAACAGCAGAGGGGAAGGAGCTAGTTGATCACATTTTAAAACTGGAAACAAGCAGAACAACCAAATATGTAGAATAATATCAATCATGACAATTTTAGTCAAAATTTTGCAGTCTGTGCATACTAAATGTTCAGTCCATCGTTTTATATACACGTTTTCAAATTTAGCTTCTGATACAGCTACTCGCGATTACATTTTAGCAACCATATAATTTTAAATATCTGTACCATATGTACTTTCTTAAGCTGCTTTTCTTAAGTGCTATATTTTCTGCACCTTGCTCTACGGTGTTAAAGCCTGGAAAATGACAGAAGCAACACAAAAAAGAATCCAAGCATTCGAACTCTGGTGTTACCGTAAAATGCTCAAAATATCCTATATGAGCCATACGACAAATGCGGAAGTCTTGCGGGGGATAATTAAGGAAAGAGAGCTTATGCTTATAATAAAAGAACGGAAAACACAATATTTTGGTCACATCATAAGAAATCAAAAGTATGAACTGCTCCAACTTATAATCGAAGGCAACGTCAATAGCAAAAGAGGACCAGGAAGAAGACGCAACTCTTGGCTTAAAAGCCTACGGCAATGGACGAACATGACCTCCATAGAACTATTCAGGGCTGCTACAAATAAGATTAAATGGGCAAATGTAATGGCCAATGTCCTTAAGGATAAGGCACCGTAAGAAGAAGATGTACTTTCTTGCTACACTTTATAAAGTGTTCTCTTTTTTTATTGCTTTTTTTTTAATTTGTTTGTAAGAGTTTAATTTTGTCAAATTACTTGGCAGCTTGGACTAAAACACAAACCTGTCCATGGATAAATGCTGATCAAACACTAATTTATCCCATTGATTATCATCATCTTGGCAGATGTGTTGTGGTTTATCATTGAACTTCAGCAGCTCGGACAGTCTCATTAAAGGTCGATTCAGACACATCAGTCACGCCTCGTCACAGTGATTGCGCAGAACCGAACAATCCGTCATACAAAATATTCTTTAATACAAATATGTTGCCGGCATTCACACTCATCAGTTGACAAACAGTTACCCAGCTGTCAGATAGTTGATAGTTCTGTGACCAAACAGGACCGGTTCGGCGCCGAGACTATGACGGGACTGATATGTCTGAATCGACCTTTATATTTCTCTACTCAGTATTGTTACGATAATAAATATTATGGCGTATAAAAACTGTAAACATATTTACTCATTCACGAATGTTCTAGGTCAAATACTACCGAATTCTCCAAAAGGGTCGAATAACCAGTCCAGGTAACAATAAACAGTCGACGGCCCGAGCCCTAGACTTTTCTAGTCTAGCTGAATGAGTCACCTAATGGTTAGAACGTCATCGATGCCCTTCTAGATAGCGGCATTTCATATAAATAACGGTGATTCTCATGGAGGAGGGTCAGTCAAAAAGAAGTCCGGTCTTGGTTAAAATTGTATCGCACGTAAATAAATTATTTGTAATTATTAAGTGTAAAATAAATTAGTAGTAATAAAGACTTTGATAAATTCGTGAGTGTTATAAATATCGAACCTTTAGTAAATTAAGATAAAAACAATAAATTAGAATTAATAAAAATATTATAGTATACTGCATTGATTATACTTTATTATAAATAGGAAAATTAAAACATATCCACGATAAATGACACAGCGAATTTTCCTTTCTCATTCAGCTCTGTCAATCTACATCAGATTGTTGAACAATGGCTAATATATACAAAAAATATTAATTAAATTATATTTTGTTGTGTAAGTGAGTTAACAATGGTTATCAAAATACAAAAGAATAATTATTTGCATTTTTTCGTATATGTATGAGTATGATAAAATTTGATTTTTCGATTAAATAATTTTTATCGATCATTTGTGAGCTTTTTACTAGGTAGTTTTTTTGTTTTTTTTTTATTTGACTACCATTATTAACTTTCATAATAATATCAAAGCTACCTATATCACTAAATCGTTTAAATTACTTTATTTGCCTCTTTTAATTTTTGTTTTTTAATAAAGGGAAGTGGTATACAAAAAATGAACTAATAGAATGTCTAGAAAGATTCAGAATATTCATATGAAGTATGAGAGATCTCCGTTGTAGGAGATGAAGAATCTAACATACGACAAAATTTGAATAACAAAATTATAATATTAGTTAACAATGACAGGTACGCATGCTACTAACAAAAACTATTACAAAGAGACTAACCAACAAATTCAAGTTTACCAAACTTAGAAATAGATCACACAGACTTACGATGAAAAATAGTCTAGAACACACAAGAATACATCATGAATGTATGTCTGGTATTAGATTCACTAGAAACCTGAGCAATAATTAAATATCTGTAAAACAGTATGGTCCACTCGAGATTCTGTATACCTACTCTTGGAAAGATAGATTAAATAGATTACCAAAAAGCGTTTGATCGTGTCCAACATCACAGGTTAATGGAGATCCTCAAGAAAGTTAATGTAGACCAAAAAGACATAAGATGCATTGAAAACTTGTACTGACATCAAACGGCACAGTTAAAAATAGACAATTCTATATCCAAACCCATACATATGAAAAGGGGCGTTCGACAGGGATGTGTGCTTTCCCCTCTTTTATTTAACATTTATTCGGAAGGCATATTTCAAGAGTCTTTGGAGGATGCAAAGATGGGAATCAAAGTGAATGGAGTATTGATCAACAATGGACAACATATTTCCTGATCTCAGAGCTATGACTACTTGGATGTTGCCTTTGACAATACAGGAACTGATAGACGGGAAATAGAAAAACGAATCACTCAAGCAAAGAAAGTCTTAGGATGTCTCAATGGTATACTGTGGAGTAAAGAGATAACGAAAGGAAGAAAATGTAATATATATGAGACCATGATTAAAACTACTCTTCTTTATGGCGCTGAAACATGGAGAATTAGTGAAAAGAACAAAAAGCCAATAGAAGCAGTAGAGATGGATGCAATGAGAAGATCTTTAGGTATTTCCAGACGAGACCGAAACAGAAATGATGTAATAAAACAACGTATGGGAATAGAAGAAAATATAACTCAAGATATAGAGAAGAAACAATTAAGGTGGTATGGGCATGTTCAACGGATGCCAGCAACAAGACTCCCCAAAAAAGTAGTAGAATGGCAACCGTTAGGTCGACGGAAAAGAGGAAGACCCAGATTAGAATGGCAACACGGCGTAAACAAGTCCATGAGCGAAAGAAATTTAACAAGAAACGACTGCGAAGATAGGAAATGGTGTTTAGGTATCGGACAACGTCGAAAGACGTTCTAAACCGATGTATATATATATATATTATATATATATATATATATATATATATATTATATATATATATATATATATATATATATATATATATATATATTTATTGATCTATCCGATCAAGTGAAAGCCTATAATACTTCCTTAAGGCGAAGCTTAAAATGGTACAGAAAGATGGCGTTGGAACTCCTAACGGGAACGTGTCTTGTAAATGCTTATATTGCTCATCAAGAAATAGCCAATGTCAATATGTCAATTACTAAATTTAGAGAGGAAGTTGTAAAGGGACTATTGCGAGAAGGTGAAGATTTTACGTCAAATAATGAAGAGTCCGAGGAAGCCTCATATATACTGGAAGATGTTGGCCGAGCTAATAGAAGACGTTGCGTTATTTGTTATGCGAAGATCTCTGAACAATCGAGTTCCAAGGAAGCCTCAAGAAAAAAACCCACAAAGTTCACTGAAGTGCTCTAATTGTAAAAAAATACTGTATATCTTGTTTTTTTTTTGTAGCGCATAACGCAACGAAAATATAAAATATCAAAGCCTTTGTTCCCTTTATTTTAAGTTTTCATGTAGAGTAAAGTTTTATTTTTATGTACATGGACTTTTTTTAAAACAAAACAAAAAAAGTCCTATTGCTGTAGGGTGTCACAACAGTCTCGTATATAAAGGCCAAAAATAGCAACTGTCAGTCAGTCAGTCCACATTGGTATCATACAGCAATTACGTTCCAGAAATGGACGAGACCACGTTGGTCTCATTTGGCACTCAACGTGTTATATTAAATTATGAATATTTTGATTATAAAAATAAATTTGGATAGTGGAAAAAATTACCTTTACAACCCCTTTCAAAAATTCTCCCAAATAAGTAGTAAATTTCTAAGTAAGGCTTACATAGTCAATCGATTTTAGTTATTTAAAAAGTGGATTTAATAGCCTATTTTTACTTTTCTATGCCAAAAGGCCAATGATTTATAAAACAAACAATTTTCCATACCAAAAACCTTGACACACAGAACTGGATTGCAAAAAAGGTATCAAGGTAAAAAGGCTGTGGCTGATGGGCAAAATAACAAACAAATGAAAATGATGGATTGAAAAAGATGACACCATTTAACATTATGGTATGTTGATATCCGAAAAGAAACTGCGAAAAACTGGATTGCAGAGACGAAGAACAGAGATACACCGAAAATGCTCAATACATAGAGAAGAGGGTTTTCTGTTCCCAATTGCTGTCATTTTATTTTGTTTTTTTTTTTTATTATAATATCCACTTTGTTTTTCATTTACATGAATTGTCCAGGCGGGCTTACTACCACTATCAAATTAAAATTTATTTTATTAGGTACCGAAATTTAAGGAAAACAAAATAATATGAGATCATTGTTTATTTATTTTGATATTCATAATTTGACAGTGGTTTCCTGTTTAGGTAATACCGAAAGCCACACAAATTTTATTTTCTCATTAATTATTATTCTCATTTAAAATTTGAAAAAATTAGGATGTCAGCTTTGGAACAATACACCTTACTTATATTATTTAATAAAAACTATGTCCTGTTAGTGCGTGAATTTAGTGTAGTGTATATTATACCTGTATTTATGTCCAGCTGGGCATACACCTACCTGTGTACGCAAACGTCAATATAAATATTAATAGAAAAGCTTTGGGGTGATGTCATTACTTACCTGATACCGGGGCATCAATTTCTTCATCTGATTCTGTACCCGAATCATGGTCTTCATCGGCCTGTTGAAAAAAATCCTCATTAAAAGACAAGAAAATGACATGACATTGATTATTCATTGAGAAAATGTTACAGCAACCGGCAAATTCAAATCCTCTCAATTTCAATGATAAGTTTTGAGTCTATACATTAATTTAAAAGGAATATTTCATAAACATAATATAATAAAGGTTTGGTTAATTGTTTAAATGGAAATTTGTAGTAGTTACTGAAAGCTGGAGTGAGAAATCAAGATTCCTTTGTTCTCAGTTTTTGAAGCAGTATAGCAGCCATTTTTTTAAACACAGTGACCTTCAGTGAGGTTAAAAGATACTATGTAATGTTTAAATAGCAAATACTAACCTTTCCAACGTAATTATCCTCATTAATAGAATGAGTTCTTAATTTATGGGTAAGAAATTTGAGCATATTATCCTTGCGAGTTCGAGATCCCGTGTTGGTCGCCACTTTGACGGTTTAATAACTTACAATTTTTATTAAAATTTGTCACAAACTCACGATTTCATTCTATTAACAACTAAAGATTGAAAAACAGATTTTTTTCCAACCGGTTGGCATACTACCACACAACGAACCGCCTACCTTAGAACCGGCCGTACTACTACTCTTACTCAGAACTCACTACACGAAGTCAGCTGAAACTACACTACGGACCGGTCAATTAATACTATTGAGGAGAGACGGTAACATGCGTGTACCCATTTAACAATTTCTAATTACTTATTTGAAGGAAGAACAACGTCAAATGTATTCTGACAAATATTACTTTCGAATTATGAACCAATTTACTATGTATTTGTTCAAATATAATATTTCTTCACAAATAAATGATAGCTTCCCCTGCTTCTATAAAAAACATGGACTCGTCCGTAGCCCATTGATGACAAAAGAGGTAAGTCCCAAGCCGTCTGTGATTGGCCCCTATTAGTCTGTTATGTATTCATTCTCGCCCACCTCTGGATTCTCCATCTCACTTCAAACAGTTGCATAACTACTAGCCGTATCGCGTAGCACTTACGTACGTGAAAACAATGTGTTATTGCTCATACAGAGTGGTCGTGTAAAAGGTCAAATTTGCAAAACAATAGATTAAAAATAGTTTTATTGCTGAATATTGCTCTTATATAAACTATTTAACCTAATAGTAAGAAAACCAAAACAATCTTATTTTTCTTTGATAACATTACAATGTATGAATAGCGATTTATGTACATTGTACACAGTTAAATATACAGGGTGAGTCATGAGGAACTTTACATACTTCTACCATATGTAGAGTCCCTCAGGGAGCATATCATGTGGCCACTAAAAACTGTCAACTCCTCTTCTTTATTAATTAACAGGGTGATATGTGTAATTGACCATTTATTTTATTTTACTGTAGTGTTTATACGGCTCATTTGATTTTTTAATTTTTGCATGATACAGTACACTACTATCAAGCATTCGACTGGTATTAGCTAAACTAAAAAATTCCAGGACTGGCTTTGGAAAAATTAATTTAGGGATTCGTATTAAATATTACACCCTGTATATATTTTTTTTAAAATGCAATAAGTGATTTTCAAACTACATAAATAGCCAATGAAAACGACATATGCGACAATGTTGTCGCACTTTTATTAAATTTTTAGTGAACGATCAAATCTTACCAAAAATAGAACAACCATAATGAAGTATCAAATTGTAAGGTAATTAATTTAAACAAATGTTATAAATTTCAAACATTTTAATTGAAATGATAAACTGAGTCACTGCACAACAAAAAACAGTAACTACTAACAATAACGAAGAACAATTTAAAAAAAAAACTAAAAATATGTACATAGTTATGATAAACCCATAAATTAGAACTGGAAAAGATACATAATGGTAACAAAATAAAAATAATTCAAAATAGATTTTCGAAATGGAACCCTGCAGCCTGTACACATTTTTGTTGCCGAATTGTTAATTGACGTATTGAATTACGGATACTCTGGGGATCGTTTCTAATAGTATTACAACAATGTATAATTCTATCAATTAATTGTTGTCGGTTATTAATATTCACTGCGTAAACTAGTTGCTTCAATCGTCCCCAAATATGGTAATCAACGGGATTGAAATCAGGGGATCTTGAAGGACACGAAATAGGACCTGCACGTCCTATCCACCTGTTGCCATAAACATTATTGAGATGTTGTCTCACTGCCAGTAAAAAGTGTGGGGGTGCCCCATCATGCTGAAAATACATCCCTCGGATAGTAACGTTCGCGTTGGCAAGCAAATTCGGCAAAATATTTTGTAGAAAGTTCAAATAGACCTACCCTGTTAAAGGACCATCAAAAAAGTGAGGACCTACTAATTGGTTATTTATGACACCAATCCACACGTTAACCGAAAACCTTAACTGAGAACGACGTTCTCGAATAGCATGGGGATTTTCTTCTGCCCATACATGTGAATTTCGTGAATTATTTATCCCGTCTCTGGTAAATTGGGCTTTATCTGTAAATAGTGTCCTGTATAGTGGTGGTCGATTTATTGTTAATCCATCTACAAAATTCCATCCTATCGATCTCATCTCCAGCATGTAGTCGCTGAACCATTTGAATGTGATATGGGTATAGATTATTTTTTTGTAAGACTCTACTTACTTTTGATTGAGTAACATTGAGTTCTCGACTTACTTGTCTAGTGCTTATTGTAGGGTTCATAGTAACGGCGTCCATAATGTCATCTTCCTGCGCTTCATCTACATGTCGCTCTGTTGTTCCACTAGGAAAAGTGCCATTTTCTCGCAAATAATTAAAAACTGACCCAAATGTTGGATGACTGGGAGTTCGACGATTAGAAAATCTCCTGCGATATTCTCTACTAGCAGCCCTACCATTCCCATTACAGAATCCATAAACAAATATTATGTCTGCATATTCTGTGGTCGAAAACTGATGAGGCATTTTGAACGAAAGTAACAAAAGCTCTACCAAAACTAACACACTGTACTTAACGTAGATATGACAGAAGAAATATGTATTCTTGTACACATAAATAACAATTGATAATGACAATAATGATAATGGGTATAAAATATCAAGAAACGTCAAACGGTCAACGCCAACCTTCATTTTAAACTTTTTTAGATTTATTTTTATTTAGTACAGTTGATGCAATGTATTATTATTTGACATAAAATGTTAATCATTTACAATCAACAAAAACTAACACATACAAGAGGTTTGACTTTTTAATCAATTTAATTTATTATTTATCGAAAATAATGCCCCAATACGATCTATGAGTAAAAATTTAAAATTGAAAAACAATTGATTCTATCGTCGAGATAATACAAAGTGACAGTAAAGATGTTAATTTTCTACGTATTAGATTATGTTGTAGGAACTCATTTTAATTAAAATCTTTGAAATTTATAACATTTGTTTAAATTAATACCTTATAATTTGATACTTCATTATGGTTGTTCTATTTTTTGTAAGATTTGATCGTTCACTAAAAATTTAATAAAAGTGCGACAACATTGTCGCATATGTCGTTTTCATTGGCTATTTATGTAGTTTGAAAATCACTTATTGCATTTCAAAATATATACAGGGTGTAATATTTGATACGAATCCCTAAATTAATTTTTCCAAAGCCAGTCCTGGAATTTTTTAGTTTAGCTAATACCAGTCGAATGCTTGATAGTAGTGTACTGTATCATGCAAAAATTAAAAAAATCAAATGAGCCGTATAAACACTACAGTAAAATGAAATAAATGGTCAATTACACAAATCACCCTGTTAATTAATAAAGAAGAGGAGTTGACATTTTTTAGTGGCCACATGATATGTTCCCTGAGGGACTCTACATATGGTAGAAGTATGTAAAGTTCCTCATGACTCACCCTCTATTTAAATATTTTATTTTGAAGTGAGAGTAAAGTGAAGTTCAAGAAAAATAGAGAACTGCACAGATTGTGCTATGTTCAAAGGGGAAAGGCGCATCCTGGGCAAATAGCTAATGATGATAAAATTTCTGTGGACGCAATATGTAGGTCAGTACCTACAAATAAAAATTCTTTCTGCCTATACAGGGTGTACCAGATCAGATAACATTAATAACATTTGTTATTTTTGTATTTTGTGTCCCTTCTTATTCAGTGGCGTATCCGGAAATTTTTGTCGGGGGTCATGGGTCTTCAGGGTGAGTTTGATATAGGATTTAGATTTTTGCACCTTTCAGTGGCTGATCCCCAGAAATTTTGTCGGGGTGGGGGGTCATGGGTATTGAGGGTGATTTTGATATAGGATTTAGAGTTTTGTACCTTTACGATTGATATGATTTGTGCCTCATGTAAAGAACCATTTTCTCAATTGCACTCATACAGTCCTCGAAGACATACCGTCTCAGGACTAGCAACTTCAACGTGGAGTCATATGTCGCCATGTTACCTAATCCATCGGTAACTCTATAATCTTAAATTATTATAACATAGTTTTAAAACTAAATGTAACTAAACATCTGTTAACGGGTTTTTACCCATATATTTAATCTTGGTGGCTACATTCATGTACTCCTAGACACTGATGATGGAACATGGTTTCCGACAACGTTTTGTCTTTTTAACTTAGCCCGTTTGGGCCTTAAATATATACCTATTACAAAGGATTTTTAATTAAATTTTTAATACATGGTATATAGCCAACTACAGGAACGTAGATTCCTTGTGAATTCTTAATAAACCTCCGGTAATAAGTACATAGTCCCAGAAAACTTCTCACTTGGTGTTTGTCAGTTGGTTTTGGCCATTCCTTAATGGAATCGATTTTTCCCTTATACACGGCCACTCCTTCTGTACTGACTATATAACCCAGGTTATTGACTTTACCTTGAAATAGCTGGCACTTCTTGGGGTCCAACATCAATTGGGCAGCTTTAAGTCGATTAAAAACGTTTTCTAAATTCTTCAGATGGTCTTCAAATGTGTCCCCTAAGACGATTATGTCATCTAGATAAACCAGGCATGTTTTCCAAGATAACCCTCTCAACACATTTTCCATAAGCCTCTCAAATGTCGCAGGAGCATTACAAAGTCTAAATGGCATAACGTTGAATTGCCACAATCCAGATCCTGTGGTGAAGGCTGTCTTTTCTTTATCTACTGGGTCCATTTCTACCTGCCAGTATCCAGACTTCAAATCCAAAGTAGAAAACAATTTACTTCCAGCCAATGTGTCCAACGTGTCATCGATCCGAGGCAGAGGATAACCATCTTTCTTGGTAACGTTGTTCAGCAAACGGCAATCCACACAGAACCTCGTTGTTCCGTCTTTCTTCTTAACCAAGACCACCGGAGAGACTCATGGGCTCGTAGAATGTTCTATTAGCAGGTCTTTCTTCATTTCCTGAACAATTGTTTCAGCTTCCTCTCTTTTCGCCTGTGGTAATCGTCGAGCTGTTTGACGAATTGGCTTAGCATTACCAGTATCAATTTTATGCTTAACAACGGTAGTTCTTCCCGACTTTCCTCCTTTCGGTACGAAAATATCACGATACTGCCGAAGAAATTTCCTGTCCAGCAACTGCAACCATTCGGTCAAATTTGTCGTTGGAATTATCAGATGTTGTCGTCCGACGGATTATGGATGTCACAGGTACACAATTTCCTACTTTTGCCTCTTTCTTGATGGTCACTGGGTAGTCATTGACATTGATAAGTCTCACAGGAATTTCTTTAGCCGAAGTCGCTAATTCCGTTCCAATTATGATTCCACGGCCAACTTCGTCGTCATGGTTCCAAGGCTCCATCATAACAGGTGTCCCTTCGTTCCCAAATTTCCTGTAGGCGCGCTACTATTATCGTTTCACTTCTCGAAGGCACGATTGTATCTTCTTTAACGGCTACTTTCATAGTGTTGTCATGTGTCATGTGGATGAAGAAATACCTCCTCGTTACCAACTTTGATTACCTTTTTCTTGAAATCCAATTGGAATCCAATTGGAAACAAACTTCAGTTGTTATCAACAGGTCCTCGTAGACACTTCGTCTCAGGACCATTTTACTCATGTAGAGTCATACGCCGCCATGTTACCTATCCAACGGTAACTTAACCATCACAAATTATAAATACTAATAATGTAAAACAACTTCAAATTTAAAACATTTAAAGGGTTTTTACCCATATATTTTGGTGGCTACTAGCATGTACAACCGTTTGCACTGATGATGGATTGTTTAATCCGAAAACGTTTTGCAATGTGTTTGTAATAGCCCGTTTGAGGCATTTTTATATACCTTTTATAAAGGATTTTAAACAAAATTTTTTTGTGATATATGGTATACAGCCAGCTACAGGAACTTAGTTTCCTCTTGGAATTTTAAAGTTTATTTATAATAATTTATCTTACAATAATTTATTATTACGACCGTTAAATTTGAGTACCCGTTCGCGAATTTTTTTCTTTTGACTAACTCCACAATAAAAATCCTGTTATTTATATATAAAATGCCGTTATCTAGAAGGGTCTGGCGATGCATCGATGACCTTTCATCCATTAGGTGACTCATTCAGCTAGACTAGAAAACTCGATCGCCTTCTAGTAAATTCGGAGGGTCGCGCCTCTGGCTGCATTCTTGGTACCTGATATTCAACCCTTCTGGAGAATTCGGTAGTATTTGACCTAGAAAATTCGTGAATGAGTAAATATGTTTACGGTTTTTATACGCCATAATATTTTTATTATCGTAACAGTAGTAACTAACAGGTTAACGTCGAAGCTCGATAGCTATCAACCGGTAGAGCAGGCAGGATTCCGAAAGGGTTACAGTACAGCTGATCATCTTCTTACAGTCAGAACTCTAATAGAGAAAGCCAATGAATATCACTTGAACTTATACATTGGCTTCGTTAATTATGAAAAGGCATTCGACTCCATAGAACTTTGGGCAATAGAGAGAGTTATGAACAACTACAGGATTTACTCCATACATAATATTTACAAGAAAGCTACAATGAAAATACAAATAGATGCGAAAACCAAAGCTATACCAATCAACAGAGGAGTTCGCCAGGGAGATGTTGACCAAAGCTATTCACACTTTTACTGGAAGACGTTTTCAAAGACATTAACTGGACAGATAAAGGAATAAATGTTAATGGAAGAAAATTGAGTCATTTAAGATACGCTGATGACATTGTAATGTTTCGAAGAACTACAGACCATGATGACGAAGAACTACAGAACTATTTCAAGCCTTGGAAAAAGTAGGCCAAAAATAAAAATAATGACAAATAAGTACATCGAACATTAGAGAAATAACGTTGAACGACATAAATTTAGAAACAGTAAGCGAATAGATAATACTAGCTCGTTCTATTCTCGCCTTAATTTCTTGGGCCTGTTTCCATTTTGCATTTACGTTGGTTCCAAGGTACACATAAGGTTCTACATGCTCAATTAGTATGTTACAACTACAGATAAGTATTCCACGAAGACCTCAAAAAGCCTTAACACATACTGGTTCTTCTCTTTTTTCCAACCTTATTTTATAATTATAGGCAGCAGAATGTTGGTTTTTAGCGTTTGTGGAACATTACCTTGGCTTGGCGCATCATTTTATACTTCTGTTAGTAAAACATCCCTAATTTCGGCGTTTTTTCGGCTTCTTCTTTGCTTTGGAATGTGATAAGATATTAAATCTTTAGATCCTAAAAGGAATATAAATGTTTCACTCATCATTTTACAATTAATATGTGTAACCTACCTGCAATTAGCACCCATTAGTACACATTTGTGCTTTTTCTATGCCCTTATAATTAAACATCTGTTTGTCCCTTCACTCTTGCCTGTTTTATCTCTGTACGTCTCAGCACGTTCCTTTTCTTTTTTAATGGCGCATTGTCACTTGAACTATTTTACTAAATTGGTTTATATAGCGTTTACTTACAAAATCGCACAACACAACTAATTGAAGGAACGTTAACTTATAAAATCCTACTGACAGACAAGCGATAAAGTTTCCTGCAAAAACACCAATAGTCATTACCAACTGAGGTTTTTGCAGGAAATTGCGCTTGACATTTGACATATGGGGTTTATGCGGGACAGATGCGGAATCGCCTACACTTTTGTCGCTTATATCGTTGATTGAATAATCCATCTTGGACCTGGACTACTTGGTTTTAATGGAATTTTCTTACGCAAGGAACGTAGGTAATTAGTCCTTCAATCCATAGATGGCGTAAGTCCATTTGCGAAAAACACTGACATATGGGGTTTTTGCAAAGAACGTCTAATTTTTTATGTGACTAAAATTTCATTTTTGTTTTGATTATTATGAAACTTGAAAGTTTTGACGTAACATTGCCTAATTGTAATACTTACAGTAATACTTACTAAGGTAATAACTTACCTGTTGTTGATATAAAGTTTTTGGAGTTTTAGTACCTACTTACTGATTTTTTTCTGCAAACTAACTCGGCTAAAACCTTAAATAAAACAATTAATGAACTGGATTGCGATTTTCTTATAATGGGATTTTATAACAGAACTGAAAAAAAGCTGAATAAATGAACTGATTCTTCTTCTATTACAAAAACTAATTAAAAAATTGAATAAATGAACTCGTTCATCTTCAGAGTCACTATGATTAGGTTCCGGTAAACGATCTGAGCCTGTTGTTTCAACTGAAGGTAAGTTTATATACCAGACAGCTACTTCTTTTGGTTGTGACTAATTTTAAGAGATCAGATTTTTTCTTTACTTCAAATCGCTAAAAGTTGCTGATATAAAGATTTCAGTTCAACTGGTAACTGTTTAGGTCGATCTCGTCCAAGATATTTACTTGTTTACAGTCACTTGAATGGTTATATCTGTAAAAGAATCCTTCGGGATTTTCCTTCTAAAACCTCAAGCATTTTATATTCAACCATGAAACTGGTTCCCCATTCTCATCTTTATTTCTGTTTTTAATAAGATTTGAGGATAGCTCTTGCAGGTTGATTGGGTTGAAGGAACGGGCAGATTTAAATATTCTCGCCCAATCGTTCATGTTAAAGGCACTCTCATATTTTTTTGGCAGACTCTATTGCTGAATGCATGGAGTCGCATTCCATATGAGAATGCCCTGACTCCAAACATTTTATCTCGATTATCTTTAGGCACAGAATAATAAAACAATTAGAATGCTCACTCTGCTTGTCAAGATAAGTAGGCGCATCTCGTTCGCGCAGATGGAATCAGCCATGTTTTAAACGGAACCAGTGCTGTTCAGTGAAATTTTATCTGGTATGCATAGAAAATTTAACCCGCTTTAATTGATTTACAGCAACCATAGACATCTATTTTTTTTTCTTCTTCTTCTTTTTATATAAACATGACTCTGTCTGTTTTTCAATGTGCCTCCAGTAAGTTGTCATTCCATCGCTTTCGTGGTCTTCCTGTGTTTTCATTTCATGCACAACATGCAGGTGTGTTTGTCCTTCCACCTGGTCCTGATGCCTTTGTTTCGCGCACCAGTCATAGGTCGCTGGTTTTTTCCCTTGGGGAACAAGTTTCGTCCTTAAGGAATTACGTTCACTTTGTATAATTCTTTGAAGGACCATCCAGAAAACTGGGACAAATGAAACATTCGAAAAGAACGTTTAAAGTCTATTTAAACAATTACAATGTATTTTGGACGCCGATAACTTGCATACGATAGCTAATTTATGAAACTAAACTTTATGAAACTATAAAACTAGATAACTTTTCGGTGATACATTCTTGTCGGTACCAGGAGAGAGAATGACATTGTCGCTCCTGTTGCCGACAAGAATGTAGAGCGTAGAATAATTTTTAATAATTTTAAACTTTGTCCTAGTTTTAATGTAGTGTTATTTACAATTAATGTCCAATTTCATGTTTATTACATTCTGCGCTTGCTGGATAGCCCAAGTTTGACGAAATGCCCCTGATGATGCTGTAGAAAGCGAAAGTACTTTGGCAAGATTTGATTATTAAATTTGTGCTCGATATTTGCCTTAATTTTTCAAAGTTTATTATTTATTTGTGTAAGAAATAGCATATAAAATAAAGCAATATTGAGCATAAACCCCGTTCTGATAGATTGCCGGCGTGTATTATAGTGTTAATTCCAAAAAGCAAGGCGAAGTTTCTTTTCTAAACCGTGGCTTGTCATTGGTTTATTTTCGTTTGCTTTGCTAGATTGTGCATAATTAGGTACCTAATTTTATGTAGGATGCTAGATTTACGCGCCAATAATTAAATTATGCGCAAATAGCATAGGTAACTATACGCCGATTGGAACACTGCTGTGGTGCCAACGTGTGGTCAGCAACAACAGGTATTGGCGCCAATCCCTTTGATGTGTGCGCAAAAACCGACAGCTGGAAAACTCCCAACGTTCTGGAGCAAGTCATAAAAAGTTGGAACCAATATTGGCTCCAACACAGTTTCATCGGTACACACATTGGACGAACGCTGTTGGGGCCAACGGGCCCCCATGTGTGGAGCCGGCGTAAGGCGGTACGAAGTTCGCTGGGTTAGTTAGTTATCTATATAATAACTTTACAACTTGAGATCTGATGTCATAACAGCATAAAAACATATAAACTCGTTTTAATCGTTCTTGGCGTGTGCCTGAAATAAGCTACTACGGAATTTTTAATATTCGTTTCTCTCTGATGCACAGATGCGTAATTCAATTGTGCGAGTCACGTTCATCATGATTAAGTGCGATGAGAAGGGAATGAAGAGACCACTCACGTCTCCCAGTATTGTAGCAATAACACCGATGCGTTTGGCCGATACGGTGTCGGTGATAAGTTCGGCCTCTTTACGAATACAGATAGCTGGCAGTGGCGTGTTTTTTTTTTAACATGTTACCCTGATCTGTGCAGGTTTGAAGTAGCTGATGAAATAGTTTTTATAAGTAATAATAACAGTTTTTAATTAATTAATAATTTGAGCTCTTACTGTGTGGAATTCCATTACATAAAATAATACTCTCGACACCTTAAAAATTCCAGTTTATTATAAATTAAATCTCTCTCTTCCGATACCCATTGCAATAATGACTTGTGGCATTGTTCTTGAATGAGCTGGCTAATAGGTTTATAATTGTAGCAATTACCATTGATATTTTATGTTGTTTTAGTCGATTTTAGTCAGTCTTTGTTGGAATTTGTTCCGAACAGTTTTACTTATTATTTTTTGTTGTGAATAACTAATTGTTCTATTTAATAAAAAAAATGCCGGGAAAACGATAACAGGAGAAATGCGACAATGTATAGTTCATTTATTGGAGTATTTTAAAAAAGAAAAATAAAACAACGGACCTTTGCTTTCGTTATCAGTCTTCGCACAGTAACAAGAATAAAGAGTGAATACAAGACAGGGGTAGCTCTTACTACACCAGGAGAGTCACGTAATGTACAAAAAAAAAGACTAATGATGTCAGCGATACTATAAAAGGAGAGATTAGAAATGTACTGTATGGCATGAAAGCAAAAGGAGAGCACGTTACAATTAAAGTTCTAAATACACAATTAAGAAACAAGCATCTCTATGACGGTTCTGATACAAGTTTGTGGCGTCTTATGAAAAATTGTGGGTTTTCATACAAATTAGAAAATAGTGGACGAGTGCTATGTGAGAAACCATGTATTGTCTCTAAACGACTGTATTTTTTTAGGCATTATATGAGAAATTTTTAAGTCCAAGACCACTTCAGTTCGTTTTTTTAGATGAAACATGGATATTCCTAAAAGGGGCATATAAACGTACTTGGCAAGATGACTGTGTGAAAAGCATCAGAAATACAGAAGCATCACGAAAATACAGGTAAACGCTTTGTTTTTTTACATGCCGGAAGTAGGCAAGGATTTGTTAAAGATGCTGATTACTGTTTTCTACGAAATCGAAGAGTGTAGACTATCACGATTCTATGGATAAAGAGTCTTTTAAAAAGTGGGTCTCCTAAAAGCTGATACCAATGTTGGAGGAACCATCTCTAATTATTATCGATAGTGCCTCATACCATAGCTCTTTAATAGAAAAGTTACCGAATGCCAGTTGGAAAAAATCGGACTTACAAGAACGGTTACGAGCGAAAAAAATAATTTTTGACGACGATTCGGGCAAGACAGAGCTATTGAGTCTTTGTCGCCAGAATAAACCACAAAATACCAGGTACGTTATAGACGAGCTAGTCCAAGAACATGGGCATCAGGTTTTGAGATTGCCTCCATATCACTGTCAATATAATCCGATTGAGTTGGTCTGGGGCATTTCTAAACAATACTATGATCATCATATTGGAGAACATGGACGTGGAGATGAAACAGTGAAAAAAGTTTGGGGCGATGCATTAGCTGAGGCAAACACCTGCAGTGTGGGCGAGTTTGAGTTAACCATACTGAAAAATAATTTAGGACGACTGGGCAAAAATGGTCACATATGATAAAAATGAAAGTAGGATTATCATCGATTTGGCGGAAGATTCCAATGATGAAGACAGTTCCAGTGAAGACGCTGACTGATTAGCTAATTAATCAAGGTCAGTACGTTGTAACAGTTCAGAATTCGCTGCAGTGCTACAACTTACAAGATCTGTATCATTTTTTAATTAAAGTGGGTTAAATAATTAACACTTGGGTATATTTCAAAATCCCTTTAAAATGTACTTTTCGTTATATCCTGTCCTATTGTACTGCAAGCTAGAAAAATACTTCTTCGCAATTTATACGTATATTACGTTATTACAAATTTAATGAAAAATAATTTATAATTTTCTTTTATAACTATTATTTCGTTTGACATGCTACATTTTGCTCCGCCACTGGAGGAGGTAAACGAATCGCTTAGAGCTTAGACAAGGAAAGACAGATGAAACAACTTATTGCAAGTGTTTTTACACGCACACGCCAAGAACGATGAAAACGATTATACTTAATAATTATAGAAACAAGTTCTATTACTTATTTTTTAATATCTTCTTTATCATTTAATTCTGGTTTTCGTTTGGTGTCGGTATTTTTGGTTTCGGAAAATCACGGTAAATACATTAAGTAATAAAAGTTATTGCGCAATATGGTGATAATAATTGGTAGGAAATTTTATATAAAAAAAAAACTAAAATATTGAAAAATATTTATTTTTAAGGTTTGAGATCTTAAATCTATCAATTTATATACACAACTGATGCAAGCTCTATTTAAAAAACATTCGTCAGTCAAGATTATTTATTTATAAAAAATATATACAAAAACGTCGATTGCCAAATTGTGTGGATTACAACAAAAACATTATTTTTTTAACTACATAAATATTTCGTATAAAATTTATCAAAATGTACATAAAATTATTATATAACAATATTTCATATGATTATTTTAAAAATTTTTTACATCATTCATCTTAAGAACACATTGGTTGATAACATAAGTCTTAAATTTCTAAGATAAATTAACACTCAAAGTTTTCTTCTAGTATCACAATGATATATTGTTCATAAATTGTTCAAACTTTTCTATAAATCCAATCAAAATGGCGGCAGTGGATTTATTAATAAGCTTTAGTTACAAAATATATACATATATATATATATATACACACTACACTATACACACTAAACTTTATAAAACGGCGGAAAATTTAATATAATGGTAATTTCATATATCTTATGAATATTAATTTCATATAATGGAAGATATTCCTCCATTGAATCAAAATAAAAAGTAAAAAAAACGATACTTTAGTTTGGTACGGTCTGATTCTCCGAGGAATAGATGCAGAAAAACTGTTTAGTAATAAAAGTTAGGTGGGTGAACATGATAAAGCCAGAAGAAGCCAGGAATCAGAAAAACCCGAGTCTATAAGTGGGTACAATACATTTATGTCCGGAATAGACAGGCAAGACCAAATGATAGGTTTTTATCCATGTGATCGTAAAACCATCCGTTGGTACAAAAAAAATATTTGTACCGGGTGGCCCAATAGGCCGATCTCTGCTATATATCAGAAACTATTCATGTTATAACTTTGGGAAAAAAAATTCCTTAGTAAAAGTGGCCACGAGAAATCGCTGGAAATAACTTTCAAGATTCTGGATTAACCGCTATGGGGGTAAACTGCAAAGAAAATTTTGAAAACCAGTTTTTTGGGAAATATGTCCAATTATACCAAGCGTTAAATAAGTAAACTAGAAAGGGGCATAAATTCTGCACAAAGTTGTTCAAGTACTTTTTTTTATTTTTACAAATAAAGGGTGGGGGAGAGTGGGAAAGTATTTGTGGATAAATACCTATAACTTTGGTTTGATCCAACCGATTTTAATGAAATTAGTGTCATTAGAAAGAGTGTGGATGAAGTAATTCACATCTACTATAAAATACTTGCATTCAGTTTTCATAGTCGTAGGTAGAGGGAACTTTCAAATAAAAAAATTAAAATATGTTTCTCTTCAAAATTTTTAATGGAAACACCTATTTATTGTAAAGTATAATGGAACTGGAATAAATTCGTAACAAAATGGAGCAAACCGCATGTTAATAGCTTTTGTTGAACTCGAGATATAAATAAAAACTCATAAACATAAGTAAGTATAGTATTGACACACCCTGTATTATAAATTACATTAAAAAATAAGTCAGTAGGTATTTTCAAATTGTTTTATAGCAGAAGAATCTTAATGTTGATACCTATTTTGTAAAAAATAGTTTTTTTCGAAACTAAGTAGGCTGCGACAATGAATTTGACGGGGAGTTCATATTGTTTATTTATTGACAGCAGTCAAAACGTTGTTAAGAAGTGCTATATTATAATTCAAATTAAAGATTGCACTTTTTTCAATAGATATTAATATTGTTAATATTAGTAATTAATTATCAGTACAAATAATTCGTGATGAGTATATCAAATTGTATGATATGATTGCAGTTTATTTCGAATGTCACCAAAATGCCGCTATTGCCTCACGTATATATTTTGTAAGATATCGTGTCAGGAGACATTATGGCAAAGAAGTATTTGAAAGAAAGGCAAAAAGATTAAGAGAAACTGGTAGTTTTTCTCGTCCTTGTTTTAAACGACGTAGTAGAGTTATGACCGAAGATAATTCAATCAATGTTCTTGCTTTAATTCAACAGAATCCACATATGAGTAGTCCGAAATCTCTACTTCTTTGCCACAATATCTCCTGCCAGGATATCTTACAGAATATATACGTGAGGCAATAGCGCCATTTTGGTGACATTCGAAATAAACTCCAATCATATACAATTTGATATACTCATCACGAATTATTAGTACTGATAATTAATTACTAATATTACCAATATTAATATCCATTGAAAAAAATGCAATTTTCAATTCGAATTATAATACATATAACACTTCTTAACAATATTTTGACTGCTGTCAATAAATAAACAATATGAACTCCCTGTCAAATTCATTGTGGTAGCCTACTTAGTTTCGAAAAAACAATTTTTAATCATATGAAATAACAATGGTCAAAATAGGTATCAACATTAAGAGTTTTCTACTATAAAAATTTTTGAAAGTACCTACTGACTTATTTTTAAATTTATTTTATAATACAGGGTGTGTCAATACTATACTTACTTATGTTTATGCGTTTTTGTTCATATCTCGAGTTCGATAAAAGCTATTAACATGCGGTTTGCGCCATTTTGTTACGAATTTAATCCAGTTCCATTATAATTTACAATAAATAGGTATTTCCATTAAAAATTTTGAAAAAAAACAAATTTTAATTTTTTCTATTCGAAAGTACCCTCTACCTACGACAATTAAAACTAAATGCAATTATTTTATAGTAGATGTAAATTATTTCATCCATACTCTTTCTAATGACACTAATTTTGTTAAAATCGGTTGATCCAAACCAAAGTTATAGGTATTTATCCACAAATACTTTCCCACTCTCCCCCACCCTTTATTTTAAAAAATAAAAAAAAAAGTACTTGAACAATTTTGTGCAGAATTTATGCCCCTTTCTAGTTTACTTATTTAACACTTGGTATAATTGGACATATTTTCCAAAAAACTGGTTTTCAAAATTTTCTTCGCAGGTTACGCCCCCTAGCGGTTAATCCAGAATCTTGAAAGTTATTTCCAGCGATTTCTCTTGACCACTTTTACTAAGGAATTTTTTTTCCTAAAGTTACAACGTCAATAGTTTCTGATATATAGCCGAGAGATCGGCTTATTTGACCACCCGGTACATGTGCTGCAAATGAACCATATAAATGCACATTTCTTATTCAATAAGTATTCTCAGTCTGATAATTTACGTTTGTACGATTTTCGGTTACACATAATTAAGAATTTGCTAGCCGGGAGCGATATTGTATATTAACCTACAGTTTCTACTCATACAGCGAATATTGGTCATACTATTAGCAAAATAGAAGAAACGACAAAAGAGACAAAGGGAACTAAAGAATCTAAAAGGGTGAAAAGAAAAGAATGCAGATTGAGGAAAATCAGGAAGCAAACAGTCCATGAATGTAAAAAATGTCCTAGAAAACATGGTTTTTGTCTCCAACGTTTTTATGAATATCACAGAACTGTATAAAAATTTATATTAGATTTGTTTTTGAAATGCAACATGTCTTTTGTTAAGTTTTTAACACAATATACATGTACACGTTTTTTTTTACGTTTTGTACAAAAAATCAACTCTTAAATCTTTTATGACCTACTTACATTTTGCAAAACAAATTGTAAATATAGCAAATAAAATGTTTGGCGTCATCCGTGATCTTAAAATATAGATCGCTAGTCAACCTGTTAAACATTTGGAAAGTGACAAATGAGTTATGAAAAATATTGTGATTTAACTATATTACCATAATTTTTTCCACTGTTTTATTTTTTAGTCTATTTTGGACGGTAAATAGCAGCCAAAAAATTACAAATCACAAGACGTGACAAACGCTCAGCATTTTTTATGGTCTAATAGTGGCTTCCCACGATCGGCGATTCTAGCCGATCAGCACGGACGGCAACGCACCGCAGACAGAGTTCTTCCTACAGTCCGTGACAGTCTGTGTAGGTTCGTGACAGTATTGTTTGATTATATCATAAAAAGGCCACTTAAGCTTGTAAACATCATCAGCCCCATTTCCAGTTCCCATCGATTCTCTAACTTTTGTTTTTTGCCTTTTGTATGTCGGCATTAAATTATTTCTCTTCTTTTTTATTTCTTTAATCGAAATAGTACTATTCTTCAATTGATTTTTTATTCGGTTCCATACATCGTATATATCGGTTCCGTTTCTTATGCTCTGGAGCCGTAGAATTCCATAAATTTGTTTCATTTTGATACAAATTTAAAAAATAAAAAAAAAATTCGTTAGTACATTCCATTTTTTAGCAAAAAATTGCAAAACTACTACAGACAACTACTCGTGTCAGCGAATGAAAAACTTCTGGCTTGCACTTGTATGTTAAAACACAGACGCGCTAGGATCGTGTTGCACGAGCATATACCGCACCTTTGATGTTACCGACTCTAGATGGATAGGACGCACCAGCATGTGCCTGTGCTACCACGGACGAGACCTTTCCCACGGTGCGTGGTGCGGGCTGGTCCGCTTACGTCCGCAATATCGCCGACCGTGGGAAACCGCTATAAGAAGTCAGACTGTTTCCAATATAACAATAAATAAACTTTAATAATTACTACCATAAAATAGCATAAATAAAGGTATGCATGTATAAAGTCAACAAATAAAAGTATTCTTTATCAAACAATCTCTAGATGGCGCTATAAATATGTGCATCTCAATATTATTAAAAGTTGACTTTTATTATTGAGGAAAGGAAAGAGCTGCAGCTTTGAATTTAACTATTAAGCAGTTTATAGATAATGAGCAGTCCTTAAAATTTTCAACGTCATGATAATGTATACGAGGTTTGTCCCAAAAGAATCCGACCTTCGTTTATAATTTCGCGCCAAAACGTTCAAGCGTTATTTGTGAAGTACACAAAGCATAACAGCCTCGGAAAATATCAAACGTGTGAGACTTGCTATCTTCGTTTGACGGTACGTGAATTAGAAAAATATGGATTTAGGAAAACTGGTTTTTCTACAATTCTAACCGAAAATTTGTGAACAATTTGTATTTGTACCTAATTTATTCCTGTCTAGCGGAGCAGGAAAAGAGTTGCTTTGACAGGTTGGAAATGGTTGCTAATGCTGAAAATATGCTTAAAAAGTCCATTACCGGTAAAATATGGTGGATATTCGTTATGATTCCGAAATAAAAAGACACTTTTCACAATAGAAGCTTTAATCCGAATCACGACCGAGAAGCTCGTCAGAATGAGTTTAAAGTTAAGTCCGTGTTAATTGCTTTTACGATTATGAAGGTGCACAATGAATGGCCTTTACAAAGAGTTATTAAATACGCTCCAAGAAATCAGACAAGCAACTAAGGACTTTAAGTTCAAGTTCTAAAAAAATTGAAATATAAATTAATAAAATAAAATAATTAAACAATAAATTTTGTATTATTTGTACGTATATACCTAAATTTTCTCATTTAATTGCATGCTTTTTCTCTTTGCGTTATGAATATCCCAATTCTGTTTATGAGGTTCAAATATTTTGTTGTTTTCTGTCCATATTTCTTGTGTTTCTTGCCTCTATGAACGACCTTGCCCATAATCTACTATGACTGAGCAACAGTGTCTTCGAGTCACATGGTGTATCAGCGCTCGAAGTTTACTTCTTAGTAATTTAGTTCATTACAGGGTGAGTCATAACTATTGGGACATAGACTAAGGACAGGTTATTTGGACCAAAATATGGCTATTGGGCCAAATATGGCTTAATAAAATGTTGCTGAGAAAAAAGATACAGGGTGTTTAAGTTAATTTTTGTTTTTCGTTTTTTGCTAATAGTTTCCCTGTATATTTATACATTGCTATCAAAATTGGCACAGAGGCATAATCTTAGACAAGAAATAGTATTTTATTTACAATTTTACGTTTTGTCATAGGGGGCGCCACGTGGCTCATTCCTAATGATCAAATTGAGTCTAAACTTTTTCTGATAAAACTTTTTAGTAATTTTTATTAGAAAATATGACGTAAACATCATTTTTACGTAAAATTGGTACTCTTGTTTAAACATGATAATTTCAACCGTTTTCGATAAAAACGCAGTCGAACTGCTTAGAGTCTTAAAAAAGAATTTCAAATATTTCATTTATGAAAAGTATGCTTTGGACTGTCAGATAATTGTTGTTGGCAAATGTCAGTTGTTCAGAGTAAATTATTTTTGATGTGACAGTGAAGTGTAATGTTGCATTTTTTATAAGTAATCATTACTTTTTTTGATTGAAATGTCTTGTCACAATCATTTTACTAATGAAGAAATGCGAGATATGGTTTGCATATACACACAAGAAAATTTTTCGCTTCTGGTCTGGTCGCTCGGCAGCCAGAAGTTATGGAATGTTATACGGAAACAAAAGGCAACCAAATCACAAAACTTTTGCAAGACTGTATCATAGTTTAGGTGAAACTGATTCATTTCACACTAAAAATCGGGGTGGCCGACCGAAACAAATCACACCTAATCAAAAAGATGAACTTTTGGTTCGAGTAGATGAAAATCCTGAAATAAGTTCACGACATCTATCAGCAGCAACAGGAGTAAGTCAGTCGTCTATTGTTATAATTCTAAAAAAAGAAAACTTCCATCCTTATCACTTAACTCCTGTTCAAAATTTACTTCCAACAGATCTTCCACGACGGTTACAGTTTTGCCAACGTATTCTGAATAAACATCGCAATGACAGACACTTTATTAAGAATATTATGTTCACCGACGAAGCAACTTTTACCAGACGAGGGGTTTTTAATTGGCGAAATAGTCATTATTGTGAAGAAGGAAACCCGCATGCTATTAAAGCTAGATATTTTTAGCATGAGTTTAAATTGAATATTTGTGTGGTATTATAGGCGACCAATTACTAGGGCCTTATGTTCTTCCTCCGAATTTAAATGGAGATTCTTATTTATTCTTTTTGGAAAATACTCTTAGTGATATTTTAGATGATCTGTCACTGGATGTAAGAAGAAAAATGTGGTTTATGCAGAATGGACAGCCACCTCATTTTTTTGGAGACGAACTTTGGAGATACATTCAAAATGCAGCTAATCTTATAAGGGAACAGAATAATATTTTTTTAACGTCCGAAAATCCTTTATAAAAAGAATTAGAAAAGGCATAAAAATCGGAGGAGATCATGTAGAACATTTAGTTTGAGTTTTTGTGAGTTCTTTTAAGTTAAAGTGTGTTTAGTTTTGATTTATCGTCAAAACGGAAACCTTACGTTAGTTGCAACTTTGATTATTAGTTTGGTATTTGATAGTGTAATTGTAAATAAAATACTATTTCTTGTCTAAGATTATGCCTCTGTGCATTTTGATAGCAATTTATAAGGAAAACTATTAGCAAAAAACGAAAAACAAACATTAACTCTAACACCCTGTATATTTTTTCTTGGCAACATTTTATTAAGGCATATTTGGCCCAATAGCCATATTTTGGTCCAAATAACCTGTCCTTAGTCTATGTCCCAATAGTTATGACTCACCAGCTGGATGACACAAAATAAAAAAATGCGGAAAGTAATGAAGCAAAGTCGGATATTTTTGGGAGAAAACTCGTATAATTAATCCATAGTAAAAAATAAATAATACAACTTGGCTACACTGTAGCACTGTAACTTTTATTTCATTCTTCCGATATCCATTCCATGCATGCGGTTATATTCGAGCGAACTCTCGGTGTTGCCAAGTTGTGTGTTTATTGATTAGATTTTTGGAAACTAGACTGCGTTATGCATAGTAATTTAGATTTAATATATAAATAAAGTATAAAACCGCTATATAAATTGTGTGTCTTTGTAACAAACAAAATAACATTGCAAATAGTACTACTGTACTACTGTATGAGTATCACACTTGCTTCGTCAATAATTGCACCTTTTGTTTTAACACTAATGTCAATATTACCCTAATGGCTTATAATGTCTGCTTTTGTTCACGCAATAACGACAAATAGGAACTGCGCTGATAGATTGATCTTAACATTGTTCTTTGTTTGAGGTAGATTTACTTTTCCATTTGAAAAAGAACTACTCGACTAACTGGGCTAGATTCCAGTTCCACAAATCTATTTTAAAAATTCTAATCCGAGATTGTTGACCACCTGACAGTCGTCAGGTAGTCTATAGGTTTAACAACCATGTTGACGATTAGAGCTAGATAAGATTCAGGTATATTCTTGCAGAATTTCGTTATATTTTGATATTTACATTCTACATCGCAGTCTCTAAAGGTTGACTTCTACTTCTACTAGCGTCAGAGAGAGGTTCATTAAACTGAGGACTACCACCTGGTGGAGTGTAGTCAAAATTGGTTTCTAATAAAACTTCACTTCGTGCTCTAGTTTTTGGTTTAGGCTTAGGAGGAACTGGTTCATCGAAATCGGTTTCTAAAAGACTCGCCGATTGTGATCTGGTTTCATTGGGATGGGCTAAGCCTATTGTATTATAATCGGGAGAAAACTGCATATTTCCGAGTTGGTCCGAATAAGTTGGGGAATATTTTCTAGGGGGAGTCGGTGGTTTCTTTTGAGGTAATTTGTTCTTTAGTTCTTGCATCAAACTGTAATCATAACCCTTATTAGATTCTTCTATGCCTCTTTTTAAATTCAAAGTTGAATCTGACTTGTTATTTAGCGGTAAAGTGTCTGTATTGTAATATTCACTTGGAGGATATGAAGTTATGTCACTTTTGTCCATGATGGGACTTTCTTCGGATGATTCGTCTTGAACAACGCTATCAGCCCTAGACTGGTAGTTCGAGTTTGATGCAAAAGTAGAATTATCTCTAAAGCCTTCATTTTTAAATGATAAGTCAAATGTAGGTCTTGTGGGTTGATTCTCATATCTAGCTGGAGATTTGTGGTACTCTATAGTTGGAGTAAATGAAAATGCCGTAGGGTTGGGGTTATGCGATTCATATACATCGTATGATTGGGTTTCATCTATAGAAGAACTATATGCTGATTTCTCCATGCTGTCTATTGATCCATTGGTTATCATTTTCTTCGTTAGCGTATCAGTAGATCGTGTACTCTAAAAAATAACAAAAATATATTTATTAGTGTAATTCCTTTACTTTAAACAAATAATATGTATACGGATGTTCAAAATATCACGATTTTTATATTATACTTGATCTTAGATGCAGGTATATCAAATCAAAGTGAAACATTTTATCATGTATTGCGTTGGGAATAAAAGATAAGCTGTAAATTCAATTGTTTATTTGACTTTTCAATAGATACATTGCAAGACATTTCCAAATAATTTTAATAAAAGCTAACGAGAATTTAGTTAACGGTGTTATCAATTTTAAAAGTTTGGTAATCTTCAGTCTTGTCACTTCAGTCATCCAGAGTTTTCTAAATGTTGACCCCTTTCTTGAGAAGATCTCACAATTTGTTATCAACATATCTCCACAAAAGACCAAAAGGCATGTTATTGAAAAATGGAGGAATGAAGGAAAGAAACTTGGAAGCGAAGGTCTGTTTAACAACAGAAGCTAGCAGAAATACTCAGAGTAATGGGTTCAGATAAAGGATGAATTACGAATAATCACAGAACTGTATTGGCATCAGAGTTTTCTAAATGTTGAGCTCTTTTGTGAAGAAGAACTCACAATTTGTTATCAACATATCTCCACAAAAGACCTAAAGGCATGTTATTGAAAAATGGAGGAATGAAGGAAAGAAACTTGGAAGCGAAGTTCCGTTTAACAACAGAAACTAGCAGAAATACTCAGAGTAATGGGTTCAGATAAAGGATGAATTAAGAATAATCACAGAACTGTATTGGCATCAGATAGCTCAAGTAAGGGTGGAGGAGGAGATAGACAAAGAAAAGGTGTGCGACATTGTTATATATTGTCCCCAGTTTAATTTGTACTTGAAAAATATAGCAGAGGACAACAAAACAATTAATAATATAAGATATACCGGTAATACAACTCCGTCGTAGCCGGTTCCAAGCAGAGTTAAGGTTAAGCAGCGGTTTGTGGATGGGTTTTGGTGGCAGTAATTATGCCCAGTGACTTCTGTCATTAAATACCAAAACATGCCCTACGTGACATACGTCGATTACACTAACAAATTCTACCCGAGATTTGATGGCTAAAGGCGAGCCTCCAACATCTCAAACCTGGAACCCCTTGGCTAAGCTATGGTACCTCTAACAGAAGAGTCCCCGGCCCTCAAAGTTGAGGGTTAGACTTAGGGCAAACAAACCTATGCCCTAAAAAAACATGTTACGAAATCTACTGCTAAAGAAGCTGGATGGAACTTCTGATGACGACCAATGCAACGAAATAAGGACAAAGAGTTAAAAATATAGACGTGGAATGTCCGGCACTTTATGAACCTGGAAATCTTAAAAATTTTAATAGACATACTAACTGAATATGAAGCACGTAATATTTCTGTGCAAGAAGTACCATGGTTTGGCCAAGGAATTATCCAAAAGATGCGATATCTATTACAACTGCCACAAGATCTACCATGAATTCGGGACTGCATTCATTGTTACCAAAGGACAAAACACCTTATTATGGTCTCATAAATGTACACGTCCCAACCTAAGACAAAGAAGAGGATGTCAAAGATCAATTCTATGACGAAGTAGAGACTATCTAGGCAGATTTTCCAGAAACGATATTAAGATCATAATTGTAGATCTTATGCAAAAATAGGGAAAGAAAATATATCAGATCAAATAGATCGCAAAATGCAGTGCTCATGATGCCACCAACGACAACGGTTATAGAATAATAAGATTTGTAGCTTCCAAGGGCACAATTGTTGGAAGTACCTACTTTCCCACAAGAATATTCATTAATGTAACATGGACTTCGCCTACAAAAAATCAAATAGATGACATCCTAATAGAAACCACGCAGTTCTTTAATCTGATGAATGTACGTACCTACCACGGGGCTAATATACACTCTGGGCCAAAATTAATCGGCCACCTTAAAAATGGGTAATTTTTGATGTATTATATCTCCTTAACCTGTTGTCCGATTTAAGTACTTCTTCATTAATTTTCTTTGCTGTCCAAGGTATCTTCAGCATTCGTCTCTGAACCCACATTTCCAATGCTTAAATTTTGTTCATGATCGATACTTTTAGCGTCCACACTTCTGCACTATACAAAAGTACGTAACCCGTGACCAAACATATCACTTAATTATTCTTTGCCTTAGTTCTAAATTGAGATGGCTTTTGCAAAGAAATGACTTCATTTTCATAAAAGTAGTCATTGCTATTCTACGTTTTATTTCTATGTCTGGATCTAGTTGGTCCGTTATCACAGTTCCCAAATATGTCATTTTGTGAACTTTCTCAACTTGGACTCCGTTCAATTGCAGCTTTGCATCGGGATGTGGGTCACGACTAAACACTAAAAATTTGGTTTTGTTTGAGTTTATTTTAATGTCCATTTCCTCTCCTACCTCGTGAATATGATGAAGCATAATTTGAAGACCTTCAATATTATCTAATAGAATTACTGTATCGTCTGCATATCTAATCACATTAAGTAGTTCCCCGGTGTTTTTTATTCCATATGGTTGTCTCTCAAGTGTCTTTTTAAAATAACTGGTCCGAGTAAACAATGAACAATGTTGGCGACAAAATGCAACTTTGTCTGACTCCTCGTTGTACAGAGATTTCATCGGTGTAGTTATCTCCAATTTTTACGATAGCAGTTTGATTCCAGTACAAATTTTTAATGTCACGAATATCCTTGTCATCTATTCCGATATTTTTCAGTATTTGCATTAATTTTACATGATGTACTTTATCGAATGCCTTTTGGAAGTCCACGTAACATGCAAATACATCTTTTCTTTGGTCACGGCATTTTTGTAATAGGATGTTAAGCGCAAAAAGTGCTTCCCTGGTTCCCATAGCATTTCTAAAACCAAATTGGATATCTTCAAGATCTTCTTCACATTTGCGTCTAATTCTGTTGTAAAGTATTCTTAGGAAAATTTTAAGAGTGTGGGTCATTAGGTTAACTAATCGATATTCTGAGTATTTTCTCGCATTGTGTTTTTTAGGTATTACTACAAAGATGGTTTTGAGCCAATCTGCGGGAATCATTCCGGTGTTATATATTGAATTAAAAAGTCTTACTACTACTTTTATGTTATCATTCTCTATTAGTTTCAGCAACTCAGTTGGTGTATTATCTGGACCACAAGCTTTTATAATTTTAGCATTATTTATAGCATGTTCTACTTCGCATTTCATAATTTCTGGGCCGTCAGTACAGTTTTGGTAGAATTCGGCAATATTATTCCTGTCATCTTCAAACAACTCTGATATATACAGCTACATATCTCACTCTGATATATACAAGCTTTTAATCACATTTTTTAAATATTTTTTTTAGAATATGTTTTGTATCTCTGTTAGAATAATAGAAATAATAAAACAATAATACATCATCATAATTTATTGTAATAAAATATCTAAAAGCAATATGCAAAATAATGTTAAAACAAACTTCTACGATTCGTTTCAGTGTGACGTCAGCACTAGTATGACGCATTGAATACGATGAACTTGTCAAACTCCAATTTACTGTCACAGTGACTTATAAAATGTCGTATTTGAAGCAATTTAAGTCGGTAAACATTTTTAAACAGATCAAAAAAATCTCTTTAAGTTTCCATAATACATTTTGTGATGGCAAAAATATAAATTCTTTCGAAAATATTAAAATTGATAAGGAAGGTTTGCCTAAAACGCACACGGAATCCCTAATTTTCGAATATGACGACGAAGCTTACACTACTAGCGAGCGAAAAAGGGAAGCACATGTCTCGAGTAAATTAAGCAAAGAATATAATCGTTTAATGATAAATGGAGGGAATGTTATAAACCTAAGCGATGGATTTAAACTTGCTGTTGATGACAGCGTTAAATCAGATAATACACAAAGAGATCTACCAATGGACGATACCGTCTGCAAGTTAAAAAAATCAGTTACTGAATCTTCTTCTGATAGTCCACCTCCCAAAGATCCTCCACCACCTAAGCAAATATTTTTAACGAGACAAAAGCCAGGACCGGTCATTTGGGGGTTTGTACCACAGGAATGGACTACATTTTTCTATCCTAAAACAGGAGTTACAGGATTTTACACGTTCTTGGTGACAACTGGAATCTTTTTGGTTAGCAAAGAATATTTCGTGTTGGAACACAATTTTTATAATGGATTATCGATGGCAATAATGGTATGGGGAACAATCAAATATGTTGGGCCGCATCTTACCAAATGGTTAGACAAGGAATTGGAAGCTTACGAGAATTCATGGATTAGTGTCAGACAATCAAATGTAAATTATTTTAACGAAGGTATATTTTTAATTTATACTGTATACAATACAATTGCTAAAATTATTAAATACTGCTTCTTCTTCTTATTGCGCCAGAAGTCAATTTGATTTCTAACAATTTTATCTTTTCTGTCTGCAGGCGATTTCCAAGTGTATAGCCTCCTAGAATGTTGTTTGAAGGAGGTGTTAGGTACTAACAGGTTGTTCTCTACGCAGAATTATACCAGTCTATCTCCCCTATTGTTTTTGGTACCGAGACCGGATGCTCCTACGTTGTCTCCTTCGGTATCACGACCAATTTTGGCGTTAAAGTCACCCATAATCATCGTTATCTTGCCTTTTTTGTCAGTCGCATTATTTCGTCTATATTGTTATAAAAGTTTTCACTTTCTTTCTCTGATTTGTCACTTGTTGGAGCATAGACCTGAATAACATTTAGGTTGCTATGGGTTGTTCTTAATTTGATCATCGCTACTCTAACATTTAGAGGGATGAAGTCCATATTGATGTTCAGGTTCCTCCTGACCAATAGCTGTATCCATCTTTTGTTTTTTGTTTTTCTGACCCAGGCCATCTTACTTCACTCATTCCCAAGATGTCTATTTTTATTTTTCTCATCTCAGCGTCGATGTTTGCAAGTTTCCTAGACATGAATAAGTTGCGTACGTTCCATGTGGCAATGCGTACTATCTTGTCATATATTTGGATTCTTTGTCCACTTCCTTAGACCTCAATAGTAGTTGACGGGGGGAATCTTCGCACCCTCTCCCCATTTAAGGGGTTCCCCGGATTGAGGAACATATTCTTGTTTCCGTCTGCCATTTAGATTTGTGGGAAATATAATCGGGTGGTTTTCCCGTTGCCTTCCCCATCGCAGTACCACAACCATTCAAACAGCTCCAGGCATAAGGCCTGAAGCTGAAGTGGGCCTATTCTCTACCAGGATCGTAGAAAAGTGTCTACCCGCTACCGCTAATCCTATAATGTCTGTATTCAAAATATTTCTCCAAATATTTTTCCAAAAGCATATGTATGTCATTCGTTTCATGGATGGTGACGTATCTATCATATACCAGAAGGCACAAACGGCTCTCTTTTACCTCTGAATTTGGAAATACATAGATATTTTTAAATATATTAGCGGTTAGGTTAGGGTCAATATGAATGGGGCTTAATCACCCTTCCACGCAACCAAAGAAGTTTATTGTGGCTCATTTCTAGGTTAAAGTTGTCCATTCAGCCCAGCCTTTTTAACAAATTCTATTATGACCTTAAGTGACACTTCTACGTAGTCGTAGGTTAACTGACAATGCTCAAATGTGTGACGTCGGGTAGTGTATTTCAGTCAAAGAAACAGGATTCGTTCGTATAGACATTTATTTCGAACTAACATATACAAATAAAAAAAGTAATTAACGTTAAGTGTTTACTGAATATAATGCTTAAATACAAGAACGTACTGTTTATTCATTTCGGTAGATGGGTGTGACGATATTCGATATGATAAACTAAGATATGGCGATCGAGGAATTTAGGTCGTACTCGTTCCTCAACGCAGAACGAGTATTCGGACGGAGATAAGGATGTCTATCTAGTTCAACACACTAGATGGAAAGAATGCGCCAATCTCGTTCAACGCACCAGATTGACGCGGTCGGATGAAGGATTGTCAATCTCGCTCAGCGCGCCAGATCGACTGGGTTCGGAAAGGATTTGGGACACGTTCAACTCACCTGTCCCCAAGGTCGGATATTCTCAACTCAACGCGTCGAGAGAATGGTTAGCTGTCTTTCAGTTTCGACTTTTATACTATTTTTTTGTTATATACGTTTTTATAAAACGTATATTTTATACGTTTTATACTAAAACGTTTTTGTTTAACACATAGGCGTACTCTAGACGATAAAATATATTATCGTCACAAATTTATTGAGCCTTATCCTGTCCAACACTGGGCAGTTGCACAGAACGTGTTCCTCCACAGAATATATAATTCATACTTTTTGTCAATCCAATTGTGTTCATGTATACCTTGAGACGGCAGTGTCCTGTTAGGAGAACTACGATAGTTCTCAGATCATTCCTCTACATATATAGTAGATCTTTGGATCTCTTTTTCGAAGGTTCGTATATAAAAGCCTTCAAATATTTGAGACCCATTTGTTCGTACAAGGGATTACTACGTTTCATACATTCCACCCAGTTCTAGTCTTTTGGCTGTACTTTTTGCTATGCCAACGAAAGGTTCTGAGCATATAAATGTTCCTTATGCCCCTCTCTTGACAAGTAGGTAGTTCTATATTTCGTTCCGTCCAATACCAATGTGTTCATGTACGCAGAGTAAACTTACTGTGAGACTTTTTCCGATCCAAATCATATTTTGATGACAGTTCCAAGCTAATTTGGAGTCAATCCGATTCGATTTCAATGCTTGTTATGCCATCTGGCTATCAGATATCATTTTTATAGGTCTGTCTCTATAGTTCCATTTTATTAGTTCCTGTACTGGCTAGTTGTACTGTTATCCTTGGTTTTTCTCAGTATACTCCAGCTCCTTTATCGGTTTTAGAGCCATCTGTATCTCTGCCATGTCGTTATAAGATAAGTTTTATTCGATTCCCATTCGTTCCTTCCTGGAAAGAGAAATTTTTTTCGGTTGCATTCCATCTGGTATTTCCAACTTCGGGCGATTTTTAATTATATCTCCAGAGTTTAAATATCTAGGCATCACATTATCTAGATACGGAAAGCTCGAAACCGAAGTGGAAGATCAAGTGAATAGAGCAAACAAAGGCGCAGGCTGCCTTAATGAAACAATATGGAGAAATAAAAATATCAGGAAAGAAACGAAATGCAGAATTTACAAAACAGTCATCAGACCAATAATGACATACGAGGCAGAAACAAGACCTGATACAGAGAGGACAAAAAGGATGTTAGAAACAGCAGAGATGAAAACACTTAGAAAAATTGATGGTAAGACACTATGGGACAGAGCTAGAAGTACAGATATACGATGTAGATGCAAGGTGGAGAACATCAAGAACTGGGTAAGAAATAGAAGTGTAGAATGGAACGATAATATAAGCCGAATGACAACAAATAGATTAGTAAAGACGGCAAGAGACGGTTCCCAATAGAAAGACGATCAGTAGGAAGACCAAGAAAACGATGGAAGGACAACTTACTGGAGGAACATTGAAAAACAGACAGTCATGTCAATATAAAAAGAAGAAGAAGATTTGATTCCGATATCATTTTGCCCTGCTTTCTCATGTCTTTTTCGCCTTCTGTATGCTCTTATGTTTTCCTCTTTCGCCATCCATATATATTTAATAAAGTTTGGCTAAATATGACCTTTATGGAAGCGGTAGGGATAGTAGACATAGCTCCTTTTACAAAGCTTTTATGAATTGCGCAAACAATTTGATTATCAGCACCTCTATCAATTAAGTTACAAACCTTGTTTATCTACATTTAAAACGGAGGACATCGTCTACATAAGCGGTAACCTCCGGTGAATGTCTCTAGTAGTTTGTATAAGTCTGTAGGTGTCAACAAGCCATCAATTAGTACTTTTCATTTTACTTTTTTTTTTTTTTCATTGTCTCTTCATAATTTTTTTATCATTTTTCTTTTTTTTTCAACCAGGTATAATCAATGAAAAAATCCTTCAGTTTCAAGCCGATGGACAATTACTTTTAGTCGAAGCAAAAAGAGAAAATGTAGCAATGCAATATGAGGATGAATTCCGCAAAAGACAAATGCACGTATATCGGGAAGTAAAACGACTACTAGACTATCAAGTAGCTGTCGGCGGTGTTTGGAAAAAAATTCAGCAGAGAAATTTGGTGCAATACGTCGAAAACGAAGTGAGAAAACAGGTAAGAAATACACCAGAAATAGAAACGGCGCTTATTTCAGATTCAATCGATTTGCTGGTCCAAGAACTAGCTAAAACTTCATCGGTGAAACCTGTTGAAAAACCGACAGAAGCCAAGAGTGTCACTCCAGAAGCAAAGAAAACCGAAAAGGTAGTTACAGATGAGAAAAAAGATAAAGATGGTAAAAATGGTAACGACGATAGTAAAAAATAAATTGTTTGTGTATGTATTATATATTTATAAGTATTAATAAATCTTTATTAGACTATGTTCCTACTGTTTAGTTAAAACAACTTTTTGTTTTATAGTAGTAGTCAAATTATACTGAGATGGATAAAAACGTCGCGTTAAAATGACTGACCTTGTCAAAAGCTTTTTCAAAATCGATTGCACAGATGTATACCGGGTGGTGAATCGTCAAACGGGCCATAGGAAACTCAATGAGAAATTTTAAATTGTTGAATTGCTGCTTCCCTAATTATTTTAGATCAAAAGTCATAAAAAACTATTTGTAGAGGACTAAAATCCGAATTAAAAACAAATGTTAAAACCGTTCTACGAATCAACTGTACTTCAAAATTTAAAAAAAATGTGATACATTTTTCAGACCACCCCTAAAAGTTAGGCCACACGTAATGCAAGAATATATATTAGGTCGTGTTTGTTTTATCATATTAATGTCAGATGTTTGACAATTTGAATTGTCAATCTTTTTATTTTATGATTAAATTATAAACAATGAATTTTACTAAATACTACTACTACTGAACATTATTACTTTGTGAACAATAAATAATATTGTTTACAAATCGATCAATATAATGAAATGTACTCAGTTGACGAAAAATCGCATAACGTTGTATTCAGGCAATAGCGCGAACCTTTTCCTGTCACTACCGGATCTTTATTTAACGTAAGATATTCTAATTCACTAAAATTTAATTCCATGTTAAGTTATACAACAATTCAATGAATTCCAATATACTGTCACTGTGATCTTTATTCCTAATAATAATATATGATTATTTCTAAACATAAAACTATAACAAATGTTATAATAAAACATGAATAAAATATTTTTATTATTGCTTTTTTTCTCCTCAACTGAGTACATTTTTTAATCAACTTAATTTTTTTTTAAACAATAAATCATAAAATTTTGGCCATTTAAATCATAGATAAATGTAATATAATTGATTTAAATATTGTCAAAAAATATCAGAAACAATAATATGACAAAACACAACACGTAATACACATTTTTTCACAGAAAAATGTATTATATTTTAGCAAAATTTTGGAATACGTTTAAGTCGTAGAATAATTTTAACAGTTGTTTTCGATACATATTTGAGTCCTCTACAAATAGTTTCCTATGACTTTTGGTGTAAAACAATTAGGGAAGCAGGAATTCAACAATTTAGAATTTACCATTGAGTTTCCTATGGCCCGTTTGCCGATTCACCACCCTGTACATTTTGATTTATATCTGTGTATCTCTGGATCAGAACTTGGATACTGAACAAGGCTTCTTTCATATCCAGTAAACTCCTAAATCCGAATTGAGTATTGCTCTAATTCTTGCCTCTAATATCGTGCATATTCTGCTATGTATTATTCGCAGAAAGATCTTCACAAGATGACTCATCAGACTTATTATCCGATAATCACTGCGTGTCTTTGCACGATGTGTTTTTGGTATTGTGGTTAATGTTAACTAGCCAATTAGTTGGTAATATATTAGTGTCATAAATTTTGTTAAAGAGACCACACAGTGTTTTAATTTCATTCTGTCTCAAAAACTTTATTACTTCAGCACTTACTTCATCGGGGTCAAGTGTTTTTCCATTTTTTGTCATTTGTATTGCCCAACCTCACTTTCTGTTATAGATGGACTTGCTATAGCAATCGGTGTATAGTGTTCTACTTATTTATCTTCAAATAATTCAGAAATGTAGTTTTTCCATTCTTTTAATTGTTCATTATATCCAATATTCTGTGTCCGTTTTTGTCTTCTAACTTTTGGGATAGTTGATTCCGGCTATCTCTTAATCTCTTGTGAAGATTAAACGTATAGTGTTTCTTTTCATATTGTTTAATTTTATTACATTCTTTGCTATGAAATAGTGTTTTTGCATATCTTATCTTCTGTCTGAATATTGCGTGGATCCTCTCGTATTCGTTTTTATCTTTATTCCTGATTTCTCTTCTTTGATCCATGAGATTCAGTATAGAAAATATATATTGTATACTTGTTGTGAGCCTATAGCTAGCAGAGACTGGATATTAAATGGTGCATACATATTATATTTGATTCAATTTTTGTAGAGGAAGTTTGAATGCTGAAAACTTGGGATTAAAAAAATATTTGATCAAGATCACCCAGTTTTTCGAAATGTTTACAATTATCTTCTTCAGTCACATTTATTTTAAATAAATGACACACATGTCTAAAACGATGTAGTCGATTTAGGTTGGTTTATATTTACGTGGAGCTTCACGATGTACAGGAAGATCTGAGGGAGATTGGAGTGAGAGGCTGGAGAAGACAGACTCTCGAAAGGGAAGGATGGAAGAATGTTTTGAAGCAGGCCAGGGCTCACGAAGGGCTGTAGCGCCAACTGATGATTTAATCTTAAACCAAAGTAGTTTGTGGAATAATTATTTGTAAAGTGGTGTACCCTGTATGGTTTCTGAAGCAGTAAAGATTCCATTAATCTTTCCATGTCTATAGCTGTGTTTTTTTTAAATTGTAATGGCATCTGATACACATATGACAATACAGTGTTTGCTGTTACACTGGTCCTAGCTAAGTAGTAGCAATATGTGCATTAATCTAAATGTATTTTAGAAAGACAGTCTGAGTTTTTATCATATTTCAACGCTTCGAGTACGGCCAATGATTCCGCCGAGACAACTGGACACTCATTGGAAAGTTTGTACTTAAATTCGGAACCTCCTAAGGTTAAAAAATTAGAACAGGCAGTCCCTTCTATCTATCAAGATGCACCTGTGTGTATAACTGTGGCATCACTGTACCAGGTCAACACAGATCTAAGAATATTGTTGCTGATTTTGTTGTTTTCACTGTGTGTGGGTATAATTACTTCAGTTTTATGGAAGAGAGCTAAGTAAGTCATACGTTTTTGTTTACTGCGGTCAATTCCTTTGGAAAGATAGGATTGTTCTAGTTTAAGATATCCTGTAGTCTGTTAGTTTAGCTGTTCATAAATTTGTAATATTGCAATACAAATAAAACGCAATATGAAAAAGGATCCAAGTTTTTATACATGATCATTTTCAGTGGCATTGAGAAGCTGTATTTAATCACAAGGTCGCCTTAAACTCTACCTAAAAGACGAGAGAAAAATAATTTTGTTTTTTCTCATATAACGTGTATAAATCCGGTTTTGTTCCAGAAATTAATATGGGATCTTTTTTGTCTACTTTTTAATTATTAAAATTGGACCATAATTAAAAAATGTATGTAACAATTTGTTGGAAAGATCTGCTGTCGCCACGGATATGGTTCACAGCAGTTTTATAAAGTGTGTAAAGGTGATTTAGTTCTATGATGCAATGGGAGTTCCGATGGAGAGATAGTAACGTTTGTTGCATACCTTCTAGGTAGGTATAGTAGCAGTCATCCCCTGAGGATGAACCAAGTTCAATATTCTTCGTGATTCTTCTCTGAGCTTTCAGAACTATCTTCAAATATTTGTTTCTTGACCTTTTCTACGTTTTTATCAATTTTTCTTTTCTTCGTAATGCTTCGTTCTTCTATGGCATATTTTTCGGATGTGTCAGTAGCTATAATACTTTTGCCCGTTTTTCGTGTATTTTTAGTTTTGCGTTCTCCTGCTTTTGGAAAGCTCTTAAATTCTTCTTGACTTTTAAAAACATCTGTGACAGTTTTGAAATTTTTATCGTTCAGTTGATTGCTATTTTCAATACTGGTGTCTAAGTGAGAGCGCCCACCAAAGTGGCGTGGCAAATGGCAAGTGGCAGGTAGCACGCTTCTAGCATGTTACTAAAAATGTAACTAATGGAAACGAATGATTTAGCGCACACCAAAATGATAGTGACGTCATACATTCTAATCATTCGTTTAAATTGGTTACATTTTAGTGAGAGCGCCCACCAAAGTGGCGTGGCAGTGGCAAGTAGCAAGTAGCACGCGTCTAGCATAATGTAACCAATCCTAACGAATGATTAGAATGAATGACGTTACTGTCATTTTGGTGTAAACTGAATCATTCGTTTTCATTGGTTACATTATGCTAGACGCGTGCTACTTGCTACTTGCCACTGCCACGCCACTTTGGTGGGCGCTCGCCCTTAAATAACATGCCAGACGCGTGCTACTTGCTACTTGCCACGCCAGTTTGGTGACGTGGCAAGTCCTAAGGGAGAGCGTCCACCAAAGTAGCGTGGCACGTCCCAAGTAGCAAGTAGCACGCGTCTAGCATATTACATCAAATGTAACCAATGCAAACGAATTTTTATTTATTTATCGTACGGTAATTACAACACAGTTAGAACAAAATTACAAACACTAGTAATTAGATTACAACATTAGATCGAATGACTAATTGATGATTTTTTTTGGCTTACATCATCTTTTACATTGCGAACGGTAACAGCGCTTGGTAGAAAGTCTATATCTGTGAAGACATTGGCATCGTATGGATATATATCACACTTTTTGAATGCATTTATAATATTGCTCGGTGTGAGAGCTTTTTCATGAGCAAAGCCGATGCACTCAGCTACCTCATATATGGTGAAATGCTTATCTGGATGTTGCATCATCCAGGTATCTACAGATGCATTATAACATGTTGAGAATGCTTTGAATACCCACACATCTAGTGGTTGCATCTTATTTGTGGAATGAGGAGGAAATGTTAGAATTTTTACTCCGTTGTCTTTGGCCAAATTAAGAACACGAACACTAAGATGATTTTTATGATTGTCATAGATTAAAAGCGATGGATTTTGTTTAGAGCTATTAGAATATTTTATAAAATGCTTCATTACTTCTAAAAAAAGATCAGCGTTCATCCAGCCACTTGGAGTAGCAAGCCCCAACGTTCCTGATCGGGAACCTCGTAGCATATGCTCCTTTAGATGCACCCTACGAAAAACCATTGCTGGTTGTAGGTATTGTCCCGTGGCGTTAACGATGCAACAAGTGGTAACCAATATACCTCCCTTCACATGTGTTACCTTGCTAACTTGCTTCACCTCTTTCTCAGCAACAACCTTTGCTGATTTTTAAACCGTCGTAGTCGCAGTCTCATCCAAATTGTAGATTCTTCTTCCGTCAGCAAACGCATCAGTTCTTATATATTCTTCAAATTTTGGTAAAAAATTGAAACATTATGTCTATTAAATGACGTCGCATGGAATAAACTACATCCTTCGGTGGTGCGAAGCGACAGTCGAACATGTCTTTTGCGAAAACCTCTTTCATGTCATTTGACAGGAATTTTCTTTTTATTTTCGATTGCCATTTCATAGGCAAGTTTTCTACAATCGTCAACAGACAACCTATAAAACATGCGTGAGCAGCTTATGATATAGTTTGCTAGGGAATCTTCTTCTGCGGACGTAAATACTTTATTAATACTGTAGTTAAGACGCATCCGTATTTGACTAATGTCGTCAACGTCTCTGGCTTTCTCAACATATCTAACCAATGTCTGAAATGGTATATCTTTCAAAGCAGCTACTTTTCTCAAAGATCCTCCTTCTCTAACCAGACTTACTGCTTCTCTCATTATTTCCTCTGCGCAATTTCCAATTTTTCTTTTCTTTGGATCCATAATTAGCCTGCAATAAAGATATTTGGTCACATTTGACCAACAGTGAGACACTGTCTCACTGTTGGGCAGTGCATCTCTGCCAGCCGCGTGTTCAACACTGTCGTAGGTTACTTGTTGGTATGTTAGGTTTCTGCTCACCAATGGTAAACCTAGTCGGTCGCGTGATAAGTGGGGGAGAAACAGTGTCTCAATGTAGGACCTGTCTCACTGTTGGGCTGGCTCCCCTAATTTTATATTGATAAAACTATACCAGGCAGCTAGCAGAATCTTAGACAAAAGTTATTAACTATACTAACTGATGACATACGTTTTTTACGACAAATTATAGAGAAGAAACTTATCATCCTGAACTAAAATGTATTATTGACAGTATTATCAATTTACGTAATTTATCTAGAAATAAAATACTCACCATCTGATTTGGTTTACGTCTGTATCCAGGATCAGCAAAGCTACTCTGAGACATTCCGATGGATCTGAGGGAATGCAAACTCTGTCGTATACTATTCCTCCTCTCAAGCCGTTGAGCTTTTCTGAATTTAGACTTCGTCCACCAGCATGCGACGACAATAATTATTAATATAACTGCTAGAACTAAACTACTTATCACAGATATTGTTATGAAGTCGTCAGCCAGAGGAAGGATCCTAATCTGCACCTTGGGATCTAAAACAAGATTTTTAATTTAGTGTAAGTTGTAGTCTAACAGAGTAAGTTGTAAAGAAAAGTATATGTGGAATGGGGATATATATATATATATATATATATATATATATATATATATATATATATATTTCACGCTCTCAACCACCCGTATGAGGGATTAAATAAGAAATGTTTTCTATACGAATTGATCTAGAGGTAGAGCAAGAATAGAAATGTTTACCGGCATATATATATATATATATATATATATATATATATATATTATATATATATATTATACATAAAATTTATTATTAAAATTTACTACTTTATTATGGCTTTGAAATTACTTAATTAGACTTTAATTAATTTTACAACTTAAAAAGTATATTTTAAGATACATACCTATTTCACAAATAAAAGGACTTCTTCTTTCGCAATTTTCAATTTCTACAGTTTGATAGGCAAATATGGTACACTCATTGATCCTATCAATGTGCTGAACCCAAACCTTATCGGAATAAAGGTACCATTCGTTTTGTCTTCTTAAGAAATCAAATAGAGGCAGATAGTTGATGTTTCCTAGCAGATACGGCATAGAGGCATTATCTTCCTATAAATAGTAACCAAATAAAAATATTTAATCATAATTTAATAATTTTAATTTTAATTTTTTAAGCTGATTCATTTGGTGACATGAAAGTTAGATATGTATACACACCGATATACTTATATAGACAGACTGCCTATGTTGGAATAATTAATACAAACCTGACAAAAAGCTTTAGCTTCCCAAAACGTCATTGGAGCACCAACATACATATAGCAGGTTTCACCGACCAGTTCCCATCCAGGAGGGCATTTACCATCTAAGATCGACTGATTATTCATATAATATGGTGCGTAGATTACTTCCAGTAGTCGTGGATCGTCACTTTGGTCTTTGATTCTTCCTCTCACAGCTAGAGATGTATTGACTCCCCAATAATTGTTCGCTGCATCGATCCTCACGTCCCATAACGGAAAAGTGCTGTAATTGTAAGTTAAAAATAAGCAGGGAACAATAAATGATAGACATAAAAATTTTAGGATAATATTTGAAAACGAAGAAAAATCCCTATCTATCTGGCAAATATTAGGTAATGCGACAGAGACTGTAACCTTCTGTTGTGCGCTAATGCTCTTTCTCGACTATCTAAGGCAGGGATGCTCAAACTTGAACTGCTGGCGATCTACCTCAATATTTTTAGACTACTTACGATCGACTCTGAGGGACTGCAAGTGTGTGTGATGCAGGGTTGTCGTACATACACGATACACCCTACCTACCTAGGTAGGGCGTACCGTAGCATATATAGATATTAGCTTTCTGCACAATATAGGTACATTATTTTAGTCAAGGTTTGGGTTAGGTTTAGTTAGGTTCTTCTCTACAATATCAATGAAAAAACTCATAGTTATTCAAAATTGCGAGTTTATTTGTTGTTACAAAACAAAAGAGTTACATATGGTGTTAAACTTAACTAAGGAGTGGCTTTGGATGTTGAAGCGTGGCACTGCATGTCCTCAGCATACTTTTCATAAGATGGTACGTAACCACTGAGTGCTAATCGCAAGCATGATGTCATCATATGATCGTCAGTTAGTCGATTGCGATATTTTGACTTAATTATCTTCATTTCAGAAAATGCAGACTCGCACAAGTAAGTTGACACAAAAATTCCGTCAGTTGAAGGGCGATTTGCCTTACATTCGGATATTTATCTTCAGATATAAAACGCCAGAAATTTGTATCAGATACTGTAGCTTTGAGATGTATATCTGATATAATCTGCACCAACTCATTTTCAACAGAACATGAGTTCATATTAAACTGACTTGCTATTTCATAATAGCAACTCATATATGATGCTATATTTTCCAATTTACTGCAATCATAAAAACGCATTTCGAATTGTCCCAAAATATTTGATAATTCAGCCTCATACGTATCATAATTCAAATGAGGAATCCTTGCTTTCAAAGACGGAAAATGTTTCAGATCCTTTCTTTTCAGTTGATCTATCATAAGTTGCAATTTACTTTTGAATGCGTTTACTGCGCTAATCATCTCAATAATAGTTTTTCCTTTACCTTGAAGCTCCAAGTTAACGGTGTTTAAGTGCATTGTGATGTCAGTCAAAAATGCCAAATCATTTAGCCATTTTTCGTTTTTCAAAATCTGAGTGTCATCATCTCTTTCGTCTAGAAAAGCTGTTATTTCGGGCAATAATTCTTGAAACCTTTCTAGGAATTTTCCGCGACTCAACCGATGTCGTCCGTGTGAAGAACTAAATCAGTGTGTTCAGCTGACTCCCTATCTTCCAACTGCAACTGAAAGAGCAGGTTGCAGCAAGTTGCAAGCTACGTGCACGGATGGAATTCATAATTTTTGTTGCAATGCCCATAATTTCCTCCGTGTTTAAAACTTTTGAACACAAAACTTGTTGATGTATAATGCAATGGAATGAAAAAAATGAAGGGAATTCTTCATTAGCTTGACACAATGCCACAAAACCGTTTTTGTTTCCAGTCATTGCTGGTGCTCCATCGGTTGTAATGCACATTAATTTGTATATTGGTAGCTCGTAGTTTTTTACAAAATTTAAGAAAACGTCATATATATCTTCGCCACGGGTCTTCCCCTTCAGAGGAATGATTGTCAAAAATTCTTCCTTAGCCAACATGTCATTGAATACCATCCGAATAAAAATACACAGCTGGGCAGTGTCTGTCATATCGATGGATTCGTCGAACTGTAAAGAAAAGTATGTACATTCCATGATATCATGTTTTAGTTTATCTGCGATGTCTTGATTCATGACTTCAATACGCCTTGTGACAGTCGGACGAGATAACTGAAGTTCTCTAATAGCAGACATGATTTCTGTTTTATTTTTAAAATCTCCAAATAAAGTCTCACTCGCTTCAATAAATGCTTCCTTCACCACCGATCCATCTTCAAATGGTTTCTTGTGTTTCGCCAAAATATGAGATATTTTAAATGACGCGATCGTAGCAGCTTTTGATTGTTTGGTTGGTCTTGTGAACATGGATTGTGTGTCTGTCTTTTTTCAAACAAGATATCAAATCACTTACTTTTCGTTTTCTTAATTCACTCTGTGGCGGAAAATCCTTTTCATAGTTTTTATGAACCGTTTTATGATGCCTCTCTAAGTTACCACGCTTAGGTATTGCAACTGACGCACGACAAATAACACAAATGCACTTATCCTTCACCATAGAAAAGAAAAATTCTTCCTCCCAATCCTTATTAAAATGATACGTTTTAGATTTCTTCACTGCACTCATTTTCCACTATTTAATAATAAACTTTGTATCGACGTAGGATCGCTATCAAGTTACAATTCAGAATAACTCCAATTCCTGCAGACGCAACATTTATATCGGCGTGAACGAAAGTCTCGAATGTTCCCGTCAAACGCGCCGCCCGAAACTAGACTGTACTGTCTCTCGTCTAGAAACAACACGGCTTTTCTTTGACAAGTGCCGCGCGTTCCTTTGATAAAGCCACCTTTTGCCGCAAGCAGTGTTATTTTATTACGTAATACATTTTTGTAGTTGATAGAATATCATCCCAAATTTGATTAATAATTATAATAAATATTGAATTAATAAAATAATTAGTTAATATATGTAAATATTAAATATGCTGTGTGGACAGTATTTTGTTGTCCCCACTTCTTTGAATTGCAATGATGCTTAGTCAAGCATTATATGTATTTGTATAGTTCAGTATTAATAAAAACGTTTAACTCTGCTGACAGTAGTTTAGTTACCTACCTACTTATTAAAATTTTTTTTCTTCTCGAGATCTACCCAAAAAGCACTCGCGATCGACCAGTCGATCGCGATCGACCGTTTGAGCACCCCTGATCTAATGTATTTATGATCTTAGTGATCACCTATGGATATGTTGGTTAGTCCCAACAAATCCCAAAGTACAAACACACTTTTGATTGAATAAAAACAAGACGAACTGTCGGCTTGGAAGCTACAACAACTTAGTCATTGCAAAATACATCATTATAAAATACAACCACTTGAGACATTCTGTAAGCATCACAAAGACTGAAAAAAATCATTAGTAAGCTACAGAAGGTTATAATCGCTGCTGCATCGCCCTTGATAATGTCTGCTACAGTTGAAGACGAAACGTGAGAAAAAAAAACAATTCCATATAATGGCCTATAAACATGAAAATCAAAGTAGCGTTAAAAAAACAATATATTGTTTCATATATAATTATTCATAATTCAATACTGATATAGTACTTGTGTATATATTGGGCCACTTTCCAGTGTTTTTGATGAGAAACGATATTTTTAATTTTGTTTTTCAACCTGAACACCATCCCCAAAAATTTAGTCAGACTGTAACATTGGTTGCATATGCAGTGGCCACTTAAATTTTACTTTTTAATTTCAAATATCTTTAGACACACTCAATTCCTTAAGCAGGTACCCTATTATATTATTCTAGATGGCAGAGTAAAGGTATTTGCCATTTAAAAGCTATCAATGCAATGTATCCATTTTTTAATACAATTTTAAACACTAATTTTTCGACAATACAAACAAATATTACTATATCTATTCTTACCTGTTGAATTCAAATCTGCATGCACCATGCAACAAAAAATAAATATTATTTTATTTCCTACAGCTAATAATATTTTAATGTTAACTTAATTAATATTTAGGGGTGTTATCACAAATACACAAGTCTAATGGATTACTACAAGATGTGTCAGAGTTCTTGACCTCTAAAGAGCATCTTTACCATTATGTCATTATGGTTAAGTTAAAAACGTATTAGACAATCGTTATAAAGTAAACTTGATTCCTTAAATTTTCATGTTACTACATGATTGTAATGCAAAAGAGGCATTTACAGGACATGAACTCTTAGACAATTTTGGTACTAGCGATACATACACAATTACTCAAAAAATAGAAACTAACGACCTTCAAGTCTAAATCAACTAAAACTAGCTACAGAAATACTAATAAATAAAATTAGTGTACATGTTTTCAGTCTTGTACGATCAATCCTTGGAAGAATTACTCATACATTAATGTAGGACGCGAAACGTCAATGAGCGGTCTAGGAAGTGAAACAATCCTTTTTGAAATGATTGAAATCTAAAGTATAACCCAAACAACAACGAAAATAACCTAAGATATTTTGGTTAGGTGGTTAGAATAGTTGACATGGACTGATTGATTAAAATTAAGAAAGATCTCGATTACTGAGAAACACAAAACATCTATTAAAACGAAATTAACGATCATCTGAAGAGAACATAAACTTCTGGCATCGTTTCACTAGACTTGTAACACCACATAAAACCTCATTGAAACCGTAATAATTTATTTTTCATTTTGTGGTATTTTCATGCAATTTCCCTTTCAAACAAACCATTCAGTATATACAAAGTGGCCCAAAAGTCTGGAAACGGCTAATTATCTCGTAAAATGCTAATCATAATTGTACAAAATTTGAGGTACACCTATTTTGGGATACGAGAGATTCCATATTTGATATTTACAATGTTGCCAGATTTGCCGTTTTTCTTATATTATAAGTAACTTTGGTTTTTCAAATACATCACCCTGTATATTCAGTCATTATTGGAATCTCATATTCAATACGAGTTCAACCATATGTAACACTTATGATTTTATGTAATCTGGAAGGTCATAAATACATAAAACCGAAGTCTGGCAACGCCTAAATTGTTTCAATAAATTTTTTAATACTAACTATTTTCAAATACATTATAACGTAACAATTGATAGTTTAGAACATTTTTTAACATAGTAGTTACGTTATTAAGTGTTCAAAATGTGCTCAATTTGTGAGTTGACAGCACCCTAATCGATGGTAGAAGGCGTCTACCACATTTTTCCATGATTGTCTAGAAATTATTCGAGATTCATTGATAATTCGTTGCCTTAGCTCCGCAAGACTTGCTGGTTAAGTTTTGTAAATTGAATTTTTCAAGTATCCCTAATAAAAATAATCTTTAGGATTGAAATCGGGTGAACGTGGAGGCCATTCAATTCTACCTTGTCTACCAATTTATCGTCCAGGAAATATCTCATCTAAATATCGCCGAACATTTACTCCAACTATCTGACGTTAAATTTCTTTCGACAAAAAATGACCCAATTGAATAAGTACCTACTATATCTGACCATACATTTAATTTTTGTGGTCTTTGAGTATGTTTTTCACGCATTCAGTCTTCAGTGTGAACTTACGTCACACCAGTACCTTAAATTGTGTCGATTTACACTTCCACACAGTGTGGAAGTTTCATCGAAAAAACATATTCTGTTAACGAAATTTTAATAATTTTCAATTTTATCCATCATTACCTCAGTAAACTCTAATCTACGACCAAAGTCATCTTCACTTAATTCTTGCAATAAGTTAATTTTGTATGATTTAAATTTATTTTTACGTAATAAACGTAAGACTGAAGAATGACCTACATCATATACTTGTGCAACCCTGCCTGGGAATGTATGTGGATCTTCAACAAAACTTTGCTTATATCTGAAGTTTTGTTGTCATTGATATGACGATTGAACTCGTTTCGGTCAACCTGATCGGTATCTATCTTTTACTTCTCCAGATTCCTCAAATCGCCTTACAGTTTTTTGTACCGTCGTCTTATGAATAGGAGAACGGTTTAGAGAACGGCATTTTAGAGAAGCAATTTAAATTGCAGAACTTTTTGAACCACAACAACTGTCAATTTTAGTTCATAATTTAAATGGTGAACAAATGTCAAAATCACAGCATTCTCCATTTAAATATTTAAATTTATTAAAATCTACATATTTTGCACTGTTTTATGTAGTATTTAAGATCTTTCAGACTACATAAAATCAAGTGAACATATGGTTAAACTCGTATTGAATAGCTGAACTCGTGTGAAATTCACACTGAACGCGTGAAAACCATACTCAAAGACCACAAAAATTAAATGTATGGTCAGTTATAGTAGGTACTTATTTAATTGGGCCATTTTTTATCGAAAGAAATTTAACGTCAGATAGTTGGTGTAAATGTTCGGCGTTATTTAGATGAGATATTTCCCGGACGATAAATTGGTAGACAAGGTAGAATTGAATGGCCTCCACGTTCACCCGATCTCAATCCTAAAGATTATTTTTATTAGAGATACTTGAAAAATTCAGTTTACAAAACTTAACCAGCAAGTCTTGCATAGCTAAGGCAATGAATTATCGATGAATCTCGAATAATTTCTAGACAATCATGGAGAAATGTGGTAGACGCATTCTACCATCGATTAGAGTGCTGTCAACTCACAAATGGAGCACATTTTGAACACTTAATAACGTAACTATTATGTTAAAAAATATTCTAAACTATCAATTGTTACGTTTTAATGTATTTGAAAATAGTTAGTATTAAAAAATGTATTGAAACAATTTAGGCGTTGCCAGACTTCTGTTTTATGTATTTAAGACCTTCCAGAATACATAAAATCATAAGTGTTACATATGGTTAAACTCGTATTTAATAGGAGATTCCAATAATGACTGAATATACAGGGTGATGCATTTGAAAAACCAAAGTTACTAGTAATATAAGAGAAACTGAAAATCTGGCAACATTGCAAATACCAAATAGGGAATCTCCGTATCCCAAAATAGGCGTATCTCAAATTTTGTATAAGTATGTACTTTGTAGAATTTTTGATATTTTCTTAACAACTCTCGATTTTGGTCGATCAGCATCATTTGTTTACCACCACTAACCGTTTCTCCGACGGATCGGAGTTTAAATACCACTGTCACAGAATAATAAATAATCAGAATGCCCACTCTGCTTGAAAAAAATAAGTACGCGCATCTCGTTCGCGTGGACGGAATCAGCCATGTTTTAAACGGAACCAGTGCTGTTCAGTGACATTTTATCTGTTCAGTAGACGGTTTAATTTATTTACGGCAACTAGAGACATACTATGCACTATTTTAGTCGTACTTTTAGTTGAAGAATAGATTAAGTTATTTCAAATGTACTAAATTATTAATCTCTAAAAATTTAAATTAGAGTTCTGTCGTAGATTGTCACAAATTTCTCAATTCGAGTCTGTTTCCGTTTAAAATATGACAATCGCGTGCTGACAAACTTCAAAAGCGGCATCTGAGAGTGGGATTTCTGATTGCTATTTATTCTGCGCCACTGTAACTTGAACACTAATGATCCAATTGGATAACATTTTGACAGGTGACGCCTTTGTATATCATATTAGGTTTTTTTTACTCGTGGCGCCATCTGTAGGTTAGCTCCAAAACTTATTGTGTGAAGTGGTAATCACGAATTTCAAATAGATATATAGGATATTAGAATAAAAAAGTTATATTCCGTGATGAAAAGAATAATAAATGTATCCCGGAATGATTAAAAAGTCGCTCTAATGTTAATGTGTCATTCATTACTAACCTAAAAATTCTATTTTTAAGTAAGTTAATATTAACATCTCAATCAAAGCACAAAACATAATTTACAAACAGAGAACCTGATAAATGAAGATTCTGAGAAGAATTCTGATATGAGAAGCAGCAGTTAGTCCCTTAAGAATGTAACACATAAAACAATGATACCTGATAACCTGATAATCAGGAAAACCCACAGTAAACAACGAGCAACCTTGTTACAATGATATGGATGTTATATCAAAAGGGACCAGAGGAAATCAGAAAGCTTGTAAGTTTGAATATGTCAGCAAAATCTCTTTTCCTAGATCTAGAACCCTTATATCAACTAACCAAGATCCACGTAAAATAGGAATTCTGTATTTGCGAATACAATCTACTACGTTCTCATTGACTTAATACAATCAATTGCAATATCAAATTCCTATCTCAAAATGAGCAAAAAAAGATATTAAATTTTACTAGACATAAGAAATATCATCTTATAAGATGATTTAGTCAGACAGTTTCTGCAAAAATAAAAAGAACCAGTGCAATACATATTATAAGATTGCAGAGCATTGTTCTTCAAATGTATTGAGTTCCCTGAAGGGTTTACTCTTATACCGTCTAACATAAAGAACGTACCGAAACAGAGTTGGTCAATTTTACAAGGTGCTAAAACAGCCTAAACGAATCTACATAATCTACAACGACTGAAGACGAATTGTAACTGAAAATAATTTCAAAGATCCTACAAGAATTCGTGCTGATCAACAGCTTATGTAAATATCGATCTTCAGTGCTATTATAAAAAAGAAGACAATTTTTATCAAGTATAAATTTCTTAAAATTGTGGAATATCTTATATAAAATTAGATTTTACAAAAAGTTATTAATACTTACAAAGATCGATTGACAGTGATCATTTCGTAATCGTTATCTGGATCAAAGAAGATGTTATCAACGTAATGTTGTCCAGCCGTTCCTGCTACAACTGTCGATCTGCTGTCACGTTCCACCGCAAAGTTGCTAAAAACAAAGTTTATAAATATAAGTTTCGCCTTAAAATTGACATTTACTCTCTATTCAATTTTCTCTAGCAACTACCAATTCTTAGACTTTACAAGTAGAAGAGAGTTTTAATTTTTTTATAAAAATTATTGTAAAATAAATAAATTTTTTTATAGATTTAGATTTGTAGGTATAATAAAGTAACATTGAACATACGAGGCTATCTAGAAAGTATCAAACCTTCGTTCATAATTGAAAACATTACAGCGCTCTCTGTGAGATAACAGCGAATTTAGTACATCGCAGTTACTACCAGTAATAGTATGCCTCGTAGTAGTTTGCAATGCGTTTTGATTTAAACTGGAAAACAGTTGTACGAAAAGTATTCAAATAATGCAAAACATGGCCAAATCAGTTTAAGAAGAATCACAGATCTGTTGACTGTGATCCACGTTTTGGTCAACAACACCGAAAAATATAAAACATGTGGGATTTGTAATGAAACAAGATTGTCGTTTGACTGTGATCGTAAACTGGTGTTTCCAGAATTCTAACCGATAATTTTGGAATGATTTGTGTATGTCAAATTACACGAGAGAACAGAAAAGATTCGATTAGAAATAGTCTTGAATAATTTGGAAAGGACTTAACAATGAAAATGTACTTAAAGGGACCATTACTGATGATAAGACGTTGGTTTGCGATTATGATCACGAAACAAAACGAGTTTTTGAAGTTATACTTCTATACTCACGGTCGGCGTTGGAAATTTGCATGGGAGTGAATCTGTGAAACCATTACATATGTAAGATAATGAGTAAGAGGGAGACAGAAGATATATTTTCTTTTTCTTCCTCTCTCGAGAATAAAAATGTTCCTTTTGTATATATATATATATATATATATAATATTATATAATATAATATAATATGTATTAATATTGTTATTTATGTAATATGTTTTGTATTATTTATTAAACGTTTATAATTATTTTAGGCTGTTGTATTTCAAAATAATCACAGTTTGACGGAGAACTATCAATTTTGAAATCCGTTAGTGTCATGTCCAATTGGCAAATCCTTTACGTGTTTAGTTCATACGCCGGTGTTTGTAAGTTCGAATCTCAATATGAATTTCCTCTTTTATTTTTGAAATATTTAAAAACCTCACGTTAATATTATTAAATATATGTAATATACGCAAAAATGCTCAATTTTAAAATAAAATGAAAATTTACAACATAATCCGAGTTGCTTTTTTATTTTTATCTTCGTAAAGTAAGTTATGTATATTGGCAGTTTTAAATACTTATAAATATTACATTTTAATTTATATTGTATTTTTATATTGAATTATGTTGCAGTGTATTTATTGTATTTTAATTTTTATATTAATAACAAAATAAACAATTAATTTTACTGCAGAGTATGTGTAAAAAAATTTTTTTGCAGTCAACTCCTTTTATACATATATGAAAATAAAAATATATATTTTCATTAAAATATTGATATAATCCTTCATTTACTAGATTCCTGGTATATGCACCATATACCTGTATACCTAATTATTTTACCCTTTCTTATCTCTCTCTTACCTATAGCATTAAATATAAATGATTGTGCAGATTGACTCCCATATAAATTTGTAACGGCGAACTCGTGTATAGAAGTATAACTTCTACCGGCTGTCCCATTGGATTGCCACACCCGTTTTTTTATATAAAATATACTTACTTATAAAATCCATTGTGCGTTGTTGTCTGATATATATTCAACCTCACTCTATCAAATCCAGATACCTCCAAATTCTGTCGTCCAATATTTCGTTTGACGTAGTTGTAGGTAAAATTGGACACTACTTGTTTTAGAACAATGTTGTTGTGGTACTGAGCATAGTTTCTGGTGAAGTAGTTTCTGTATATAGTAACTTCCTGATAGGGTGACGATTTTCTACCTTCTATGTATAAAGTTGGAAGGTTCGAATTGTTGACAAAGAGATTGTTGTGAATATACCCTCTCAAAGAGGTGGCTGAACCTCTAGAATCGGATTTTATGTACAGTCCTCCCTGATTTTGCTCTACCAAATTACTCTAGAAAATATAAATAAACCTTTATAGATATTGAAAAATGTTTCTTGATGATAAAATGATCAAACCTTACATTTTTCTGTCGCGATATTCATAATTTATTTTTTTTTTGCTTACCCTGAAAAAGATAGTTTGAGTATTTTGAACATCAATTTGTAAGCCAGATTTACAAGTCGTGAAATTTCCATATAATTTTTTACAGTTGTTTTTGAACTGATTTTTTTCTACTGTAAGAATTGGATTAACCTCTCCAGATGCCATGTAAGTAAGTCCACTTTCAGCGTTGTTACTAATAATTGATCTAGTGATGTTGTGCTGTATATCTCGGTCTGAAAAAATAATGATTGTTGATAAAAAAATACCAATTGTTTTCAACAGCTAATATATTATGTCCTTAAAACAAAACAAATAGAAAATAAACATTGAATTATAGCGAGTCTATATTATATGTAGTGAGCTAAATATACAATGAACACCTCAGAATAAATTGAAATTAAAAGTTGGGTGAGACTGGGTTGTGCATTGTCACCACTCCTCATCAACCATGCTATGGTCAACTGTACATCAATTATTACCACAGGTATAAACAGTGGCGGATCTAGACATTTGCTTGGGGTGGGGGACTTTCAAAGAAACACCAACCAAAAGACAAAAAAATTAACGCAATAACGCAAACTACATAAAAGACATAAATAATAGGTTTTCTTTGATTTTGGATCCTTTGGGGGGATTTCCACATTCCCATGTATATCCGCCACGGAAATGGAAATAGAATAATAGGATTTGCAGCTTCCACGGGCATTAACTGTCATTAGAAATCACCGAGGATACCGGACCATCAATATTAAGAGAAGAAGTCATCTATGCCATCAAAAACACAAAAGAGGGTAAAGCTATTGGACCAGATGATGTGCCCATCGAATTATTAAAACTCATCGATGAAGATGTTATTGATGTAATGGTTGAACTCTTTAATCTAATATATCAGACTGCCACAATCCCCAGACAATGGCTGCAATCAACCTTTGTAGAAATTCCCAAAAAACCAAGTTCAACAACTTGCTCAGACCACAGAACAATAGCTTTAATGAGTCACACACTTAAAACATTTTTGGAAATAATTCACAGCAGAATTGTTAAAACTCTTGAATATGAGATTAGTGACACACAATTTGGGTTTAGAAATGGTATGAGTACAAGAGATGCTTTGTTCGGCTTGAATGTGCTGGCTCAGAGATGCATGGACATGAATCACAACATGTACTTATGTTTTGTAGACTTTGAAAAGGCATTTGATAAGGTTCAACATAAAAATCTTGTAGATATATTAAAAAGCAAAAATAATATCTAATTTATATTGGAATCAAACTGCCAAGGTAAGAGTTGACATCCAGTAGACAAAAAATATTAAAATACAGAGAGGAGTCCGCCAGGGTTGTGTGCTATCCCCACTACTTTTCAATGTTTACAGTGAAGCGGTATTTCAAGAAGCACTCTTAGACTCAATAGAAGGTATATCTATCAATGGATAAGTTTTGAATAACTTACGTTTTGCAGACGATATAGTAATAATGACGAATAACAACAATGATTTACAGAACGTAATGCAACGTCTTAATGAACGATGTCATGAGTACGGACTGAAGATAAATTTAAAGAAAACTAAACGCATGATCATGACTAAATCTGCACATGCAAATATCCAATTGACTATGGAAGATACTGCAATTGAGAGTGTTATTAACTATAAATACTTAGGAACATGGATAACATCAGATGTAGACCAAACCAAAGAAATTAAGACACGTATTAAAATAGCACGTACATCATTCATTAAACTTAAAAAGAGAATGCTTCGATGTTACGTGTTCTCTCCTCTTCTTCTATGGCTTGGAAGCGTGGACACTAAAACAAGTCCATCTGAATAAGTTGGCCGCCTTTGAATTTTGGTGTTACAGAAGAATCCTACGAATATCATGGATTCAAAGAATGTCAAACGTGGAAGTAACTAGAAGGATAGGAAATGAGGCGGAAATAATACTAACTATTAAAAGATGAAAACTTGAGTACTTAGGACATGTGATGAGAGGGCAAAAATACGCATTATTACAACTTATTATGCAGAGCAAAGTCCGCATAGCCATGATGATTTCCAACCTTCGATAGAAGATGGAACTTAAAGAAGAAGAAGGAAACTATAATTTCCGTTTGAGTTCACTCTTCCGAAGATAATAAATACTGAAATGAAGCTCGGCAAAGACCAAAAAAGTCTAGCAATCGAGCATGAGCGGTGCATTAAGGAACAGGCTTAATGACCTGTAAAGGCAAAACAAGTTTGGTCTGCAAGGTCAAACTTGCAGACCTTTCTTTATCTAAAATCTACATGGATACTTACTGAATCCAATAGCCGAAATTGGCAACGTAACCACCTCCGCTATAAATCCGTGAACCGAAGAAGCTCCATTGGCAAATAACTTTACACTCAAACTTGGCAATCTAGACTTGAACAACTTTTTCTCATTCCCAGTTGACATGGTTATAGTATCAATTACGGTAGATGATACATTGTAAATATCCCCATCGTACATTTGCAAAAAGTCTGGTATTCCATACTTGACAGTAGAATTAAATAGATCAAATTGCAGCAGCCTCATGCCTAGTGGTTTAATATCATAAAAACTCTTAAATATTTTAATACAATTGACAGGATGATTGTCATATTTGTAGTAAACTAGAACCCTTTCTTGTACTCTTATTTCTTTGTGAGTATCACAAATGTCTATAAGACTAAAAAGATTATAAGGCACGCGTAGGTCTCTCAAGGGAGTAAAGCTAGATTCATCTGACTCTCTGCCTTCTCCAGAAAGAGATAGTATATTAAGACCTCCACCTAAAGAATTTTGAATATTGTTATATAGTAAATTCATTGTTTTCGATGGAGATATTAGATCTATTCCATTGTAAGCAGATCCGTCGACATCAACATAATTTATTTTAGGACTTCTTAACACACTTTGTATGGCTGAAGACTTTTCGTTATGTAGAATACCAGCACCTTGAATTTTAACATATTCCAAAGTGGATTCATACGATTGAACCGTTGAATGAGTATGAATATCGTGAATCCTATAACTATATTCTTGTCGTTCAAATTCAGCATCAGTAAACCGAATTCCACCCCAATAATTATGTTTTCTTGTCTGTCTCTCGCAATGAATAAAAACAAACTTTGAATTCCATTCACATTTATGTCGATGGCCAAATTGCTGACCATTCAGTCTTATTGGACAACTTTCGTATTGACCTTCAGTTCCTTTACATTGCAGAGGCTCTGGCCATGTCCAAATTCTCGATAGAGAGTTGCTGTGAAAATCGATTCTAACTCCAAAGTCGAAAAAGGCTGTAAGAGGATCAAACCCGAGTTCCCGGCAAACAACTTGGGCATTTCTTTCGGTGAATCGGGAATCACACATTGGAATCCATTGCAAAGTCGTCTTGTTGAAATATTCCAAAAATCCTTCATTTGGTAGTCTTTCGTCGTTTTCTGCACAGCTCTGACTTTTGCATAATCTGAAAAAAACCCAACCATATTAGTTATAATTAATTTAGAAATATAAATAACATAATAAAGAAGTTACAAAACTCCCTGAACATGATTTCCTATATAGATGACACAATAATAATATCTAAAACAGAAAGCGAAGTCCAAATGTAAGTTTACATTGCGGATACAACATGTTTCACTCTATGCAGCATTGTTCGTCCAGAAAGAGAGTAGAAGTCGTCATTAGGTCGTGTATGGTTAATCTCCATAGATCAATGTCCCTGGTCATTTCTCTTAATTCATGAATTCCTGTGATTTGGTCAATACATCTCATTGGGATGTTCCTTGTAATCTTTGATCTTCTATCTTTGTTTGAATGATAAGTTTGTTCATATTTTCTTCGACTGTTAAAAGTATTTTAATTGTTGTCGTTGAACTTTGCTGAATAGCATTTTACTGATCTTTAGTTCTCTTAAAATCCCTTAAAATCGTATTACTTTTTCCTAATCGGAATTTTCATTGATGTCTATTTTTCTCCTTTCCGATTGTATGCGTCTGTATGTATTGGGATATTTAAGATGACCAATCGCATTTTTAGGGTCATTAAAATTTGGGTTCAAAAAAAGATCATGGAGGGATGAAGTGGACGAGGTCACGAAAAGATGAGACCTTAGAGATAGAGAATGGCAGAACAGAAAGGACTGGAGACGTTGGCTAAAAGAAAGAAGGCGGCGACAGCTGTAAAAATCCTTGTATAGATAGATAGATACAATTTGGGTATTATTCCAAATTTTGGTTACCTTGCCTTTGCTAGATCCTATTTGCATTTTATCTCTTCCAGAAATGTCCCTGTATTTGTGATCGTTCAAAATCTAATATTAAATAAACTTTTAGGGAGAGCCTAAACCATGGAAAGATTGTTAAACTACGTCAGAAGAAAGCTTGCTCCAAATCATTAATAGATCATAATGTAACTATACTCAAGTTATCAGGGCACAAGCCAATGAAGACCAGACTGATGTCATTGTCCATGTTCTGAATATTGTTCTGTGGCAATGCCAGTAAGTATTGCCAAAATACGTATTTATTGATGCATTACTGCGAAGGAAATATTTAGTGAAGCCTTGGAAAATTACAATCATGGAATACTTCTAAATGAAGAACGCCTAAACCACATCCAATATGCGGATGATACCTTTACTTCTGCAGACTTTATCAATCAGATAGTTCTGTCTGATTGGTAAAGAATCCTGCTTGACAAAACAAATTAGGTAATTACAGATAAGCGAAGAGGGGAAAATTTCAAATTAAAAACTTCTTAGTCCCCCTTGCTAAGAAAAGTAAATTATCTTTAAGCTTCTATTCGCCTTAGGATTTTTTTGTTAAAAAAGATACTGCATTAAAATAATAATTTCAAATAATCGAGAGTAAAATGGGCTAGCCTTCACGTGGTGTACCCTGGACAACGTGATTATATCACAGCTAAATAGTCTACAAACTTGGCTAACTGACTATCCCTTATAATTTTTTTGTTACTAACACGTGCAACAAAGCGATCAAATAAACGACTTATCTAGGAGCCAACCGCATAGAAGATTGAGATAATCAGTCCGGATCTACCAGTTAAATATTGAGAGAATTAGTCAATCCAAATCCGAATACTTTTCAAAGTTTCTTCTAGACAGAAACGTCGATGTGGTACTCTAGCAGAAAAGAATTCATCCAGGGTTTTCAATAAATAGGTGCAATCTGGATCACGTATATGACACCCCTACGTACGTCCAAAACGATAATCAACATGCAATATATTGTCTGCAATGATAATATAAGTCATAAAGGTTTACAAAAACAATACATCAAATTAAAACTAGCCGAGTATAGTACTTGAAAATAGAGAACAACTTGAACAAACCTTAAACTCTGAAAGAGAATGCAATGATATAGAACAGCTATGGGAAACGACTGCCGAAATAATAACCAAGATAGCGGACAATCTCTTTAGAAGGAGTAGGCAGAAGAGGGTAAAAACATGGTATGAAGAGGAATGTCGGAAACAACTGAAAACAAGACAAACAGTAAGGAAGACTTGGATACAACTGCAAACAGACCAAAGTAAAAAGGAATATGACGACTGCCGAAAAGAAACAAGAAAAATAATACGCACAAAGAAAAGAAACTATGAAACGGCCCAAACCAGGCTCCAGCGAATTCTATAAAGCAATTTCCTCTGAGAAAAGGGGACATAGAACCAATTCCATCCATAGACTGAGAGACAATCGAGGCCGTATGATAATCGACGATAAAGAAGTAACTGAAGAATGGAAAGAGTATTTTAGGGACTTTCTAAACATCATACATGAAGAACAGCACAAAGAAGAGATCTATATCACAGCGGACATGCCCGTCAAAAACCTCTCCTTTGAAAAAACCCAAAAGGCCTCAAATAAGCTAAAAAATCACAAAGCGCCGGGTACGGACAAGATACCAGCAGAACTTCTGAAATATGGAGGAGACGCACTACATCGAAAAATCCACCAGCTAATAACGCACATATGGTTAGAAGAAAGGATACCAGCACGATTGAAGGAAAACATAATAGTGCCCATTCACAAAAAAGGGGACAAAACAAAATGCGTGAATAATAGAGGAATTTCACTCCTAAATACGGCATATAAAACCCTCTCAAACATCATTCTTAGTAGATTCTAATCCCTTATGCTAAAAATGTCCTAGGCGAATACCAAGTCCGTTTTAGGGCAAACAGATCAACAATAGATTGATCAACAAAGAAACTAATTCGGATGACCAAAGTCTGTATTGAGAGTGGAATGTCTAAAGTACGTGTAAATAATAAACTATCTGGCAGCTTTGAAATCAACAGTGGATTCAAACAGGGTGATGCATTATCTCCACTATTTTTAAACCTTGTATTAGAGTAAGCCATGAGGTCGGCCGAAATAAAAACAGAATTGCTATCGGTTCAAGGTCCCAAGCTGTTATTCGCATATGCAGATAACATATATCTCGTTGGAGACTATCCACGAAAGACATCTTCAACAAGGTGGAAGGTGCAACAAGTGAAGTAGAGCTGAAGATTAATGAAGAGAGGACGAAATATATATGTAAAATAGAACGACACGACTAGACAGAATAGGACAAAATGTGACGGTCAACACCTTCAATTTCGAAAAAGTACAACGTTTTAAGTATCTGGGGGCCGTAATCACAGCTGACAATGATGTTACTGAAGAAATAAAAGACAGAATCCAATCTGCAAACCGCTGGTCTATTTGCACTGGATAAGCTCATAAAATCAAAAAATCTTACAAGAAGTTCAAAGATCAAAATCTATAAATCCATCGTCAGACCGGTAATAACATACGGATGCAAACGTGGACTATGACCAAAGCAAACTAAGAAACGCTCAGAACGAAAAATACTTAACTTACCGAAAAATTTTCGGACCTCACCATGACATCGCCACAAACCAGTATAAGATCAAAACCAAAATCGAATTAAAAGCACTATAGAATGACGCCGATATTGTCCAAGACATTAAATCACAGCGACTAAGATGGGCAGGCCACGTGCATAGACTGCATAACGATAGACTTGTAAAACTGGTATGGGAGGAGAGTCCCACAGGCAACTCGGCCGTCCCAGAATGCGATGGAGAGATAACATACAAGCAGATCTCCGAAAAATGAACATTCCATTTGACCTTAGGTTGGTGGAAGACCGAACAAATTGGAAAAAAGTTGTACAGTCAGCCAAGACCCACCCAGGGCTGTAGCGCTGATGATGACGTGATGATGATGATGAGTACAATACTTCCCATATGTAAACATACAACGATATATGCCGGATACTTAAATAGCCATCACGAGACGTGACGTTATGCCCAGATTAATGAACATGGAGAAACGCTTGCGGAATGGGATAACGAAAATAATTTGATACCTAGAAAAGGTGCAGATTTTATTCAACCACCTAGTGCAGATATTACAATCAGGAAAACCATTGCCTTCAGAAAAAAAAGGTTGCTACTGACTTTTCACACAGCCTAGATCTATCATCTTAGACTGGTGATAATGCATAAGAGACTTAGATAAATGTATCCTGTTTATGGCACCACCACCTAAATACTATCAACGTTCTAAAAAAGCTACAATTACCAAAGCTATAAAGCATACTCATAGGGGGTTTAAAAGGTAATATATTCCAGGATGGAATGAACAATTTGAACAGATTTACGAGGACTTTATCAGTGAGTATTGAATTTCACTCAATAAGTACGAAGGCATGGAACCTGCTAGGCAAACTCGGTGGTACCACAGCGCCAGCACAGAAAAATCCAACTGTAACACCAAACAAAATTGTAAACAACATTGTCATAATTTCAAACTACTTATCTTGAAGATTAAACGTGAACTCAAATCATTTAAAGAGACCATTCATGTTTTTCAGTATAATCCAGCTAGCACTCCTTAGTTGCACATACAAACTTCTTAAACAATTTGTTCATAATAGACTTGGTGGTATTATTACCAAAAATTTACCAATTTTTAGGTAATTTACCAATTTTTTTACCGAACAGGCGCGCTTTAGTTCTGGCTTTAAAATGGCAAAGGAAAACATAAACATGCAATTCGCAGATACCAACCTTATACCTAAAAAGTATCCAAATAAATTAAGCATAACATTTGATCAAAAACATCTAGAAAATACCGCTGTCAAAATCAGAACTCGCAATAATTTATTCCAAAAACTCAGCGGTACTACTTGCCACAACATGATGCACTTCATCTATTGCCTTACTAGTTAGTCTCTAGCTTAATACTGCACTCTAGTTTGGACAAATAGAATTACCAATCCAAGAATAATTCCCACAGCTGCGGTGAATTGGACTAAAATCAAGAAATCCATCCAGACGCATAGCCCAACAACTTCAAAACAATAACTATTGCTCTATAAAACAGTTGTCTAGGTCGGAACCAACAGACAAATGACCAACTACAGACCAGATTTGAGGATTTTACCTGCAATTATCCGCATTAAATCGAATGCGCACTGGTCCACATTCTCTCTGCAAATAAGCAAGAGCAACATCACCTCAGTGTGACTGTGGCGCCTCTAGACAGATGATCCAGCACATCTATGATAAATGTCCCTTACGAGCACATACATCGAATGTTCCGACTTCAAGGCATCCCCGATTGCGTTAGAATATTATATATATATATATATATATATATATATATATATATATATATATATATATATATATATATATATCAACAAATAAATCTCAAATAATGTATAACAGTTTCACACAAATGTGATCACCAGAACACAAATGTGGATAATAGCCAGAGTATATCCTTTATTATTTTTCAAACATGTTAGTAGATAAACAACAAGCTCCGTGGCGTAGTCGGGGGAAATTCTGCTCCAGACTCATACAAAGAATATGAGCTGACGTGACAATTTCAGTAGATCTGGTGAAATTTTATTTTTTAAAGGCGTCCTTGTTCAGATATACCGAGTATAGTTCAAAAAAGTGTTCCTAAACAGCTTAGCGTACAGGGACATGCGGTATATTTCAGAATAGGAATTAACGAGTAGAATACGATGACATATGATGGCAAATCTAAGATGGCGACGTGAAATAAACGCCTTAAACTTAAAGCGCCTAAACGGCCTAGGATTTACTAAATGGAATACGATCACATTGTTAACTCTGAAAAACTGAATCAATTTTACCATTAAGACAACATTGGTTTTCGTTTTATTACTTATAAAATTAATTTTTATAGAGTATCTGTCAACTATAACAATCAATATTTTAGTAATAATAATTCAAAAATTACCTTATAGAATCTTGACCATACAAGTTCTCAATTTGCCTTTTATTTCTTGTATTAATTGCTCCATCGTTTCTTAGTTCCAAGTTTCCAATTCCAGTTAAAGGCCTCATTATAATTTCTGATCCTAAATACCCTCGTGCGTTAAGTATCCCCAGAACTAGAATACCCACATTAGAGGCAAACTCCAAAACAACACCCGGGTAAATGGTCAAAGTCACGTTGGGCATTACAGTTATATCAGATTTAATGACATAGGGGCGCCCTCTATTTGTCAGTTTTAAGTCTTCGTACAGTCTTCCGCCCAAGGCGTCTAAATTAATAGAGTTATTCGAACTAAAGCTTACTGAATAGCTTGCCTGGAAATTATCTTCTAGAAGATAAGGTTTGTACTCAGCAATGGCGTGATCATTCCAGTCATCAAAATCGAAAATTTTTTCTTTAATATCACTGTCATCCCTAGTGCCCCACCAGTTCTCCTTTACATCAAGATAGTGGTTTATCTTAGCAGTTTTTATTCCAGCCAATAATTGGTACTCTAAGAAATTATCAGCAAACAAGTTTCTATTGATTCTAACTTTCTGAATTCCTCTAAAGCCTACGACACAAGTAGGCTCGTGATTGACTTGTAAAACACCACTTCTTCCTCTCATCACGCGTTTATTGCTTCTCAACTCGTTGTACATAAAAACAGCAGGAACGTTACCAATTATTTCAGATTGACTGTTAGAGCTGAACTCCATAACGTATTCCCCATTGTTATTAAGGAACTTATTACCAACAATTTTTAGTTTTTTCTCCATCCCCCTCAAGGCAAACAAGCCTGTTTTACAATAATTTTCTTTAAAAACGTTGTTGGTTATATTCACTACAGCGAAGTGGCCGTCGACTACTATTTCAAAATTGTTATTGTTGATCCATGTGTTGTTGTCCATAAAAACAGAGTGAGTGAAGTTTTCGTTATACTGCCATACGTAAGGAAGTGCTACGTCGAAACCTCCAGCTGGAAAAGAAAAACATTTAAATAGAAGAGAATTAAATTAAAATTTGTGAAAACTAAAGAGCCGGTGGTATCCAAATTTCACAAACAAAATAAGGCACATTTGCTGTTTGCAAGACGGTCAAGAAAATAACAAGCAAATTCAAGAAGAAATCAATAGAAAAAATCAAAAATGATCAAAGAGACAAAATCGTAGATATCGAACAAATCAAATTAAAAATCCACAAGGAATCTACGTTCCTGTAGTTGGCTGTATACCATATATTAAAAATTTTTATTAAAAATCCTTTGTAAAAGGTATATATTAAGAACCAAACGGGCTAAGTTAAACAGACAAAAAGATTTCGGAATCCATATTCCATCATCAGTGTCTAGGAGAACATGAATGTAGCCACTAAATATATGGGTAACAACCCGTTAACAAATAATTAGTTACATTTATTTTTCAAAATTTCTTATAATTATTTAAGATGTTAAAGTTACCGTTGGATTAGGTAACATGGCGACATATAGCTCCACGTTGAAGTTGCTAGTCTTGAGACGGTGTGTCTACGAAGACTGTATGGAAGCAACTGAATCAAATTAAATGTACGTTTTTACTGGGACTTCTGTTGCGATCATAGTTGAACGATCGTCGCTAAGCAATGATCGCTAAGCGATGATCGCAAGCGGAGTATTTTTACTGAAGCGATGATTTGTTTAGTGAGTTTTTCGTTCTCTAGTGAAAAAGTTGTATTGTCGCAGCGATGAGCGTATGAAAAAGAAAACAATTGTTAAAATAGCTGCCAGCAGAAAAAATGGACGAAGAAATGTTAAGTGTTCAAGATTAGACAAAAATTCAATATTTAAAAAGAGACAATAAGAAGTATACTTCAAACTTTTGATAAACAACCATTTATTAGTGGATGATATTTTGTGTTAAGTTTAGTAAAAGATATGAAAAAGACGTTTACAAACTGTATTCCATATCCAGTGTCTCCAGAAGAAATCTCTCATATAAAAAACTCTCAAAATCACATACACACACATAAGTTCCTATAGTTGCTCAGCGTTTGCAACTGTGTCTATCGAAATCCATCGAAAGATATCCATCGAAATCGCTATGAAATAAACACACTGTATATAAAGAATGAATAAATAAATAAGTTGATATAAGGTTGAATGCCCGACTAAATGAACTTTGATCAAATGAAAGGCAGATATCGAGCACTGTTTTATTAATTAAATCTTGCCCAAGTACTTTCGCTTCCTAGAGCATCTCCGAGGGCATTTCGTCAATTTTGGCCTATCCAACAATCGCAGAATGTCATAAATATAAAATTGTAAAATGATAACAGGCTCTCTCCTGTTATCATTGTGTAAAATAAATAATTAATTATATACAGGGTGAGTCTTGAGGAACTTTACATACTTCTACCATATGTAGAGAGTCCCTCAGGGAGCATATCATGTGGCCACTAAAAAATGTCAACACCTCTTCTTTATTAATTAACAGGGTGATTTGTGTAATTGACCATTTATTTCATTTTACTGTAGTGTTTATACGGCTTATTTGATTTTTTTAATTTTTGCATGATACAGTACACTACTATCAAGCATTCGACTGGTATAAGCTAAACTAAAAAATTCCACGACTGGCTTTGGAAAAATTAATTTAGAGATTCGTATTAAATATTACACCCTGTATATATATTTTTTTTAAAATGCAATAAGTGATTTTCAAACTACATAAATAGCCAATGAAAACAATTATTACTTTCGTTCAAAATGCCACATCAGTTTTCGACCACAGAATATGCAGACATAATATTTGTTTTAGGAGTGTCATTGGAGTCATAGGAGTGTCATTTACCCATATGCCCAATGGGCATATGGGTAAATGACACTCCTATATATACAATCCTCTTCGCAGACGACCAGGTAGTTCTTGCCGAGGACCTACAAGATATGACGTACATGATAAACAAACTAATAGACGAATTCAAAAAATGGGGATTAGAGGTTAATACCGAAAAGATACAATACATGAATATAGGAGGCATCGGTCAAGACATGGAAACAGAAAGCGGATTAATTAAAAACGTTGATCAGTACGAATATCTCGGAGTTACACTAAGCGAAGACGGGAGAGACGACAAAGATATAAAAAGAAAAATAGGAAAAGGAAAAAACATGATAAAAACACTACATCCGATCCTGTGGAATAAAACTTTAACTAAGAAAACAAAGAAAAATATATATCAGGCTATGATTCAGCCGGTGCTGACGTATGGGTCAGAAGTATGGGTCAGAAGTGTGGGTCTTTAACAATAATATGTCACAAAAACTCCTCTCAACGGAAATGATGTACTGGAGAAGATGTTCCGGGTTAACTTTGTTTGACCACATAAGAAATGAAAACATAAGAGAGAGAATGAAAGTAATGAACACAATAATGGATACGATAGCCGAAAAACAATTAAAATGGTATGGACACCTAAGACGGATGAACGAAGAAAGGATACCACGAAAGGTTTGGAACTGAAGACCTACAGAGAAATAAAAGGGGAAGGCCAAGAAAGAAATGGATATCCAATATTCATATAGAAATGGAAAATAGAGGTCTTGAAGAAGGAGACTGGGCCGATAAGAAATTATGGCGATTGGGATGCGAGAAGTTTTAATTTTGATATTTCCGCGGGAGCTGTATGTTATATCAATGGTGTTCCGGGTTTGACTCCGCGTTAAATGTTGTTGGTTTTGATGAAAACCATTTTGACGACGTTTCGGCAAGATCTCACTTGCCATTTTCAAGTCTCTCTGGATGGTCTGCTTCTTGTCCTTCACTTCCACTCGAACATCGACAAGAAGCAGACGATCCAGAGAGACTTGAAAATGGCAAGTGAGATCTTGCCGAAACGTCGTCAAAATGGTTTTTATCAAAACCAACAACATTTAACGCGGAGTCAAACCCGGAACACCATTGATATAATATATATATATATATATATATATATATATATATATATATATATATATATATATATATATATATATATATAATATTTGTTTATGGATTCTGTAATGGGAATGGTAGGGCTGCTAGTAGAGAATATTGCAGAAGATTTCCTAATCGTCGAACTCCCAGTCATCCAACATTTGGGTCAGTTTTTAATTATTTGCGAGAAAATGGCACTTTTCCTAGAGGAACAACAGAGCGACATGTAGATGAAGCGCAGGAAGATGACATTATGGACGCCGTTACTATGAACCCTACAATAAGCACTAGACAAGTAAGTCAAGAACAAGTAAATGCTTGGTAGTAGTGTACTGTATCATGCAAAAACTTAAAAAATCAAATGAGCCGTATAAACACTACAGTAAAATGAAATAAATGGTCAATTACACAAATCACCCTGTTAATTAATAAAGAAGAGGAGTTGACATTTTTTAGTGGCCACATGATGTGCTCCCTGAGGGACTCTACATATGGTAGAAGTATGTAAAGTTCCTCATGACTCACCCTGTATTTCTTCTTTATATACAGAGTGTTTATTTCACAGCGATATCAAAATATAAATAGTCATAATTCGTTAAATAAAATAGTATAAATAGAAATATGAAACATCATATTTGAAAACAGGAATTCTGAGAAGAATTTAAATTTGAGAAAATATACAGGGTGTCCTATTTAAAAAATTGTATATCTGTATATGGAAAAAAAACTGTACAGGTGTTTTGCAGGGTATACCGAAAGGAGTTAAGATGGCATTACTTATTTTTTTTAAGTAACGATTGCCCAATCAAATCATCAATAGCTCACCACATTTTAGCGAGATACAAGGCGATTATTGAAAAATGTCAAAAATGGCAGGATTAAATATCTTCTTTATTTAGAAAAATTCATTAAAAAGGAGTTCAGTGGCGCACGAGAAATTTTCTCTCTAGTTTCCGGTATAACCTGCAAAACATATCAATTTGAGACACCCTGTACAATAAAATAAAATAATGGGGCCTTACCTTTATTACTTTCTATAGTATTATCTTGAAATACGTAATGGAACAAATTATTAGACGATCTCATATCCCTGGAAAATTGGAAAACACCCTTCCCATTATCCATAATCAAACTTTTGTTGAACATCAGAGTTATTTCCGAAAGGTTACTTTTATGTAGATCCCAGTTAGGTGAATGAAGAAAAACAGCTTCATACGTATTTTTCGTGATTTCACAGCTATAAAACTTCATGGTTTCATTCGCCTTTCTCAAAAAGTGATTTCCAAGTTCGTCCAAGTACCTGTTGTAGTAAGAAGAATGTACTCCGAATAGATTGTTTCTTATAGTAGTTCTACTAACGCTTAAAGTAGGTACGGGGCCTTTTACTATTCTTTTATAAATGTTTTGTACCGGTGCCTTCACTGTATTTATGATTAAAACAGTGCCTCCAAAAGCATTTGAACCACTGCTGTAATCTAATACAATGCCGTGACTACTTGAAGTGGTTGGAAATACAGTCAAGTCTCCTCTTAAAACATAATATTGTGCATTAGCTGAAGAAGTTAACCCATCATGGATTATTATATTTTCGGTACTTCTATTTTCAATAGGATTAATAAGCTGAACTCCAAGTACCCACCCTGGATTGCATCTTATCTTGTATGAACGATTTATGGGATCACCGTGAATTTTTGATGTAACCAAATATTTTGTTTCCCCTAATTGCAACTCAATTATATTTGTATCTGAATACTGAGGAATTAAAAATGGATTGTAATAGTTTTCGTCATCGTTTTTGATAAACCATCCTGCTATTTCTCGTTGCTGAAGACCAGAAAGCACTGAGTTATGTTCAATACCCATTATATTATTCTCAATCTTACTGTTGTAAATATTCAATCCCAGTTGTTTAAGGCTGATTCCTGCTCCTTTGTTATTAGAAAACTCCGAATTTTTTATTATATTTACAGACTCTGAAAATATATCTGAATATATTATTCCAAGACCATGATAATCGTTGTTAGTGACCCTTATATTTTCGAAATTTTGCCTTGCAAAATCCAATTGAAGAGCAGGTTTAAAGGAGTTTGTTGCATAGTCTAGCAATCCAGCCTTCTCGATGGAAAGAAACTGTAAATCTGTTCTATCTGCTAAAGAACTAAACCTTATTCCAGCCCACGAAGTTTTATAGCATCTGATCCCTACGTCGTTCTCATGGCTGCAGGAGTTTTCAAAATCTACTACTTTTTCTGATTTGCAATCTAAAATGTCTAAATCGAAATCAGTACACTGCACATTGGAAAGGATGACTTTTTCTGTGGTTCCCGCTTGGGGTATTTCGTTCCGTTCCATATTCCTAAAAATAGAGTCGATAAATATGTGCATAATAATATTTTTCTACTATCTTACTAGTAAATTGTATATTACCTACTATTTGGATGCTAAGTAAATGCATCAGAACATATACTGACACGTAATGACTAGCACGTAATGAAAAAAATTACGCTTCAGTTTTATAAAAATGTGTAATATCACATAAGCCTCGTAAGTCAGTTGGTCGAGTTACCATGGAAACGAGTTAACAGACGTTATTTTGACAGATTAAAAATTATTAATCTGTCAGTGTAAATATAGTGGTAATTTAATTTTTCTTTTTATAAACGAAAATAATCGTAGAAAAAGTATAGTACACAACTTGAGTTGTAAGCTTATTACATGCTTGTAAAATTACTGCGCTAGCCGCTACGCGGCTCGCACGCAACTTTTTACTCGCATGTAATAAGCTTCTTACAACTCTCGTTATGTAATATACTATTTTCTACTCTCTTACTAGTAAATTGTATATTACCTACTATTTGGATGCTAAGTAAATGCATCATAATATATTGTTACGATTTTAAATGTTATGGCATATAGAACTGTAAATATTTTATGACTAATCCTTTTTTATTGATTCTCGTAATTTGTAGGTCAAAATATACCTGAGCTTCGCTACCAGTTGTTTACAGATATCTCTAGACACTAATTTTAGTGAGTCATCCACGTCTCGAGGTTGAAAAACGAGTCGAGCGCCTTCACCAAAATACGAGATCATTCAGGAAGCTCGTCGAAAGTTCCAGATGACAACAGTTGTGTATATAAATGAAAGATTTTTGTATTTGAGTCAGTCATAAGAAGATCGGTAAACGCGGTATTTAAATGTAACGAAACGTGAAATAAATACATTTGTAAAGTTATTTAATAAATTAGTAATTAGCTATCGTGAGTTTTAATAAATTAGATTATAGACAATAAATTAGAATAAAGACAAATAAATTAGAACTATACAAACTCCACAGTGGTGTCAGAAGTGGGATCGTAGATAAATTTAATTTGATTTTTGAAAAAGACTTTTGAACTTTTGAAAGGTATTGTTCGTCGGGAACATCCGCGTAGTTCAGTAGTGATCGTTGTACGAAAGAACATTTAAAGAGTACGTGTGTGCCTGTACAAAGATGCTGCTAGTACAACTCTCGGTAAAACAGTTGCGTGAGCAATTAGAAGAACGCGATGAAGACTGCAGCGGGTCCAAGAAGATCCTCCAAGAACGACTAAAAAATGTTCTTAACAAGAATGGAGATGACCCAGAGACATTCCATTTTCAATCAGCAGAAGAAGCAGTTTTAATGAAGATCGAAGAGAGTTCAAAAAAAAATGATGAAAGATTCAATGAAACGTCTCAAATTATTAAAGAAGTAGCTAGACAAAACGACGAGAAACTCGAAAATGTGTCAAAAAGATTCGACGAGAAATTTGAAAATGTTTCTCAAATGATGGAAGAAACGTCGAAAAAGAATAATGAGAGATTTGAAGAAGTTTCCAAAACGTTCGAAAAAGTAGAAGAGAAAATCAGACAGTTAGAGACCATGATAACTGACACGAGAGTGCTACCACCAATTAATACGGTAGCTTTAGATCCGGTAGAGATAAAAGAAGACGAGACAAAATGGAAGTTGGAAACGCGGCCGAAATTTGAAGGATGTGGAGTTTCTGTTCATGTTAAAGTTCCAACTTTCGACGGAAAATCATCATGGAACAACTACATGAAACAGTTCGAATCAGCTGCAAGAGCGAATGGATGGTCAGAAAAAGAAAAGGCTGTAAACCTGACTATAGCTCTTCGAGGAGATGCCTTAGATGTGCTCCAGACCATAGCCGTAGAGGAGACGGATGATTTCGAACAACTGAAGAAGAGGTTAAATATGCGATATGGCCACGAACACTTGGAGCATGTATATCAGTCGCAGCTCAAAAATCGAAGACAAAAGAAAGATGAGGCTCTTCAAGAATATGAAGTAGATATTGCCAGATTAGTGCGATATGCTTATCCAACAGCTCCTGAAGACATGATGGAAAAGTTGGCCGTTCAAACGTTTATTGATGGTCTTTGTGATCATGAGATGCAAAGAACACTACGATTAGCTCGTCACAAGACGCTGATGGATGTCTTATCTGCCGCCCTCGAATACGAGTCAGCTACGCAGGCCTCTGGCGGGTATAGCAAAATTAGGACTGTAAAAGAGGAAGGAGATGAAGATAAACTTGACCAGCTCGTTAATATGATGAAAAGCATGACACACAAGAAAACGAAGACCATAAGACCGAAGACAAAACCAGAACGCGTCGGCCTTAGGGGAGCAGCTTCGACCGAGAACTTTACCAAAGACCCTCTGATACTAATAGCTTCTTTGAAATGTCGTGAAGATAGTGTCTATGTAGATGGAGAAATAAATGGTAAAAAGCATACGTTGTTGGTGGATACTGGAGCGACAAGAACCATTATTCGCCCGACAGTTATAAACAGCCGTAAGAAACTGTTACCAACGAGGTTGCGACTGCGGACCGCTACAGGTGAAAATGCCAACATTCACGGAGAAATCCAGATACAATTAGGAATTGGAGCAGAAAAGTTCGTCCATACTGTTATAGTTGCTGACATCGAAGAGGATGTTATATTAGGAATGGACGTAATGAATACGCATGGATTCCAATTGGATTTTAAGAATAAGGTAATCAAAGTTGGTAACGAGGAGGTATTTCTCCATCCACATGATGACAACACTATGCAAGCAGCCGTTAAAGAAGATACAGTCGTGCCTGCGAGAAGTGAAACGATAATAGTAGCGCGGCTACAGGGAATTGTGGACGAAGGAACACCTGTTATGATGGAGCCTTGGAATCATGACGACGAAGTTGGCCGTGGAATCATAATTGGAAAAGAATTAGTGACTTCGGCTAAAGAAATTCCTGTGAGACTTATTAATGTCAATGACTACCCAGTGACCATCAAGAAAGAGACAAAAGTAGGAACTTGTGTACCTGTCACATCCATAATCCGTCAGACGACAACGTCTGATAATTCCAACGATAAATTTGATCAAATGGTTGCGGTTGCTGGACAGTCTCTGAATCAGATTGAGAAAAGGAAATTAAGGGAATTTCTTCGGCAGTATCGTGATATTTTCGTACCGAAAGGAGGAAAGACGGGAAGAACTACCGTTGTTAAGCATAAAATTGATACTGGTAATGCTAAGCCAATTCGTCAAACAGCTCGACGATTACCACAGGCGAAAAGAGAGGAAGCTGAAACGATTGTTCAGGAAATGAAGAAAGACGGGGTGATAGAACCTTCTACGAGCCCATGGGTCTCTCCGGTGGTCCTGGTTAAGAAGAAAGACGGAACAACGAGGTTCTGTGTGGATTACCGTTTGCTGAACAACGTTACCAAGAAAGATAGTTATCCTCTGCCTCGGATCGATGACACATTAGACACATTGGCTGGAAGTAAATTATTTTCTACTTTGGACTTGAAGTCTGGATACTGGCAGGTAGAAATGGACCCGGTAGATAAAGAAAAGACAGCCTTCACCACAGGATCTGGATTATGGCAATTCAACGTTATGCCATTTGGACTTTGTAACGCTCCTGCGACATTTGAGAGGCTTATGGAAAATGTGTTGAGAGGGTTATCTTGAAAAACGTGCCTAGTTTATCTAGACGACATAATCGTCTTGGGGAAGACATTTGAAGACCATCTGAAGAATTTAGAAAACGTTTTTAATCGACTTAAAGCTGCCCAATTGATGTTAAACCCCAAGAAGTGCCAGCTATTTCAAGGTAAAGTCAATTATCTGGGTCATATAGTCAGTAAAGAAGGAGTGGCCGTGGATAAGGGAAAAATCGATTCTATTAAGGAATGGCCAAAACCAACTGACAAACATCAAGTGAGAAGTTTTCTGGGACTGTGTACTTACTACCGGAGGTTTATTAAGAAGTTTGCAGATATCGCTAAACCATTAACGCGACTTACAGAGGAAGCAAGAGAATACCGCTGGGATGTAGACTGCCAGAATGCCTTTGAGACCTTAAAAAAGCATTTAATCACAGCACCGATTTTAGGGTATCCACTGCCAGAAGGAGAGTTCATCTTAGATACAGATGCAAGTAATGTGGGAATTGGAGGAGTGCTGTCTCAGATTCAGGGAGGACAGGAAAGAGTCCTTGGATATTTCAGTAAAGTTCTCTCAAAACCTGAGCGGAATTATTGCGTCACGAGAAGAGAACTTCTGGCAGTAGTGAAATCAGTAGAGCACTTCTATCAATACCTCTATGGAAGGAAGTTTTTAATCCGAACCGACCATGCCGCCCTTAAGTGGTTGATGCAGTTTAAGAATCCAGAGGGTCAGATAGCCAGGTGGATCGAACGACTCCAAGAATATGATTTTAAGATTGAGCACCGGGCCGGAGTTAGCCACCGAAACGCTGATTCTCTTTCCAGAAGGTCATGCCCAGCAGAGTGTTCTCACTGCAACAAAACGGAATCCAAGGAAGCAGCAGTGCTAAGAACGACGGTGGTCCACGACGACTGGACGCCCACCAAGATCAGGGAAGAACAAGAGAGAGATCCAGTTATACAGAAAATCCGAAAATGGAAAGAAGAAAACCGTCGACCACCTTGGCAAGAAATATCGAACCTAGGCTCAATAGTTAAGACGTATTGGGCCCAGTGGGACTCATTTATCATGGAAGATGGCTTGCTCAAACGAGTCCTGGAAAATGATGACGGTTCAGAGAAGAGAAGACAGTTGGTGATTCCAAAGAGCAGAATAGCCGAAGTACTTCGTCAGTTACACGACAGTCCATCAGGAGGGCATTTTGGTGTGAAAAAGACCCTTCAGCGAATTCGGGAACGGTTTTATTGGATGAACAGTTCCGACGATGTAAAAGACTGGTGTAAGAAATGTACTATTTGTGCTACGAGTAACGGGCCTTATCGAAAAAGGAGAGCTCCTATGAGACAATATAATGTTGGAAGCCCGTTTGAAAGAATAGCTTTGGACATTGCTGGGCCATTTCCAGAAAGTGATAATGGAGGCAAGTACATGTTGGTAGTAATGGATTACTTCACTAAGTGGGTCGAGATTTACGCACTTCCAGACCAGAAGGCCGCCACCGTTGCAGATAAGTTGATCCAAGAATATATCAGCCGATTTGGAGTGCCTTTGGAGATCCATAGTGACCAAGGCAGGAACTTCGAAAGCGATTTATTCCAAGGAATATGTGATAGACTAGGTATGAAGAAAACAAGAACTACGGCTTATCATCCGCAATCGGATGGTATGGTAGAACGAATGAATAGAACAGTTGGCAAGTATTTGACAAAGATGGTATCCGATCATCAGCGAGACTGGGACCAATATCTTCCGTTCTTCACAATGGCCTACAGATCTGCTGTTAATGAATCAACAGGCCAGACACCAGCCAGAGTCCTATTCGGACGCGAGATGCGACTACCTTGTGATCTAGAGTTTGGGTGTCGACCTGGAGAAGATGTAGCAGGTGAAGATTATGTGATCGAATTACGAAGAAGAATGGACGATGTACACGAGTTGGTCCGTTCCCATCTCCAAATCGCTAGTGACCGAATGAAGAAACGGTACGATACACAAGCCGAAAAGGGGTGTTTTAAGAAGAACGATAAAGTCTGGCTTTATAACCCCAAAAAGCGAAAAGGTTGTTCTCCCAAATTGCAGCAGTTTTGGGAAGGTCCATACCTCATTATGGAGAAGATCAATGATGTTATTTACCGAATAAGCAAGATTCCGAGAGGAAAGCCGATGATAGTACACCATAACCGGTTGGCGTCTTTCGAGGGTGACCACGACGTAGATGAAGAAGTGGAAGTAAACCAAGTCCAAGATGTGTCTGACCTCACGTTTGAGGAATTCATGGGTGCCTATGGAGGTACCGGTAAAGCAAGACATGGTGTTACCACTGAAGAAAGGCAAGATCTACTCGCGCTTCCCGATGACTACTCACTGGCCCTTACCATCCCGGCCAGTATCAAAGATGCACCAGGGTTGGCATCCGTCTTTCGAAGGAAGTTTGGTCGAGTTGCAGAACTTCAATGCCAAGTGCCAGCTCCTGGTAAAACCTTGAAACTTCAAGATGCATCACGTTACCTTTTCTACCTGGTAACAAAAGACACTGCCCGTGACCAACCTACCTACCGAGATGTATGGGAAGCCTTACTTCAGTTGAGAGAGCACGTACTAGAGTCCGACGTGCAAAAGTTAGCCATGCCAAAGTTGGAGTGCCGCCAATTAGATTGGAGGGTTATACGAAACATGGTGGAGGAAATCTTTAAAGACACCGAAGTCCAGGTGTTAGTCTGTTGCAATCCGCATAGTTACTGCTGCGGAGAGAAAACCGTCCCTTGTCATTTCTATACAACTGGAAGTTGTAAAAGAGGGTCCAGTTGCCGATATCAGCATGTCGTTCCAGTTCCAGTCCCGACAAGGTTCCAGGAGGAACCATCTTTTAAGAGGGGGGCAATGTTACGATTTTAAATGTTATGGCATATAGAACTGTAAATATTTTATGACTAATCCTTTTTTATTGATTCTCGTAATTTGTAGGTCAAAATATACCTGAGCTTCGCTACCAGTTGTTTACAGAAATCTCTAGACACTAATTTTAGTGAGTCATCCACGTCTCGAGGTTGAAAAACGAGTCGAGCGCCTTCACCAAAATACGAGATCATTCAGGAAGCTCGTCGAAAGTTCCAGATGACAACAGTTGTGTATATAAATGAAAGATTTTTGTATTTGAGTCAGTCATAAGAAGATCGGTAAACGCGGTATTTAAATGTAACGAAACGTGAAATAAATACATTTGTAAAGTTATTTAATAAATTAGTAATTAGCTATCGTGAGTTTTAATAAATTAGATTATAGACAATAAATTAGAATAAAGACAAATAAATTAGAACTATACAAACTCCACAATATACTGACACGTAATGACTAGCACGTAATAAAAAAAATTACGCTTCAGTTTTATAAAAATGTGTAATATCACCTAAGCCTCGTAAGTCAGTTGGTCGAGTTACCATGGAAACGCGTTAACAGACGTTATTTTGACAGATTAAAAAATATTAATCTGTCAGTGTAAATATAGTGGTAATTTAATTTTTCTTTTTATAAATATATATATACGAAAATAATCGTAGAAAAAGTATAGTACACAACTTGAGTTGTGAGCTTATTACATGTTTGTAAAATTACTGCGCTCGCCGCTACGCGGCTCGCGCGCAACTTTTTACTCGCATGTAATAAGCTTCTTACAACTCTCGTTATGTAATATACTATTATATTGATAATCTAATTGTACAAATTGATATAGCACAATTTCCAAATTGTAGGCACTAAATTACAAGTAATGGTTTACTAATATTATAAACATATATAATAATAACCATTCAGTTATTTTTGATTTTCTAGTGGCGTACAAAAAAGTTTTGTAAGACTTAGAAGTAACACTCTATGCATTGAAGAAATTTTTAAAAAATATGTGAAATTGGCACAAGGTCACCAAAAAATTGGAACAAGAAATAATAAAAATAGTAATAGCACCAGAAAACTATAAAAATTTTGTAGAGCTTGTAAAAAATACATCTAGAAGACATATTCCAAGAGGTTTCCGGACAGAATATATCGTAGATCTTCATAATAATTTCAAACTGCTACTGCAGCAATACCAATACCATATGACAATGATGCGTTCTCTGAGGAAACAGTCGAGGTTGGTGAAGAGCTAATGAAAGTATACCGAACCGAAAGATGGAATAAATTGCTGGACGAATTAGACATGGCTCAAAATAGTCGAAATGCTTGAAAATTACTTAAAAACCTTAGCAACGATCCTACAAACCAACAACAGGACTTAACAAAAATTACACCGGATCAGATTTCACACCACCTCTTACTGAATGGAAAAACGTCTAGAAAATAAATTAAGCCAACGTTGGAACTTAATATGGGCAAGGAAAAAAGTTAATTTTCCTATGAAGAACTTCTAGCAGCCCTTGCTGTAATGAAAAAAAAAAGTTGGTTAAGCACCAGGCTTAAATGATATTAGAACGGAACAGATAAAGAAACAATAAATTGATACTCATACTTCATAAATTCATACTTGATAAATTCGTGCGAAGTAGTGTTAAAAATACCTAAGTTGTGGCGCAAACCAAGAGTTGTCGCACTTCTGAAACCAGATAAATCACCCACCGAAGCCAAAACTTTCCGGCCAGTTTCAAAAATATTTGCTTTGCCATACTTCCAAAATTTTTGAACGGACAGTACTCAACAGAATATTCACCATCATAGATTAGAAGCTAATGCAAGAGCAGGCTTGATTCAGAGTTGGAAAGACTTGCTACAGCCAAATCCTGAATCTTATACAGTATAATATACTCGATATTATCGAGAATGGCTTTGAAAAAAAGAAAATAACGGGTGTAGCTTACATTGACTTAACTGCCACGTAAGGCACACTCAACGATCAAAAATTGTTGGAAAAAGTGTGAAACATTACCAATGACTTCAGACTGATGTGCCTGCTGATGTGCATCTTAAGAATCATCGCATCGGTTCTATGTTACATTACAATCCAGGAAGAGCCGCTGGAAAAATCAGAGAAATGGACTGCCTTAAGGACGCGTGTTTGCAACTCCTCTCGATAATATTTAAACTAACGACTTATAAGATCATTTTGATACAAGGGGCTTTATTTATGCCGATAATACGACGATAGCTATACAGAGCAGAGTTTTTGAAGACATGGAAACGAAATTGTTGGCTGCGCTGAAAGAATTTTCAGGGTACTACAGAAAAATTTACTCAGATTAAACCCATATTCAAAATACTTGGGAATAAAATTTGACAAAAAAAAAGTCATTGCAAAAACACAAATTGAAACAAGATGAGAAGCTCAGCCTAATTTGCTAAGAGCATCAGCTTTGTGTTTCTCTACAGCGGAATGTTTACCTTCAGTTTGGATTCGCTCCGCTCTCACTCGTCATGTTGATCACTTTCTAAGTCAGATGGCCGGAATAATATCCAAATGCTTGAAACCTGCTTTAGTCCATAACTTATCCTGTTGATAAGAATTTCTCATCCAGACATCAGAAGGAAAATGATTTCTAAGATAGAGAAGAAGAAGCAAGAGAGTGACCCACGTCATCCCATATTTAGCTAGTGAAGATACACACCAAGGTTGTAATCTCGAAGGAGCTTCATGAATACCACGTCTCGGAACGTGGCTACCAAGAAACCAGTACTGAATGACGTCGCCTACAGCTTTGGAGAGAAGCTTCCCTTGGTGGTAACATCAAAATCAGAGATGGCCATAGGTCATCAATTACTCTACACACATCAATCTCTTCAGTCCTGACCCTCCTGGAGGAGTGTAGTTATGTAGTATATTTTCCGTCTCCAGAGATCTCTTTCTCTGGTCATTTCTGTTAACTTATTGTAATTTGGTCGATCCATCTTGTTGGGGATTTTCCTCATGATCTTCGGCTTTCTACCTTTCCTTGGACAATAAGGAATATAATAATGAGGAGAACGATTTCCGAAGTGGAAATTGAAACGCCAACAAACTCATTTTAAACTTCAATTGTTGGTTATTCCCATTAAAATAGTAACTGCTTTCAGATGAAACAAGACAATAGCTCTTCAGAACAATATTAGAGTCTTTTCATGTTTTCTGTGTCTGCTCTCATCTTCTTCTTACGGTGCCTTATCCTTAAAGACGTTGTCCATTACATTTGCCCATTTAATCTTATTTGTAGCAGCCCTGAATAGTTCTATGGAGGTCATGTTCGTCCATTGCCGTAAATTTTTAAGCCAAGAGTTGAGTCTTCTTCCTGGTCCTCTTTTGCTATTGACTTTGCCTTCGATTATAAGTTGGAGCAGTTCATACTTTTGATTTCTTATGATGTGACCAAAATATTGTGTTTTCCGTTCTTTTATTATAAGCATAAGCTCTCTTTCCTTATTCATCCTCCGCAAGACTACCGCATTTGTCGTATGGCTCATGTAGGATATTCTGAGCATTTTACGGTAACACCAGAGTTCGAAGGCTTGGATTCTTTTTTGTGTTGCTTCTGTCATTATCCAGGCTTCAACACCATAGAGCAAGGTGGAGAAAACATAGCACTTAAGTATTCTAGTTCTCAATGAGATGCCCAGCTGGCGGTTGCATAGAACTTTTTGCATTTTGTAGAACATTGTACCTGCCTTTTCCAGGCGTATTCTTATCTCTGGTGAGTGGTCCCAAGTTTAATCAAGATTACTTCCAAGGTACGTTGTTCTTGTTACTCTTTCCAGATCTGTTCCGTCGACATTCACCTTCACTCTTCTGTTTTGGTGCTTGCTGATGACCATCGTTTTTTTCTTCTTTGTATTCAATTTCATTCCAAATTCTCTACAGGCTGTCGTTACTCGGTCCATTAAGCGTTGCAGGCTTCAGCATTATCTGCCAGTATGACAGTGTCATCAGCATATCGCAGGTTATTTATACATTGCCCGTTTATAATTATACCATCCGAGGTGCCTTCCAAAGCATCCCTGTCTTACTCCCTTCTCGATATTGATTTTTCCAGATGTTTCGCTTTTTATTCTGATTTAAGCCTTTTGTTCTTGGTAGAGGTTTGAAATGATCCTTAAGTCTTTATCGTCGATATTACATGACCTTAAAATATCTATTAGTTTATTATGTTTCACCAGGTCAAACGCCTTCTGAAAGTCTATAAAACACAAGTATACATCAGAATCGACATCTCTACATCTTTCAGCTAGCACACGTATTAAAAAAAGTGCTTCTCTTGTTCCGAATCCATTCTTAAAACCAAACTGAGTTTGACCGGTGTGTTCGTCTAGTTTATTGTATACTCTATTGTGTATTACTCGTAGGAAAAGCTTCAACATATGATTCATCAGGCTAATAATCCTATGGTCTTTACATTTCTTGGAGTTTCTCTTCTTTGGTAGTGGTATAAACACCGATGTCACCCAATCATTTGGTATTATGCCTGTTTCGTATATTTTGTTAAATATCTCTTCCATTACTTCGATGTGTTCGTCTAGTAATATCTTTATTATTTCAATTGGGATATTGTCTTCCCCAACAGGTTTTCCGTTCTTTATCTGATTTGCCGCTTTGATAATTTCTTGCTTTGTTATATAAGGTCCAGTCGATGCCTCCTGCATGTAAATGTTCGTCCTCTCTCGGTCTTGAAACATCTCTTCCACGTATTCTCTCCATCTACCTATTTGATCTTCTATGTTCAGTAGCGGGTTCCCATGTTTATCTTCGATGAAAGACGTAGGAGAATGTTTAAATATTCCAGCGGCTTCTTTTACTTTTTTATGTAGATTGAAAGTATCATGTCTTTGTTCCAACTCTTCAATTTCTTGGCATCTTACTTAGCCAGGTTTTTTGGCTTGTTGGATCTTTATTCTGATATTCTTGTGTATTTGCTTGTATTTTGTTTCATTTTTACCTCTGTATTTTCTTCTTTCGTCCATCATGTTTAGAATTTTTTCTGTCATCCATTGTTTGTTCTTTTTTTGTGTATCTTGTTTAAGGTAGTCTTCTGTTACTCTTGTAAGTGTTTTCTCAATATAGTGCCAGTCTTCCTCGGGAGTTTGTGTCGATTGTACTGCTCTGTTACTCAAGTGTCTATGTATTTCTTCCCGTATTTTATTACTAGTGGATTCTTCTTTAAGCTTATCTGGGTTAATAGCTATTATTTGCTTATTTCTTTTTGTTCTTTTAAATTCTATCCTAATTGTTGCAAGAAGAAGATTGTGGTCGATAGGGATGTCAGCTCCGGGGTATGTCTTGCATGCTTTTACTGCGTTTTTGTATCTTTTGTTGACCATTATGTAATCTGCTCTCATAACATGTCCAAAATATTTTAATTTTTGGAGATGGACTTTGCTGTAGAGACGTTTGCTAACCTTCAGTTCATTTAAAATTAAATTATTTATCCTATGGTTTGTCCACAGTATTCGTAACATTCTTCTCCAAAATAACATTTCAATATCGTATTCTTCTTTCCGCTTGTCATGGGGTCCAAGATTCACATTCGTATGTCAGTATTAGAAATAGGTCAGTTGGTCAACGTCATTTTTAGAGTTTATGAAATTTGAGAGTACTTCCATATTTTGGTCATCTTTCTAGTCTATCTACACATGGAGGTCTCTAAATAGACTCAGAACCAGCACGTTAAGATGTAGGTCAAACTTTAAAAAACGGTGCTATACAGAAGATGATAAGTGTGACTGCAGCGAAGTGCAAAATCCTGAACATCTATTGACTACATTGAATATACCTTGTACTAATGGCAGCTAATCACAGGATCATCCAATAGGCGAAACATTGGTAGTATCAAATGTAAAGAAACAATCCGGACCCGAAAAGAAAAAGAACTTTAAAATTGAAAATAAAAAAGCTGTAATATTTAAAAAAATAATAATTAATATTTTTACTTACCAATCATCTGGATTTAGGACATATCCCAGCTGTTGGCATACCAATGCAGCATTCTCAATGGTCCATCCATAGTTGCAAACAGTTCCCCACTCGTTATTTATTTTAAGTTGTAGTCGACCTTCAGTCTCACTATTTCCCCCAAGAAGTCTTATAGGTACTTTAGGTTCGATTTCGATCATCTCAGCATCTGGATCATAAGCTTCTGTATCTGTATCCACTTCGTATGTTATGTTATCTGGAGCATGGACAAGTTCTTCTTTGATAGTAAACTTAATACTATCAGGTTCTATGCCTTTGGCTTCTAAACGGCCTCCCACCATTATACCGATAGATGGAGGAAAGCGAAGAGTAACACCTGGCTCTATAGTTAGTTTTCCACCAGGTCGGATACTAATGTCCCGTACAACCATATATTCTCCTCTTGTGATTATTTCTTCACCTTCTATTTCACCCCCGAGTTTATCAGAACCATCAGCGAGGAATTTCGGTACGTAAAATTGATTGGCATTGACTCTGGATGTGAGAGGGTTAGTGTTGTGTAAAAGGAATGGTATAAATGAAATTCTTGCCAAGTTGTACCTATCGTAACGATGAAATATTCTATGAAAGATGTGCTCATCATTTCCAAATCCCAACCAATTATAGGTGCAATTTATAGTTTTACTTTGATCCTCTAAATGACTACCAATTTCATACTTCGAATCTGGATTTTCGATAATATTTCGAAATATGTCAATGTTGTTGGATCCCACCACAACTGGAGCCGAAACTCTACTTCTTGGATTTAAATTGGACGCAGTACCATCTTCCATCTGGAAAGGCTCGCTGATTTTGTTGCTTTTAACAAAATTTCTTGTAAAGAGTAAATATTGACTTTCTGAATATGGAGAGAGTCCCAAATTCACAACAAATATTCCAGAATTGTTTAAGAAATAATTTTGTGTAACGACTATGTCATTTACTAAAACATTAAATTCTTCCAAATGTTTAGTTTTTATTAAAAGTCCTCCAAATGTACCTTGTCTGAATTGGTTGTATTCTATAACTGCCTTCAAGTTGATAGCAGGATATATTTTTAACGAAATCTTCTCATTGCCCATGAATCTGTTGTGGCCAATTTGTAATTTAGTTGGAGTTTTGGTTGGTTTCCAGCAAGAGAGTACCTCCAGTGCATCATTTAGACAGTTTTTAAAACTGTTTTCTGTGAAATTAAATAGAGCATCTCCACAATAATTACCATGTAAAACACCGATATCTACATTCTTGTATATTTCGGAATATTGGACTACAGTAGTTTGATTGACTATAATAAATTCAGTTTCTGCTGTATTATTTAGCCAAATTGCAATACCGTAACCCTTGTTCGAACTGATAGAAGATCTGGATATATTTCTGCTACCACCTGTGTAGGTCACGTTAATTCCATCGCCTTCGTTGAAAGATACACGACTTTCTGTCACATTTACATCCCCCACACCGCTTGTTACATGTATACCAGCTACATGTTCATTTTTAGAAACAGATGTCTTATGAATATGAACCTGAGATCTCAAGTTATCCACAGCTATACCTCTTCCTACGTTTTCGGATATATCGGAGTTGCTGATGTTCACATCAAAAGATTTTCGAAGGCCAGATGTTATTCTCATAAAAATAGAAGTTTCAGTCATTGGATCAGCTTTAAATTTGATGTATAATTGATTAGAGGTACTAGTTATTGCCTGAGGTCTTGTATTGTTTCTTATTGAGAATGACTGTATGATTCTGTTGTTCAGTGTGGAGCCATCAAGTATTTCTATTGAGGAACTGTCGTTTCGATTTGTAACAGCTCGTATAAAATTTAATGTCAAGACGTGGCCATACCTTGTTGTGAACACTTTATTGCAAATTAGCTCCTTGGTTAGAAAGAGTGTTTGTTCGGCAAACAATTGAACTGGAAATGTCTGACTAGACGCTAGAGCTAATTTACAAAAATCGCTATATCCATTTCTATCCGCCCTTTCATCTGGTCGTTCTTCAGCTCTAACAAACCTTATACCATCTCCTCCATTTTCTGTTACAGTACAACCATCAATTTGAGCTAGACCATAACTAGAATTAATGAAGATACCATATCCTCTATTATTTCGTATTTTGCAGTTGTTTATCGTTATAGGAGCATCTGGATTTGTAATGTTGATTCCATTATAAGCAGAATTAAATATTTCTAAATGGTCTACGATCGGTGGCACTCCAGTCACATGTAACGCACTAGTTGTATTATGATCCCTACCTGCTCCAGCGTAATATATATTAACAAACTTAAGTTTAGAACTAGATGTTGGCACATAGAGAGTATTATACAGTGTTAATTTCTTAGTACTAGCAGCATTTTCGAATCGAATTCCCCTCCAAAAGGGCAATGGCGTGTCATGCCTAGCCATACATTCTATCCCGAGATCTGGATGATAATCGCATACTCCGGATCCCATTTGTCTTTTTTCCCATTGGCAGTCAAATATCGAGTTTTCTCGTCCTGAACACTTTGGCTCTTCATAGAGGATACGTGGTTTTAGAGGCATTTGTCGATTGTACCAGCTATGAAATGTGCCACCTTGGAATCCTAACTGTCGGCAAGCTGTGGCCGTGTCAAAATTTGTCCAACTAAAAAAAAAAAAGAAATAGTTAATAGCTTAAAAATGCATAAAATTATTATGGAGAGTAGGCGACATTAGTGGAGAAGTGTTGTGTTATGATTATTTGCCAAGTTTAACCAGGTATTAAGAATGTTTCATAATGATACATTGTTACATAACACAACACATGGATATATGGATTTATGAAGTAGAAATTTGAATATTCACGTAAAAAAGTGTCCATATGCAGTACTGAGTGGAACCATATGAGACCAAAACCCAAATCAATGGATTTGACGACATAATAATATGGAAAACATAGTGCAAACAGGGTAAAGTTAAAATGTAAAAGCAGGGCATGTGATCAACCCAGAATGAAAAACTTAGATTGTCACCGCGTTAAATCAAGAAGAACAAACATTGGATGTCAGGAGAAACCTTAGAACTAGTGGGAAAAAGAATAGTTATGCTACAACATACCACAAACATTACACAATGGCTTTCGATTCAGTAAAATGGAATCTCCACTGGGAAATATATGAGTACCTAATCCTCTAGTTAACCTAATAAGAAATCTGGATGATAAAAACTGGGCCAAAGTTAAAGTACACGGAACATATTCAAATGTATTCAAAACAAAGAAAGAAACTAGACAGGGCTGCATACTACATATCACCATTATTATACAACATATATTCTGAATATTTAATGGGGAAAATACTGGACGAATGAGATGGAGGAATCACTATAGGAGGCAGAAAAATCAGTAAAATTCGATAAGAAAAGAATTCGTACTTAAGATCAACAACGGAAAAAAATTGATTGTAGACAGGACAAATAATAACCTACTGCACATATACCAAGTGGCGAGTTTCGAAGACGTAGACAAATTTGTTATTTAAACAGAAGATCGTAGAGGAGTAGCAAGAAAACAGGTTTCTTAGTTAAAAAAAAATTTGGGAATGGACGTAGATATAGAATGCATGAAATCGGATAATTCTGATATGACACGTAAAGAAAAAGAAGACACATGTGTATACTTAGGTTCTCTAATAACCAACAATGGCAATAGCTTCCCAGAAATCAAGCATAGACTAGCAATGGCCGGAACCGCAATAGCTAAATTAATTAAAATATGAAAAGACAGAACAATAACAAAAAAGACCAATTCAGTTTTGTCAATACCCTTTTTCCCGCTACATATTTTTCCATTGCTACATACGCAGCTGAAATATGGACTCTCAAAAAAATCGATAGAAGTAATATCAAAGTCTTCGAGATGTGGGTATACAGAAGACAGTAGAATTCTGCGCGTGTCCTCGACAGAACACAGAACGAACTTGTCCATTCTGGAAGAGCTTTATATAAAAGACAGGCTATTAAAAAAAGTTAAGCGAGCATACCTAAATTACTTCGGTCACATAGCCAAAAAAACGGAGACTATGAAACTATTGATAGTGGAAGGAAAGATAGAAGGCCGACGACCAAGAGGAAGATCTCAAAATGATTTACAGACCAAATGAAAACTCTGGTGTGAAAATAACTGGACGAAGCCGGCCATCTGGCACAGGATCGCAGACTGTGTATTTGTATTATTTTCACGCTATTATTTTTATTTTTAAAACTCTCTGGCCAAAGTATCATATTTAATAATGATATTATGATCAATCTTCTCTGTGAAAGAAAAAGAATACCTTTTCAATAATAAATATATGAAAAAACAAACTGGTCATATAAGTAAGAGTGGTCCAAATACACAATTCGATAAATAATCGTACTATCCTCTTAAAAATAAATAAAACACTATATTTATTAATACATTTTAGGTTGATTGATTTTTTTTATATCCATCTCTCATATATTGTTATTAAAATGTGAGAGTTATTAAAAAGTGTCAAAGAAAATATTAAATTACTTACTTCCTAGAATTCGTACATATACTCCTCCATTGTCCATTGTGTTTGACTTGAACACGTCCTGCCAATATAGTTGGCCCATCCACCAACCGGATGTCAGGTAGAAGAACACTCTTAGATATTTTATCATCTTTTGTTGTCAACGTTATTCGTTCGTTTTCCGTTCCCTGAAATCAATATAATTTTAAATTAGTCAAAATGTGATTTAACTCCACTATATTCAATTTAATTTAATTTAATATCGAAAGAGGTGATAAATTAGTTGAATTAGATTTTGCGAAATTTGCTGATGATTATTTAGGTATTATTTTAGCTGACTGTTGTCACACAGTGACAAATTGGCACGATTGAATTTAAATAGCATCAACACCAACGCTTTTAAACGTTAGATACACTATTTTGTAAAATTTTGTTTCTCGCAAAATAAAAAAAAATCTTGATGTAAATATTTATACCCATGAAAAAGCTATTAATAAGAAACATTGTCAATTTTCTGATGCTTTTGTGGGACTAGAGTCTATTGCCAGTAATGCGGTGTAGTTTGCAAAAGTAGCAACTTCTGTGTTACTGCTGGATGGGAGGTCTGCAGTGAACATCAGGAATAAAATAGGTCCTAGTATGCTTCCTTGTGGAACACTTGATTTGATAGGGTGGAGCTGAGTGTATTCATCATGTTGTTTTACCAACAAGTATCTATCTGATAAGTAAGATTTTAGAAGTAGAAAGAAAAGATATGGCAATTGTTTCTTTATCTTATATAGTAGGCTTTCTGTCAAACCTTATCGAAAGCTTGTAGGACGCTAGGAAGGCTACTGAGAAGTAGGATTTACTTTTCAGCGCGTAGGAGGGTAGAAATTATGTTTAAATAATTTCAAACAGCTTGCATTTACATGATTTGCATTATTTTTCGTCGTTTTTACCCCTAAAAAAATAAAAAACATTCAGAGGCACAAGTCCAATTTTGAAGTTTAGGGTAAGTATAATATCCATATAAGTATATCCCAATTTTCATGCAAATCAGTGAGGACAAGATATTCAATTTAATCTGTTTTAATCTATAACTAATCTAGGAGGTGATATTTAGGGATTAAACTGTAATAAAATCTTAAATTATATTGTTTAATGTTAATTGACATTCATTCACTTTATTAAAAGATATATTTAGTTAAGAAGCTTGAAGCCTTTGAACTTTGGATATACCGGAGAATGTTGAGAATTCCATGGACTGCCAGGGTCACGAATGAGGAAGTGCTGAAAATGATGAGTCGAGACAAAAAATTGTTGAGAACAATAAAAGTACGCAAGACTGCATACCTTGGACACATACTGAGGAATGATAAATATAGTCTTCTGCAGGTCATCATGCTGGGTAGAGTCGATGGCAAAACGGGAATAGGTAGAAAGAGGAAGTCATCTTCTTCTTACGGTGCCTTATCTTTAAGGACGTTGGCCTTTACATTTGCCCATTTAATCTTATTTGTAGCAGCCCTGAATAGTTCTATGGAGGTCATGTTCGTCCATTGCCGTAGGTTTTTAAGCCAAGAGTTGCGTATTCTTCCTGGTCCTCTTTTGCTATTGACTTTGCCTTTGATTATAAGTTGGAGCAGTTCATACTTTTGATTTCTTATGATGTGACCAAAATATTGTGTTTTCCGTTCTTTTATTATAAGCATAAGCTCTCTTTCCTTATTCATCCTCCGCAAGACTTCCGCATTTGTCGTATGGCTCATGTAGGATATTCTGAGCATTTTACGGTAACACCAGAGTTCGAATGCTTGGATTCTTTTTTGTGTTGCTTCTGTCATTGTCCAGGCTTCAACACCATAGAGCAAGGTGAAGAAAACATAGCACTTAAGTATTCTAGTTCCCAATGAGATGCCCAGCTGGCGGTTGCATAGAACTTTTTGCATTTTGTTAAACATTGTACGTGCCTTTTCCAGGCGTATTCTTATCTCTAGTGAGTGGTCCCAAGTTTCATTAAGATTACTTCCAAGGTACGTTGTTCTTGTTACTCTTTCCAGATCTGTTCCGTCGACATTGACCTTCACCCTTCTGTTTTGGTGCTTGCTGATGACCATCGTTTTTGTCTTCTTTGTATTCAATTTCATTCCAAATTCTCTACAGGCTGTCGTTACTCGGTCCATTAAGCGTTGCAGGGCTTCAGCATTATCTGCCAGTATAACAGTGTCATCAGCATATCGCAGGTTATTTATACATTGCCCGTTTATAATTATACCATCCGAGGTGCCTTCCAAAGCTTTCTGAAATATCTTCTCAGAGTAAACATGGAATAGCAAAGGTCATAGGACACATCCCTGTCATACTCCCTTCTCAATATTGATTTTTCCAGATGTTTCGCTTTTTATTCTGATTTTAGCCTTTTGTTCTTGGTAGAAGTTTGAAATGAGGAAGTCATGACTGCGAAATATTTGAGACTGGACAAACATGACTGTAGATGCAAAAGACAGAGAAACTTTTAGAAATGTGGTCGCCAACCTCCGTTAATGGGAACGGCATGGGAAGAAGAAGAAGATTAAAAGATTATTTGGATCAATTACTTGCTTTAATTTACAATTAAACGATTTTTTTCTAATAGGGGTAGATTTCACCCCTAAAAAATAAAAAAGCAACCAACGGCACTAGTCCAAAAGTGAAATAAGGGTAAATAGAACCTGCAAATTTTCATGCAATTCGGTGGTGACATAGAAAATTACAGGTTATCGCCGTTTTTGACGTTTATTTACTGGACTAGTAAGATATAGCTCAACATATAGGAAATAACATACACAAACAACAGAAATAGGGGATGACCAACAACAAGGTGAAGACAAGACACAATCAAAGCTGTTGAAATACACAGAAGAAGGTTATAGCGCAACACTTGCTGTTGGGGATGCATTTACCCAGGATATGAGTGTACTTGTGACTGTGGGAAATAATTAGGACAAAAAATAAATCAGTTTCATGTTACCATTTTTTTGTCGAAGTTGTAAATCCAACTTATCAATAAATAGTAGCAATATAATAAATATTAACCTTCCGTTAGTCGCTATCGGTGTTACAAACCGACAGCAGAATTATTCATTCGGGATTTACAAATAACTGTTATTTTTTTATCGCCACTTTCTGTACCTATCCCTATCAACCAAACTCGTGTTAGTGTACATTCTTATTCTTATTTACTTGGATATAGTTGTGCGAGTTTTAGAGTTATTTTCGGTGCGAGACTCCGTAGCGACTAACGCTGCAGCTATTACTTGTTGGCATAACTTGCAGATCGTGTAAGTATTTAGCATCTTATTGCATTTTATTGGTAAGTTTTTGTCAATTCTTATTTGTGGATATCCTTTGAAGCCGAACAAAAAGGCTTGTTGGAATTATGGAAAATGGTTCCTACTGACGATGAAAATTATTTTGATGATGAGGGAAGTAAAAACAAAATCAATCAAATTGAGGTACGTGATGGCGGAAGTGAATCGGAACAAGATAAGACAGACGAAGAAGAAGAAAGTTAAAGTAATATCTTAGCGTTGATTAGAAAAGATGGAGTTACCAGATGGAAAAAGGCGGTTCCATCGAGAAATGTTAGAAGAAGACAAGAAAATTACGTAGTACGTTTGCCGGTGTCGAGATTACCTACACGTGATTAGAAGACTCCCAGTGATATTTGGAAATATTTTGTGAATAAAGCTATGTTAGAAATGATGGTGGAAAATATGAACAAATATATAGACTCAATAAGTGCAGGTACTAATAGCTGATTTATTACGCAGCACTTCTGACAGGTAATCATGTGAATCCAGATGAGTTTTGTAACACTGATGGATCAAGTATAGAAATGTTCCACTTGACTATGTCGCTCTTACGATTTAAATTTCTCCTTCGGTGTATGCGATTCGATGACAAATCAATTCGTGAAAACCGACTAAAGGAAGACAAGTTGGCTCCTATACAAAGTTTTTTCGATACTTTTGTAACTCATTGTAGAAGTGGATACAGTTGGAAAAACTGTCGATTTCGTCAGTGAATGCCATCAAAACCGAACGAGTACGACATAAAAATGTTTGCACTCTCTGATGCTAAAATGTTTTATACACCTAATTTAGAGGTATATTTTGGCCAACAACCTGAAGGACGTTTTCAAGTTAGTAACAGACCTAGTTATGTTCAATTGATAGCTGGTTTACAAGTAACGAGTTGGTGAACAAGTTATACGAAAGAAAATTACAGTAGTGGAGACCATTAAGAATCCTATAAATTCAAGTATTTTTGGTTTCAATCAACATATTACACTAGTTTAACATATTCCTAAAAAAAATAAAAATGTATTGCTTGTATCCTCACTACATCATGATGATGTAATTGATTATAGTAGGGGTAATCAAAATAAACCAGAAATTATCGCCCTATACAATTTAACAAAAATAGGAGTTGACATGGTAGACCAGATCAGTGCTAAGTATAACTGTTCAAGAAGCACACCGCGTTGGCCAATGGTTATATTCTATACCAGGGGTGCTCGAACTTGAACTGCTGGCGATCTACCTCAATATTTTTAGACTACTTACGATCGACTCTGAGAGACTGCAAGTGTGTGTGTGGTGCAAGGTTGTCGTACATACACGATACACCCTACCTATCTAGGTAGGGCGTACCGTAGCATATACAGATATTAGCTTTCTGCACAATTTGGGTACATTATTTTAGTCAAGGTTTGGGTTAGGTTTAGTTAGGTTCTTCTCTACAATATCAATGAAAAAACTCATAGTTATTCAAAATTGCGAGTTTATTTGTTGTTACAAAACAAAAGAGTTACATATGGTGTTAAACTTAACTAAGGAGTGGCTTTGGAAGTTGAAGCGTGGCACTGCATGTCCTCAGCATACTTTTCATAAGATGGTACGTAACCACTCAGTGCTAATCGCAAGCATGATGTCATATGATCGTCAGTGGATTGCGATATTTTGACTTAATTATCTTCATTTCAGAAAATGCAGACTCGCACAAGTAAGTTGACCCAAAAAATGCCGTCAGTTGAAGGGCGATTTGCCTTATATTCGGATATTTATCTTCAGATATAAAACTCCAGAAATTTGTATCAGATACTGTAGCTTTGAGATGTATAGTTGATATAATCTGCACCAAACTGACTTGCTATTTCAGTAGCTAATTCCTCAATGTTTTTACATGAAAAAGGATAACTCATAAATGATGCTATATTTTCCAATTTACTGCAATCATAAAAACGCATTTCGAATGGTCCCAAAATATTTGATAATTCAGCCTCATACGTATCATAATTCAACTGAGGAATCCTTGCTTTCAAAGACGGAAAATGTTTCAGATCCTTTCTTTTCAGTTGATCTATCATGAGTTGCAATTTACTTTTGAATGCGTTTACTGCGGTAATCATCTCAATAACAGTTTTTCCTTTACCTTGAAGCTCCAAGTTAACGGTGTTTAAGTGCATTGTGATGTCAGTCAAAAATGCTAAATCATTTAGCCATTTTTCGTTTTTCAAAATCTGAGTGTCATTACCTCTTTCGTCTAGAAAAGCTGTTATTTCGGGCAATAATTCTTGAAACCTTTCTAGGAATTTTCCGCGACTCAACCACCTGACGTCCGTGTGAAGAACTAAATCAGTGTGTTCAGCTGACTCCCTATCTTCCAACTGCAACTGAAAGAGCCGCCGTTGCAAGCTACGTGCACCTATGGAATTCACAATTTTTGTTGCAATGCCCATAATTTCCTCCGTGTTTAAAACTTTTGAACACAAAACTTGTTGATGTATAATGCAATGGAATGAAAAAAATGAAGGGAATTCTTCATTATCTCGACACAATGCCACAAAACCGTTTTTGTTTCCAGTCATTGCTGGTGCTCCATCGGTTGTAATGCACATTAATTTATATATTGGTAGCTCGTAGTTTTTTACAAAATTTAAGAAAACGTCACATATATCTTCGCCAAGGGTCTTCTCCTTCAGAGGAATGATTGTCAAAAATTCTTCCTTAGAAAACATGTCATTGAATACCATCCAAATAAAAATACACAGCTGGGCAGTGTCTGTCATATCGATGGATTCGTCGAACTGTAAAGAAAAGTATGTACATTCCATAATATCATGTTTTAGTTTATCTGCGATGTCTTGACTCATGACTTCAATACGCCTTGTGACAGTCGGACGAGATAACTGAAGTTCTCTAATAGCAGACATGATTTCTATTTTATTTTTAAAATCTCCAAATAAAGTCTCACCCGCTTCAATAAATGCTTCCTTCACCACCGATCCATCTTCAAATGGTTTCTTGTGTTTCGCCAAAATATGAGATATTTTAAATGACGCGATCGTAGCAGCTTTTGATTGTTTGGCTGGTCTCGTGAACATGGATTGTTCTTTTTTAAAACAAGATATTAAATCACTTACTTTTCGTTTTCTTAATTCACTCTGTGGCGGAAAATCCTTTTCATAGTTTTTATGAACCGTTTTATGATGCCTCTCTAAGTTACCACGCTTAGGTATTGCAACTGACGCACGACAAATAACACAAATGCACTTATCCTTCATCATAGAAAAGAAAAATTCTTTCTCCTAATCCTTATTAAAATGATACGTTTTAGATTTCTTCACTGCACTCATTTTCCACTATTTAATAATAAACTTTGTATCGACGTAGGATCGCTATCAAGTTACAATTCAGAATAACTCCAATTCCTGCAGGCGCAACATTTATATCGGCGTGAACGAAAGTCTCGAATGTTCCCGTCAAACGCGCCGCCCGAAACTAGACTACTGTCTCTCGTCTAGAAACAACACGGCTTTTCTTTGACAAGTGCCGCACGTTCCTTTGATAAAGCCACCTTTTGCCACAAGTAGTGTTATTTTATTACGTAATACTTTTTTGTAGTTGATAGAATATCATCCCAATTTTGATTAATAATTATAATCAATATTGAATTAATAAAATAATTAGTTAATATATGTAAATATAAAATATGCTGTGTGGACAGTATTTTGTTGTCCCCACTTCTTTGAATTGCAATGATGCATAGTCAAGCATTCTATGTATTTGTATAGTTTAGTATTAATAAAAACGTTTAACTCTGCTGACAGTAGTTTAGTTACCTACCTACTTATTAAAATTTTTTTTCTTCTCGAGATCTACCCAAAAAGCACTCGCGATCGACCAGTCGATCGCGATCGACCAGTCGATCGCGATCGACCGTTTGAGCACCCCTGTTCTATACCATATTGGATATATCTAGCATTAATTCAATCGTTATCTTCACTGCAAACGATAAGAATGAGAGAAACGTGAAACGACGTGATTTTCTAAGAAACCCTGCAAATTAGCTTAAATATCCCTATTTAAAAAGTCGAGTTACTACTACAAATCTGCCAGTTAGCCTCAAATGCCGAATTCGCGAAGTTTGCGGCATCACATATGTAACTGTAAGGGTCGTTGTGCATTTTGTACTACCAACCTTTTTTCCCTTTCAACAATTTGAAGAACTTTTTTTTTAATTTAATTATACATTACAAATAACAATGTATATTGTTATACTAGTGTTTTTCATGTTGTTTTTCAATAAAATATTTTCAAAAATATTTTTCAGTAATTCCTATACACAATATAAAATATTTTTATGAATTTTATAGCAAGAACTATTTTTTATTTGTCGGTTTCAGACACCGTTGTGACTCTTGATGCTAAGTTTTTCCTAGGGACTAACGGAGGGTTCATAACGCAACTTAGCATGGTCTGTTTTAAATTTTATCTATCTTTGTTTACACGCATTAAGTAATCTAGAAAAAAGCTCATTATGGACCAAAATGATATGAAAACGACATCAGTCGTTTTGTTTTTTAAAGAGAACCACTACTTTTCTCAATGATGTTTACGACAAGATATTAACTATTTAAAATGTCATTAAGGAAAGATGAAATCGTAGCAATTCTTTTATTTTCTATTTTTGCAATACCGGCGACGCAATTAACGAGGCAATAAAAATACCGGAAGAAGTGAACGGTTTGTAAACTTGTTGGAAAAAGTTAATAGCGAGTGACTTCTTCGCTCTGGTGAATAATTTTCAGAGCGTTTCTTCGTTCCACACGAATATTTTTGCACTAATTTCTGAAGAAACCATTTTTTTATGATAAGTATCTTCATTTGTGCTTATAAAATAATTATTTTAATTTAGAATAGTAAAAATTTAAAAGATAAGGCTGATAAACGACCAGCTGAGTCAGAGGGTATTTATTCTAGCTCAACTTATTAAGAATGAGGCACCAAATATGCATGAAATAATACAAATCAGTCTAGACTGAAAAACCGGTTCAATAGCATCAATCTTTAAAAATATACCAAACCCCGAACCTCAAAAAAAATCGAATTTTTGATTTTAATGTTATTACAATGATCTATGGTAGCTCTACATGCTGCCTAAACACTAAACTTCAAACAAATTTAACTAATTCTAGAAATGGAAAAAACAAAACCCGTATCTTTTTTGGTGAGAAATTTGTTATTGCAAACCTGGCATATAAGTTCTGTGGTGCTTGGCTAATTTATTCTGGCTGTGCAAATACCTATATGTTTCCAAATCATCCAATCACTCTCAAATTTGATGGTAATATACTTTAATACTCCAACCTCAACTTATTTTCGCCTGTTTAAGCTCAAATATATTAGCAAATCGATAAATTCCACAGGCATTATAGTTACTTGCTTTGCTAAATCACAATATTTGGTTAGTTTCCTATTTAGTCGAGTTACGGGTTTTGCTATTTACTCTTCGTTTGTTAAATAATTTACGGTTGAAATATGTAGATATAATAAAGTTTTAATACGTTTCGTGTCAAACATGTGTCAAATAATTATCTACCACTACCCATATTATACCATAAGGATTTTACGACAAGTTTAAATATTTTTAGTATTAGGAGTTACGGGTTATGTAACAAACCTTTTTTAGAGTTAAAGAGTTTTATCGATGAATGATAACGGAGTTACGTGTTTTTACAATGATGGTTACATAAGAATGGTATAAATTCTGGGAGTTAAGTGGTCAGATTTTCAAATAAAGCTGACCACTAACAGGATTTTCTTTTGTTTACAGGAGAAAAATGTCTTCGAGAACAAGAAAAATTTTAGAAAGAACAAGAAAAGAAAAATCTGAATTTTTCATTGTAAAAGATAACGGCACCTTATTTCCAATACAGACACTTGTAGGCTGAGAATTATGTAAAGCCCCTTGGTAGAGAATATAATTACATGAACAAGTTGAAAACATCACGGAAAACCTGATTGAAATTGATGAACCACATACAGCAATTGACGATCAAGAAATAGTGGAACCAGATAGGTTACCTGATGTTAACCAGGTGAAAATTTTACGTGAGCAAGGGAAGGAATATATGGGAAGGAAATTAACTAATAGGAAAGTAACACGATACATTCCTAGACCAAACAGAACGATGAAACAAATCACTTGCAACGGATTGCACCCAGCTACTACAAAAATGTTTGGATAAGTCAATCAAAAAGGAAATAGAACAACAAATAAACGATTTAATGAAACTCAGACTTATTTTAGAGTGGGATGGTCATGCCTAAATAACATAATTTTTTAAGACAAATATCAGAAAAAAGATAGATGACTCAAAGAAAGTTGGCGTAACAAAAATGTAAAATAGTTATCATCAAATAGAAGACTATGAGGTAGACCTACAAAAAATTGGATATATGTATAGAGAAGAATGAAAGAAATGTGTCTAAATGAAGCTTTAGAGAGTAGTTAACCTTATATAACTGGCTGTAATATGAATCAAAAATGGAGCTCAAGGACGAAAAAAGTGAAAGCAGGTAAAGTACCTTACAGCCTTTTTACATTTTTAATATTAAGAAACATATTAAATGTGGATAGTCGAATGAATATTATAATTAAGTGGGTAGATAAGGTCATTAAGAAAGAATTTTTTAACAACCTTTTTTATTAAACTGATGATGGAATGATACAATTCCGAAAAGATCTTCTTTATAATAAAAAATTTTAAGCTTTTAATAAGCGTTTTTATACCTTAATACACACGAACACCAACAGGTATACTAGCCACTCCTGGATATCTCCACTTCATGGTTTGTTCCAGTTTCACTTTTAAAAAAAGTCATTAAGAATAATATCCGACTCAGAGTAGGCAAAGACAAAGAAATAGTTAAGACAATAAGGTTCCTTGAGCTGGAATATTTACAATATAGCATAATGCTTCCTTAAAAATATAAATTATAACTCCCGATGTAGAAAAAGAACTTGCGAAAACGTAGTCATGGTAGAAGATGACATCAACTTACATCAAAGATCAAAGTAAGTAGTATAAAAACCTTTAAATATCAAAGATCAAAGTAAGTAGTATAAAAATTCAACAACTACCCTTTTTAAAGGCCCGTTTTCACGCTACGTCTTATTGTACGTTTTGTTGGATAGGACAAATCCTATACAGTAAAACGTTGCATGTAAACAGCAAAACGTACGTCTTGTCGAATCGAAATGAAATCCAAACGGAAGGAAAAACATGGTGTGTATACACTGGACAAAACGTACGTTTTGTCGTACGTTTTATATGACCAACAAAACGTACAATAAGACGTAGCGTGAAAACGGGCCTTTAGACTATGAACAAAAAAATGATCCACAACGATGTATAGTGGCTATTGTATAAGAAGATAATATTATTGTGTAAAACTTATGGTGCAACATTTAAGCACAGAAAAATCAATACACTGAAAAAATCTATTATTTACTTTACTATTAACAGTGTATAAAATCGATATTTGAAAAATGGTAAGAAAACGATCTCATGAAAGCCCATAACCACAATGTAGGTAATTCTAGACAAAATCGATGTTGGAATTTGTATAAACGCAACTCTACTTTTCAGGTCAACGGCACTCGGAGATACACTACTGCACTGCTTACAGAAAACGAATAGAACTCATAGCTTTGAAGGAAATTCTAATCGTTATGTTATCATCATTTCGTTTGACGTTCACCTTCATTTGCCTTATAAAGATATTGACTATATAAAGCGAGTTGGTTATTTTTTAACAATTTTTTTTGTAACTTTTATATACATTTCAATGTATTAACTCGTTTAGAATAGTCTCAATTTGATCAGGGATGGATCGTATAGGATCTCGACAAATGATACTAGTCACGAATGGCAATGACAAAATTAAGTCACGGTCTGTAACTATATCGTATCTTCTATAAGCTTATAGATTATGTATGAGTTTTGATGGTCTACCCAATTTTGATTTTTCCGAAGTCCATTTCAACATTTCTTTGTTTTCAATGTCTTTTTTTTTTCTTTAATAGGCCAAACGCTCATAGTCTTACGACCAGAGATATCCAGAGTACCAGAAACTTTCGCGTCTTGCTAAAAACGAAGAAGAAGAAAATTCAATAGTTTGCATCCATTAATTAAGGATAATTAGCAACCGTGAAACTCAGTAGATCACTTAAATTATGACTGAAAGGTGCTTAGTGTCATATTTGATATTGGATTATTGCGAGGCCAGCAAGCATATCGGCAAGCAACATTTTCATTAGAATATCATTGAATCTACTATTGAAATACCATATCAGTAAACGGCAGAAGGCTTTGATAATGTAATTTGAAATTGTATGTAAAACTTCAAAATGAAATACTTTCAAACCACAATAACTATATACACAAACACACAATATATTTTTTATTCAAAACGAAAGAGATAAAATACAGCGATATTTAGTAATTTCCATGACATACAAAAATTTAAAGCAACTAATCGGCTAAGTTATATTATTAGAAGAATAAACACATATTTTTAATACATTTATCATCACAAATACTCTGCTGCCCTTAGACAATTGTTGTCAACAAATTCATGCACATATAAATTGTTTGCTAATATTTTTGTCATTTAAATCAGATTCTCTATCAAACGCCTTTTTGAAATCATTAAAGTAGGTAATCCCTAACATAATATACTCTTGGGATCAGAGCAAAAACAAAGAAACAAAGCAAAAGACAAAGAGATAAAGAAAATACCCAAAAGGTATGATGTGTAAGTCAAAAAGTCCATCAATAGATGGACAATTTACAGAACCTATAGACAGGCAACGAAATGAGACAGAGAACTCATTGAGCCCTATGCTTTTCAGTTCAATCATGGACAAAATCATCAAAAGTTTCAACAAAGGAAGAGGATACAGAATGGGAAACAAAGAAGTAAAAATCCTCAGTTATGCAGACGACGCAATAATGATAGCTCAAGATGAAGATAATCTGCAAAGACTAGTCTATAGATTTAACATAAAAGTAAAAGAATTTAATATGAGAATCTCAACTCAGAAAACTAAAACAATAGTAATCAGCAAAGAACAAATTAGATGTAAAATAGAAACCGATCCTGGCATCAGTATTAAGTAAGTTTAAGCACAATAGGTGAGAACCATAGAGATATTAATCCGCCAATAAACAAGCAAAATTTATTATGAAGGTGAAGAAGAAGAACCTCTTTTAATAGTAACAACAGCGTTCTCATCCTGATTCACATTTGAACTGCTTTGCAATCTTTTTGGTTAAATTTTGTTCCTTGCTGCATAATTCATTTTTTTAAATTTATATCTGCTTTTTATGTTGTTTCCCTTTTTATATACTCCTCTGTTGAGTTGACGTATATAATATTTAAATCTACATTTATATTTAGGTCATCCTAAATGATGAAATACTATTAAAAAAAATCACATTTCTATATATTGTTACTTTTTTACTACAATTTAATTTTAGTGACTGTAAATAATGAAACAGACTTCTACTTTTATGATTCCTGCTCAACAAAGAGTTTACAACATCTTGTATCACGTCTTTTATAAACGTCGAAAACGTTAATCAGATATGCGTTTAAATGTAGTTCAGGAAACTCAAACCGAGAATAACAGTCTCCAACAATGAAAGAGATCTTGATGAGATCATTTCCCAGGAAGTAACGGAGCTTTTCGAATTTTTATTTATTTCTATTACCTTTATTTGTGGTTACGGATAATTGAACATTATTTAGTGCTCTGAATTAATAGTACAAAGCTCTTGAGGAAACGATTTATACAGGTCCGTATTAGACATAAAGTACAACTTAAAATAATTGTCAAAGTTTAAATTTAGATTTCCGTCTAAAGTTTATAAAATCCACTGATAATCTTAGTAACTGATGTGTTTACTTGAAATAAAAGTTTATAAAGATATTCGTCTGTGAAGAAGTGTGTGATGGAAAATATACTAACTCTAAAAATTTAATACTATTTGTTACTGCGGTAAAGACTCTGCATAGGGATAGAAACTACACCTTTTTTACTTTCCATAAACTTATTTGGTAAGTAATACTACACGTGCACCCTGGGTAACGCTAAATGAACTAACAAATACTGGCCGTCAGATAATCTTAGGATCTCTTCACCAGAGACACATTGCAAACAATGTCGTTAAACGTTATTAAAAGGAAAATTAACATAACTAATGGCCCTTCTCAGTACCCAACAACTAGAAAACTCTGACCTATGATCCGAATTTGTTACTTAAATGTAAAAAGCATAAGATATTCAAAGAGCCAGTACTTATCAAAATTTCTAAAAGAAAACGACATCGATCTGGTCGCTCTAGAGAACACACTGAGACACGGAAGAACAACTGCGAAAAAGGGAAAACATACCTGGCTTCGAACTACTGGGTGCCACGTACCACCGATCATCCGACACAGCAACGTATGTTAAACAAAACATAGTAAACGCCATCCTTGTTTCCACATGACCTAATGATGAAATTCATAATGTTGTTGAAAAAATTGGAAGCATCACCTTTACTAACACCTACAAACCACCAGCTATATCCTGGCCAGCTCAAGTCATCTACAAATATCCGCACCCGTCAATATACGTGGCGGACTATACCAGTCACCATGAACAGTGAGAATATAAACGATGTAACAGCAATGGGAATACACTAGTAAAATGGACAGAGAGGAAGAAAGAGTACAATCCTGATCTATGTTTTGTCTCTACTAATAAAAACGGGCAACCTCTAGCAGTCTCTCGAAAAGTAATGGACGACTTTCCACTAGGGATGAATCGATACCACTCGGCATTCGATACCGATTACTTAGGTCGGTATCAAATCAAAGTATCGATACCTCATTCGATACCAGGTTCTGGTATCGATACCTGTGATACACCTGTGACACTTTGTTGTCCTGAGACTGAGAAATCCCGAAGGCGGAAGAACCAAGGAAGTAATCAACGACATCAGGATGCAGAAGGTAACGAGAAATCACTGCATTAAAGGTCCTGATGACATCTCTAGTACAAATTAAAATGGCCAGCACTAGTTACGTAAGCGAAACCTTTGCACACAAAATTTAACAAAATACTCAACCCACTGAAGATAAAAATAGCTACTTAAAATGTAAAAACTATGTTTCAGCCTAGAAAACTACATAACGTTATCAAAGAAAAGAATAGATATACTTGATGTTAGTGATGTATAATGGTCAAGAAACGGAGAGATAACAATAAATAAACACAATATGTATTACACCGGACGAGACAAAACTGATCATCGGTACGGAGTAGCGTTGAAGTGGTCAACGGCATCAGGATGCAGAAGGTACGAGGAGAGTGAAGACGAAGACATAACCAGAAACTCCAAGCACTCTATGGAGAAGAAAACAGTACGATACATTAAGGCAAATCGGATAAGAATAGCAGGACAAGTTCTAAGATCGAATGATGTAAGATTACTAAATACAACCTTCTGACCCAATGGTAAAAGATAGAAATATGCAGTAACGAGTCATCTACGTAAGATGGGGGTGCAAAAATGTAAGATTTCTGTAAAAGAGTGGGGAAAAATAGTAAACGCGACCAAAACTCTTTAATTTTTTTTTTGGCCTTAGGTACAAGACCTATTTAGCCAGACAATATAGGTTGAATACATAAAAACAATCTCCTACACTTCCGTCAAATTCATGACAATTTCCTAACCGTTCGTTCATTCGCACCACATTCACTCAATTTCCTAACCTTCCCATTAAAAACACTATTGTGTGACTATACAAAAAGGATTGAACAGGAACACACGCTTCACGCTAAGGTGCCTTTCATAGCGACTTTTTTGTAACACAGACAATACAGGCAACGGTTAAAGGTAAAAGACATAAAAGGAAAGACAATGGGAAATACAACAACTAACGTCCTACCATTTTGGATTCACACAACAACACTGCACAGAGCAGTTTAAATTTTCCGTTTGGTAAGTTTGAAAAATTCCCATAAAATTGATCTTATAGTTGAATTTTGACTACCTAAATACAGAATAGAAGCAACGTTCTGCGGCAGACTGATTTTTTCTTGCGAGATGGCTTGAAATAAAAATTTTATGGCTTCTTGATTATACCGACATTGAAACATCCAGTGGTTAAGATCGTCATAACTGTCATTACATTCACATATATCAGTTTCGGAAAATTTTATTTTATATAAGTAAGCATTTACTATAGCATGTCCAAAAAGGCATCTAACGTACATCGTATAAATTTTCCGAGAGATGGGACTTAGAGGACTACTATGGGACTACTCACTTAGAGGAGTAGATGGAAGAGTTGGATATATACTGCAGTATGTATTTTTGCTACTGTTAGTAAAGGATTGCCACTCAATTTCCCAATTATTTCTAACATATTTCTTCCTAGCTGAAACTATATCCCATTTGGGCAACTCGTTGTACTCTATACCCACTAAAGTAGCTGCTTTAGCCAAATGGTCTACTTTTTCATTACCTAAAATATTAGAGTGACCTTTAACCCACACAAAGTTAACAATTCTTTTTGGAGAAATTAAGACTCTTAGCTTTTCAAGCGCATCTACAATTAGTCTGTTGGTATACGTGTTTAGAAAAGTGTCTTAATGCGAGGAGGACGGACTGTGAGTCAGATAAAATTATATATCGTTCGAAATATAATATGCTATTAATTATCCAATCCAACGCCTTGACAATGGCTACCAATTTAGCTTTGAATATTGAGCAATCTGATTTTAATTTGTACTGAAAATAATCTTGAATATTGTCTATGTAAATGGCGCAGCCAACACCAGCAGGCGATTTTGAACCATCGGTATAAATTTTACAAGTATGGTTGGAGTCTTCCATCTTGTTCTGTACTACTAAATCTTCGTGAACAATTGAAATATATAAAGGAATTACCACAATAGGTTTATATTCATCTAGTAAGTCATAATTGGAGCCAAAGAATGGAATCCCTCCTCAATTAAATGAAAATTTGGATAAATTAGGAAAAGCAACAGCTAGAGTTGGAGAGTTTTTATTTGCCCACCATTTGTTTGTTAAATTTTTGACAGAGAGACAAGATATTTTTTGTTATAAGCTGTTTTGATTATTAAACTGGCATTTAAGGATAAATTTTTCTGCCAAAAATAGACGTCTTAAATGTAAAGGTGGCTCGTTACGTTCTGCCAAAAGGGCTGGTGTGGGAGTAGGTTTGGACTAGTGTGTGTGTGAGTAGTGTGGGACTAACCTTAAAGCTTTGTATTGTATTCGATCCAATTTAATCAAACGAGAATTTGTCGCTGATCCATAGAAAAAGCTTCCGTAGTCCAAAATTGATCTGGTATATGCTCTGTAAAATAATAAGTTAATTTTCGGGTCTGCTCCCCAATCGTATCGATTAACGACCTTAAGGATATTAAGGCTTTTTTCACATTTGGTAATGCAATTGTTAATATGCTCGTTCCAGGTTAATTTTGAACCCAAGGGAACACCTAGGTATGTAAAACTGTTATATACAGGAATTTCCAGCTGGGAGAATTTTAACATACTAACTTTTGGTAACCTGTGTCTCGAAAAAAATACTACACCAGACTTCTTAGGCGAAATGTCAAGCCCATGGCTATCAAAATACTTTTTGCAACAAGACATATTCACTTTAAGGGCATTAACACATTGTTGAAAAGTTTTTTTTCCAACATAGAAACATTAGTCATCAGCATATTGTAAAATGTTACACTGCATTCCCATAGTATGTAAGTTTAATGAATAGAAGTTAAATAATAAGGGGCTAAGAACTGAGCCCTGAGGTAACCCTTTGTTAACTGTCCAAGAAGAAGATTTGTTTTTGTTGTTTCGATCTACAATGCGAAAATCGTTTTCATAAAATTTAAAATGATTATTTCATAACATCCAAATATTGGACTTATGGAAATCAGTTATTACTATAGCATATCATAAAATAGTTAAAATATAGTCTAATTTACTTGATAATGAACTCATATTTTTTCTAGAACATAATAAATATTCCGTATATTTGTTTTTACCTAATGAGGATATTAGGTAGGTACCTACTTTGATAAAGCATGCCAGTGTTCTTGTTTATATTTGTTTATGATAACATGAACCTGTGTCTTATATCTATGTCTCTAATAATCGTGTCAATATTGTTTATTAAATTTATCATTTGTTTATTTTATAGTTAACATTTATAAAAGTATCCACCAAATAAATATATTGTTGAAGATACAAGAAAAAATCGGTAAATATTATTTGTTCTAAATAGCGAACTAACCTATGATAAAAGAAAAGTTGTAGATTGTTAAACAAAAAATATATAAATTAGGTTAGATTGGGTCACTTAGCATACGACGGTATTATGAGCCAATAATACAGAAGGGTGTAACCCCTTTCGCATTTGCCGAAGACCACTCTATGATGGTAGTAGCGCAAGACAGAGAGGACATTATCTTTGGTATGTAGCAATCATTCGACCAAGTCGAGGAATGCTTCGGGTAAGAATAAGGCCATGGTTCTCAAGGGACCACGGAAAAGGGACGGAATAACATTCGAATGTGCAGGAACGAGAATGATTCTAAAGAAATGCGTGAGATATTTAGTTGTGACTCTGCTTGAGATATTTTAGGGTTTTTCAGTCTGTTGTGCAATCAAGAGATGATTCTCTCTCCTGTTACCGCCAAAGAATGTAGCGTAGAACTATTTTAATTAATTTTAAACTGTTTGTCTTTGTTCTAGTAGATCTAACACCCAGAGTAGATCAAATATACATGATAAATTAATTCAGTGTTTGATACTAAAGTTGAGTACAGTTTAAATTCTAAAGTTACTATAAGTGGTCTTAGGATTCATATTAGCTCCAATTCTATTCAAAGTAGAGTAATCTACGGACTATTTTTGACACCCATTAGGAACATTTTCCTAATGGGTGGTTAAAGATAACTACCGATGCAATCAATTCCTCTAAGGAACAACGATTTCGTCAATTGCACTTCAGAACTTTCATGAACTTTCATATCTTTTCATTAACAAATATTAATTACAAACATTCATTATTTAAATACAAGCTGTGCGAGTAGCTTCATTTGAACCAAGTGCGGGTGGTCCTTATTTTAATTTTTGGTAAAACCGATTTTGATAATCTTGTCTTTCTACTTCTGCAACTTTATTGCAAATTAATTTAGTATTGTTTTGTACTTGCTATAAATGATTACTTTTAAAACCAATTTATCTCTAGATAAGCCTAAAACATTAAGGAGAGATATTTATATGATCCACTCTTTTGGATATTTTTTAAAACCTCATGTTTTCCCTAATGTTATATTTTATTTATATGTGCATATGTCTATGTCTATTATATTGCAGGATTTTGACTTATGGTAGATTTATTTGTATTTCTTCTTTTTGGGATTCACCCGTCTGGTGATTCATATATTGAATATATTTTGTTTTGTTTACCTTCTTCTTCTTCAGCCTGTGTTCGTCCACTGCTGGACACAGGCCTCTTCCATTTGCTTCCATCGATTTCTACTTTTGGCAATTCTCATCCACTGCTTGCCCGCGACTTGTTTAATATCGTCTGTCCACCTCTTCTGCGGTCTGCCTACTCCTCGCCTGTTCTCTCTTGGTCTCCAGTTTGTTAATCTTTGTGTCCATTTTTCGGGATTATCTCGGGCAACGTGTCCGACCCATTGCCACTTGAGCCTTGCAATACGTTCTGAGACATCAGTAATTTTTGTTCTTTCACGAATGACGTTATTTCGAATCCTGTCTCTCAAACTAATCCCTAGCATGGCCCTCTCCATTGCTCTTTGGGTTGTACTGAGCTGCTCTAAGGTTTTCTTTGTGAAGGCCATGGTTTCCAGTCCATATGTAGTTACAGGCAAGATACATTTGTCATAAACTCTACGTTTTAGACACATTGGTATATCTTTATTCTTCAAAATAAAGCTTAATTTGCCGAAAGCTCCCCAAGACAGTTGTATGCGTCTTTTTATTTCGGCTATTTGATTTTCTTTGCCGATTTTAATGGTATGTCCAAGATATATATAGTGGTCTACATTTTCATGACTGACGTTGTCAATAACAAGATTAGTTTGTAAATTACTCATTATTTTTGTTTTCTGAAGGTTCATTTTGAGACCTATTTTATTTGACTGCTGGTTTAATTCCTTCAACATTTGCTCCAGTTCCTTGATATCTGTACTAAATAATACTATGTCATTCGCAAACGTCAAATGATTCAAACGTACACCATCAATGTTTAGACCTTTTTCCTCCCAGTCAAGCTGTTTGAATACATTTTCCAATGCTAAGGTAAAAAGCTTTGGTGAAATAGTATCACCTTGTCTAATACCTTTATCAAGGCGTATTTTTTCAGTTTTTTCGTCTTCATTGATTTTGATGTGGAATGTGGCCTGTTCATAAACGTTTTTAATGAGTGAAGTGTACCGTGAGTCTATTCGAGCATCCTTCAGGGCTGACAAAAAGGACCAAGTCTCAATACTATCGAAAGCCTTGTGAAAGTCGATAAATGTCATATGTAAAGGTACATTATATTCTGTGGTTTTTTCTACTAGTGTTCTGATTTGTTTACCTACTGAATTTTATTTGTCTACTCCTAATAAGTTTTCTGATAATAGAGTATCTCTGAATATTTACTATAAAAAATAATAAAAATATTTAACTATCACGATATCTTAGACCAGGAGAAAAATCAGGCTGTATATGTTTTTAGGTAAGTAGGTGGACGAATTCCACCGAACATATATTATTTGTTTATGTAGTGCGCTGATCACAGTAATTTAATAATTAACTGGTAATATCTTTTCTTGTATTTGCTCTTAGAACCTAATAACATCTCCGTATCCCTTTTCGTTTCTAAGGTTTCCTAATTTTTCCCTTTGTAACACCAACAAGTTAAGTGGCGCCCTTTTTCTTACCTTCTTTGATCTTCGGTAATTTTATCTATCTCTCTTGATATCTATTTCTCTATTTTTTCTAATCCAACTTATCTTGTTTTATCTTTATTATTTCTTCTGTTGGATCCATTCCTGGTTCCAAAAGCTAGTTTTCAACCCCCAACTCGCTCTTCAGCAATCATCTAGCTGCCGTTCCCAGTTTCTCCATCTGGGCATCTTTCTAGCACCGTCTAACAAAGGTTTTCGAGGTTACAAAATCACTAGCAAATATTACAAAAACATATACAAATTTAAAAATTTTCTAGAAATAATTGAAACGTGTTTACAAGGAATAAATTATATAGTTTGTTTTTTATACAATAATGGCATTTACATAAGCCATGTTTAATATCTGTGTTATGGGATAATAATTCAATGGAAAATTTACTGAAATTTTCATTCAATATACAATAAACCTAAATATGACGGAAAATAGATAACAACCATTTTACGTAAATTATGTTAATTGGCTAATCTCTTTACATATGTTCCTGCTCACTGTGCATGACACCGTATTGTTTTAAAGTTAAGTATTATCTAACAGTAGACACCTAGTTATTTATTTAATTACTAACGCAGTTACTGATTTTTTTAGTTTTTTAAATTTTAAACCAGTAAAATTTGCGGTCCAATTAGGTATATTATAAAAAATCTGGAGCAGAAATGACAGAACAATTAACAACATTCATTAATATAATTATAAAACACAATAAAATACCGGAAGAATGGAGAACGAGTGAATTAATTCTACTATTCAGAAAAGGAGATAAAAAACAGCCAGAAAACTACAGAGGTATAAACTTGTTACGTACTACGCTAAAACTTACAACTAAAACTTTACAAGTGCTAATAAATCAGAATATAAGTTTAAAGATGCACAACAGGATTTTCGTAGTGGAACACAGATGCAATATTCGTTATAAAGCAAATTACTGAGAAATCACTAGAGTATAATAGACCAGCATTTCTGTGTCTGATTGACCTAGAGAAAGCGTTTGACAAAGTAAGACTTAAACATGTAATCCATCTTCTGTATAATAGAGAAGTTCCCCTAAATAGTATAAAAACTATCGAAAACATCTACCAAAACAACAAAATGGAAGTCAGAATAGATGGACAACTTACAGAACCTATAGAAATGGGCAGCGGAATAAGACCAGGGGATTCATTGAGCCCCATGCTCTTTAATTTAATCATCGATGAAAGCATCAAAACCGTTAACAAAGGAAGAGGATATAGAATGTCACAAAAAAGGCGACAAAAGTTTATGCCACAATTACAGGGGAATAGCCCTACTAAATGTTGCATATAAAATACTTGCAGTATATATAAAAGATAAGCTATCTCAAAATATAGATAATGACATAGGGGAATATCAATGTGGATTCAGAAGAGGGCGCAGCACAGTGGATCAAATTTTCCTACTGCGCGAAATACAAGCAGAAAGCTACGAATATGGGAAACCTACAATGGCCCTATTCATCGACTTTAAACAAGCGTTCGATAGGATAAAACGCAAAGAAATATACAAAGCACTAAATGAAATGGGAATTAGTGAAAAACTGATAAGAATGGTAAAAGTGACACTCCGAAGAACAGAGAATAGGGTCAAAATAAATAAATGGAGAAGAAACAGATAAGTTTAAGGTCAGTGAGGGGGTGCGACAAGGAGACCCACTGTCATCGCTGTTGTTCAGTATCGTCCTCGAAGTTACCATCAGAGAAGCTGGAATCAACAGGTCAGGACTTATATATCAAAGAAAACACCAATGCTTAGCATTCGCTGACGACATTGTACTGATAGCCAGAAGTAAGCAAGAATTAAAAGAAATAATAAAAAGATTAGAAATGAAAGCGAGAAGGAAAGGGATGTACATAAATGAAGAAAAGACCAAATATATGGAATGGACAGAAAAAGATTACCTACAAGAACAATATCTGACAGTAATAACAGATGAAAAAACATATAAATTCAAAGAAGTAGAAGTATTCCAGTATTTAGGAGCGACATTCACGAGAAGACCAAATATGAAGGAAGAAATCCAAGCGAGAATTATGGCCGGTAATCGTTGTATTTTTGCACTAAACAATTTATTAAGAAGCAAAAATATATCTAGAAGGGCTAAGATAAGAATATATAAGACAGTAATAAGACCTATTGTATTATATTCCAGTGAAACATGGACAATGAACAAATCCGAGCAAGTCTTGTTGCAAGTCTGGGAAAGAAAAGTCCTCATGAAAATATTTGGAGGTAAATTATGGAATGGTATATGGATAAAAAGACCAAATATGGAATTAGAGGAGATGTATGGAGAACCAAATATCGTAGGGATCATAAAGTCACAAAGACTGAGATGGTTGGGACACATTAAAAGGATGGCAAACACGAGACTGCCAAAAAGAATGCTAATGGTAGGAATAGGACGGAAAAGGAAGAAAGGCAGACCGAAAACCAGGTATAAGAAGGATGTTGAAAAAGACATAGAAAAACTTAAAATACCAAACTGGAAAAATAAAGCAACAAATAGAAAAGAATGGAAAAGTATGGTAAATCAAGCAATGGGCCTTCTAGGCCTGTAGAGCTAAATATATATATATATATATATATATATATATATATATATATATATATATATATATATATATATATATATAAAATGAAAAACAAAGAAATCAAAATACTCTGTTACGTTGATTGACGACGCAATATTGATAGCCCAAGATAAAGATAGTCTGCAAATACTGGTCCACAGATTTAACATAAGAGCAAAAGAATTTAATATGACAATCTCATCTCAGAAAACTAAAAAACTAGTAGTCAGCACAGAACCAACCAGATGTAAAATAGAAATTGATGGCATCAATATTGAACAAGTAATGGAAATAAAATGCCTGGGAATTACACTGTATACCTATGGAGAACTGGACTAAGAAGTGAAAGTACAAGTACAAAAAGCAAATAGACTGATGGCAAAACAGACACATTAACACTGAGATGAAATCAAGAATTTATATAGCCAGTGTAAGACCAATAATAACATATGCCACAGAAACAAGACCCAACACAGCCACAATGCAAAGAGTACTGAGAAAAATTACAGGAAATACGCTGAGAGCTCGAAAGAGAAGTGAAGGTATTAGAAGAAAATGTAACGTACAGTGTATAAATTAATGGACACAAAATAGAAAAAAAGAATGGAATAACCACATAAGCAGAACAGTGGAGACCCCTGTCGTCAAAATAGAAAGAAATAAGTCACCAATCGACAGAAGAAGTATCGGACGACCGCGCAAAAGATGAAGTGACAAACTTCCATAGAGGTATTAATCCACCAGTGAACAAGCAGAATTGCTTATAAAGAGGAAGAAGAAGATAAAAATCTGAGCAAACTTTTTCAAAGTTATTGTCCATTTCAACGAAAATTCCAGCGGAATGGAATACATTGTTTCTATCAATCATACATAGAAAAAGCCTGCAGGATAATTACTCCACAAATTTAGCAAATTTAGGGATGACTAAACGGAATTGAAGGTAAATTAAACGACGGAATTAAATATAACAACTATAGATGCATAGCAGTGGATAACTCAACTCAAACTGGTATCTAAAAAAAGTGATGAAAGCTAAAGAATTACCAGAAGATAATTATTAGTGTAAAACTATGGAAGTGAAATGGTGATAAAAATGTAATGGAGGAAACAAAACCAACAACTTCACGAAACTTAACACAAAACACACAATTCCAATAAATCAAAAGGAAACTAATCCGGAAATGGAAATGGACAAGAAAATTCTGATTAAATACTTTGATCAAACAAATGGAGACAGAGAAAATATCATTATCATCTTTTGCTCTACAACTCTGGGTGGGTCTTGGCCTGTTCAAGAATTAGTCTCCATTTCCCCCTATATTTCGCCCTGGCTTTCCAATTTCTGACCCCTAGATTCCTCAAGTCATCTTCGACTTGAGTTTTGAATCTAGATCTTGGCTTGTCTCTCTTCCTGGTTCCTACTGGCTCTTAATATAATATCTGTCTTTGGGGGTCTCCAGTGTTCATTCTTTCAAGGTGTCCTAGCCACCTTCATCTATTAATTTTAATAGACCGGACGATGTTGCATTTCTCATAGCATTTATACAACTCAAAATTGTAGCGCCTGCGCCATATCCCTCTTTCTTGTACTCCTCTGTATATGTGTTTAAGTATTCGCCTTTCAAAGCGGCCTAACAGTTCTTCATCGCTTTTTACCATAGTCCATGTCTCTGACCGGACTATGGTAAAAAGCAGGACGTATGTATGTCAGGGACAGGTTTAATAAGAGTTTCATATAATATTAGTATCTTGGTTTTTCTGCTAATTATGTGTGACGTTAAGAGCTGCTTTAGTCCAAGGTAAGCACTGTTCGCCAGTTATAGTCTTCTCTTAATTTCTATGCTTACTAGGTTGCTGTTATTTAGTTGTGTTCCAATATATAAACTCCGAGACCCCTTCGAATGTGTGTGCTTCTGTCACTAGATCTTGTGGTGCCGCTATTTGTGTGCTGTTCTTGACCTTTATGTATTTTGTTTTGGATACGTTAACCTGCAGTTCCATTGTCTTTGCGGTTTTTTCTAATGTTTCAAAAACCTGTATCAGGTCTCTTTTTGTCCGTCTTACTATGTCAATGTCATCTGCGTAGACCAATATCTGTACACTTCTATTGATGATCGTACCTCTAGTTGTTATGCCCGATTTCTCTATGGCCCTTTCTAGCGCTATGTTAAACAATAGACACGATAGACTGTATCCCTGGCGTAATCCAGTATGTATTTGAAAAGACCTTGACACTCTTTTTTGTATCTTGACTTTGCACTTAACTTTCGAAAGAGTTGCCTTTACCAATGTTATTAGATGCGACGTAATATCTAGTTCTGCCATGGCATTATAAAGTGCGCTTCTATCTACACTGTCATAAGCGCTTTTAAAATCTATGAAGAGGTGATGGGTATCAATTCCATATTCATATGTCTGAGAAAATATAAACTTAGGAGGAAACTTACGATTTGCTGAATCCTTTGCAAATAGAATTATAATCGAACCGCAAGAGCTGTGCAACACTTGGAAGAACTACAGTATTGTGCGAATTAATGGAATCATAGGCTGTTTTAATGAAAAAACAGTTTATTTAGTAAAAAATTATATTTTGACAAAACTATAAAGGTAAACTTACATCATTCAGTAGGAAATATGTCCCCCTTTGGCAGCAATTACTGCTTTTTTACCCGTTTTGTCATAGATTTTATGAGTTTCTGGCAGTTGTCAGATATCCTTTCATCTCGATACCAAACCTGAATGGTTGCTTCTATCATTTTTGTTTTAGTGGTGCAGTCGATTTTTCGCAGTCTAGCTTTGCAAATGGCCCATAAATTTTCAATGGGGTTGAGGTCGGGCGAATTACCGGGCCAATCTAAAACATTAGTCTTCTTATTTTTGAAAAATGCCATCATTTCCTTTGATTTGTGACAGGGAGCAGAGTCCTGTTGAAGAATCCCTCCTCCTTGGGGTTGACATTTTTGGAGTTGTTTGTCCAAATACTTTTTCAACATGGATTTGTATTTTTGGCTGTTCATCATGCCTTCAATTGGCACCAAAGATCCAACCCCCATGTATGAAAAACATCCCCAAAACATTTTCTTGACTGGATGTTTTACGGTTTTATCAATATGAGATGGTGTAAGCTTTTCATTGTCAGACTTCCTGACGAATTTCGACCGCTGTCCCTGAACTATAAAGTGGGTTTCATCTGTAAATAGGACTTTTTTCCAATCGCCTACAGTCCAATTAGAGTATTTTTTGGCCCACAGTAGCCTTTGTTTCTTCATTCGTTCAGTTAGAAGCTGTTTTTTTCTGTGGACGAATTGCCCTTCTACCATTCTCCAAAAGTCTTCTACGAACAGTTGAGTTATGAATCACTATAGCTGATGCTGCTAGATCTTGTTGTAGGTCTTGGCTTGATTTTCTTGGGTCCAATTTGCTCTTTCGAAGTAAAAATCTATCATCTGCTGGTGTTGTTTTTCTCTTTCTTCCACATTTTCCTAACCTTTTCACATCCACTGATCCCGTTTCTCGTTTACGCTTCAAAATTTTGCTTACTACCCCCCTGACTCACTCCACACGTTCTAGCAATCTCTCTTTGTGATCTACTAGTGTGTTCACTCAACGTGACAATCTTTTCACGCTTCCTAGGCGTAATATCCATGTTGGAATAAAACCAAAAACAACACAAAATAGTACAAAAACCCCGAAAACAACACAAGCTTGGTAAGAAATGACCTAAAACACACTCAAACACACCAACACACAGTAAGGTTATGTTTTCAATGCTTGGTCAGCTGTCAACTGTGTAGGTAGTGTTACCAACTGTGAATATTGAAAAAATGAAAAAAATTCACAGTGATTCCATTAATTCGCACAATACTGTATATACAAGATCTATGTAATGATAATCGTCGAATAGAAAAAAAAAACAGTGACATTACAGGCACAATTTTTGCATACTTAAATCAGCAGTGGAATACACAATTACAAATCTTAAAAAAATGGTAAAACACCTGGCCACGACTGAATCGTTCTGAAAGCTGGGAACCAAAACGTTCCCATTTTAATAAAATGCTTAATACTATAACCTAACAATCAAATTTTAAAAACTCTCATAGAACAGTTTATAGAGACCAAACATAGTTTTCAAAAAAAAAATGTACAAAACTTAAAGAGGTCAGCCTTTAAAAGCAGACGCAATTCATCAATTATTAAAAAAATGTTATTTAATACTGTGTATAACAAATAAATGAAATAAGAGATAACTAGTGGAAAATTGCTTATGCAAGTTTATGTCTAGGTATTGTTTTGCCGACAGGTGAAGTTTTAGTCTTAATTTATTTTGGGTCAGTAGGTTAATCTTGTTGTTGTAAATAAACATTTTATTAATTTAGCTGACGATACAGTAACAACATTTAAAAAATAGTTAAATATTTATTTTAACCAATGTAGAAGGAAATAATACACAATTAAATATATTACTGTTTTATAAAAGTTTCGCTAAACGTAATTTCTTTATTTTAGCATGGTCGTAGCTGGGTGGGCTTAGAATCTCAAAATATTTTAATCGTAGTGTCACTACAATTTTGGTAACTGTTTTAGAATGATTTACTTAATTTATTCACGCGATGTCCCCATTAAAAAAAATAACCAAAATATAATATCCCTACCATAACAAAAATACTAAAACAGTATTAAATATTGATTAGATAATTAAAAAAAATTAAAAAACATCCTTTATAAAAGGTATATTAATATAAAACCCTATTGGACTACATCATTGGGCTAAAATCTTATTAAAATGAAATGAATTATGTTAATGAAAGGTTACTTATCTTCGATCCCTAAGATATTCAGTCACAGAGTGCTTAAATTTTACAGATTTTATATCCAACAGATCATAAGATTGAGTCATTTGTCATTATCTGAATTCTGTTATTGTAAGAGAGAATTCACCACAGTTTGTGTGATAGTGTTTTATAGAGAACAAAGGCAATTCTCTAAGAATTCTAGTATATCTAAAGTTGATAAGACTTAATCAGAATAGTCACTGGTATGATCAAGTAGTTTATAGAGAAAAACTAGACAACAATTAGTTTTGTACTTTTCTAGGGATCTGATATTTAACCTTGGCCTTAGTTCTACCAAAGATATGTTCTTATGTTTAATCTGGAACACAAATCCGGAGAAACTGATTTTTAATTTTTTCAAGGGTGTAAATATTTTTAAAATAGTCATCATCAGCCCATAGTCGTCGACTGCTGAACACAGGTCTCCTCGAAAAACCTCCATTCAGATCTATTCACTCCAAGATTTTTTTGGTCCACCTATTATCCTTCATTCTAGCGACGTGTCTTGCCCACCTCCATTTAATTTTGGCTATGTGTTTTATAACGTCTTCTACACCACTTTTTCTACCGATTTCTTCGTTTGTTACCCTATCTTGCAACGTTATGCCTAACAACGATCTTTCCATTCTACGTTGCGTCACTTGTAGTTTTCGTGTAGATGTCCTTGTTCGGGTAAGTGTCTCTGCGCCATATGTAAGGACAGGCAGAACTAAGTGATTTTAATTGATATAAGGTTGAATGCTCGAGTAAATGAACTTTGAAAAATAAGGCTATTATCGAGCACAAGTTTAATTAAATCTTGCCCAAGTACTTTCGCTTAAAATAGCATCTTCAGGGGCATTTCTCATATTTGACGAAATGCCCCTGAAGATGCTATTTTAAGCGAAAGTACTTGGGCAAGATTTAATTAAACTTGTGCTCGATAATAGCCTTATTTTTCAAAGTTCTTCTTTTTAAGCTGATAGGTATAGGTATAGCAGCAGTTTGATTATCTCTGCTAATTTTTACCGTATGTCCAAGGTATATGTAGCTGTCAACAATTTCAATTTCGACGTCTTCTACCCTTAAAAGATGGCTCGGAACTAAATTAGTCATCATTTTTGTCTTTTGGTAGTTAATATTTAGACCTACTTTTCGTGCTGCATCGCTAAGTTCATTCAACATATGGCACTGGCAGCCTTTAGGTCATCTGAAATCAGAACAATATCATCTGCGAATCGTAGATGCCTAAGCATCTCACAATCAATATTTATTCCTTTACTTTCCCATTTCAGTGACTTCAAAGTATGTTCAAGTACAGTAATGAACAACTTAGGCGACATAGTATATCCCTGTCGAATACCTCTCCTGATATGTATCTTATTGGTAGAACCGTGCAGATTTATAGTTGTTTAAAATAGTACAGTAACCATACTATAGAAGCATAAAACATGATACTAGGGACGAAAGTAAAAGATACAATTATATATGTGGGTACCAAAAGATCTCGAGGGTTTTTGTAATAAAATCTAGATTGCAGTATACTTATTCGACAAATTGTTGATGTGAGAGATAAATGACAAGGAACTGTCAAATATCACCCACAAAATCTCTTATTTCAATCACTCTTAAGAGAAGTCTTGTATATATTAATGTAATAGTCAAACACATTATTTTTAGGTTTGCTAAAAGATATACCAAAACACTTATATTGATTCAACTGGAGACCATAGGAAAGAGACCAATTATATAAGGTGGCCATCTTGGATCCTTAGAGAGCCAGATAGGTTGGAAACTTGGAAGTACAGCTTAATGTCATTAGCAAATAGCAAAAATTGATAAAACTTTATTACCTCAGAAATACCAATAATAAACGAGTTAAATAGAACAGGACCCACGTATGAACCTTTTGGGACTCCTGAACTGACCAATATATGAATCGATAGTGAGGTCATCTTGGATCCTTAGACAGGCAGATAGGTTGGAAACTTTGAAGTATAGCTTAATGTTATTAGCAAATAGCAAAAATTGACAAAACTTTATTACCTCAGAAATACCAGTAATAAACGAGTTAAATAGAACAGGACCCACGTGTGAACCTTGTGGGACACCTGAACTGATATAGGAATCTATAGTGAACACTTTAGAAAAGCAAACTGAACTCTTTTATCAAGAAACCATGAAAGAAACCACTTAGGAAAGCCAATACATCTTAATTTAAAGATGAGCAAAGACTAGTGTGACAAAGCCTTCGAAAAATCGGTATAAATGGAGTCTAGTTGGAACCCTCTCTTGAAAACCCGGACAATTAAGTCATGATACAAAAACAAGATTTGTAGACGTAGAGTTACCCTGCCTAACTCCATTTTGCTCATTAAACAAGAGTTTTCTACAATGACAAGTGAGATATTTGTTTAGAATTAGTTGAAGAAGTTTAGAGATGGCAGATAATATAACAACAGGTCTATAATTTATTATATTCTCTCTGTCACTGTTTTTATATACCGAAGATATATAACTGTCACGCCACTAGGGAAGGTGTGCAGTCTCAAAGATAGATGAACATACATACAAACAATAACAAGTTTATTTAATTCTGGAGAAAACCAACGAGGAAATTTTGAACGTTTATATGTTTTTTTTTGTGATAATAATATTTGAGCTTCAAAAATAGTACTCCAGTGAACAGAAGATATGATGTTGTTGTTAGGTAACAAACCAAACTTCAGATTTTAGGAATACATAGGAACCTTGACGTGTGACCAAACAGTATCCAGATACAGGTCTAAAGTACCTTTCCAGTTGGACAGCTGCCCACTAGACGGACAAGGCAAAGGAAACACATAACCCAGACTGTAGAGTCACACCTGGTACACAGATGAATGCAGAAGAGTCGTGTGCAGGATCTGCAGTAGAAATAGAAATATAGAATTTTATTCTATAGAAATTATCGTGAGGGCTTTTGAACTTAGGCAGATCAATGTATGCACAGATAGTCAAGCGGCTATGAAGGGTCTTATGATGTCTAAGTTAGCTCTAGTATGGGAATGCAAAAAAAACTTTGGAGCCAGCTCGAGACGTGCTAAAAAGCACCGTTCGCGACCAGAAAAAGAAGAAATCAGATTAGAATCATAGCAGGCGTCCTTATTAGACGTCAGCAGAGGGACACGTGCATTCAATGAAGTTGAGCTGTTTCATGGAGACTTAAGCTGTGAACTTAGTATCAGAAAACGTGAAAGAGTCATCTAGACTTTGCAGGACTGTGGGGTACCATCCGAAGCTTCTTCGCAGGTGGGAAATACTTATTAGATATCAAGTCACTCCAAAAACATATTGTACCCATCCAATATACCTGTAAAAGTTATATATTATAGACCTTTAAAATAAACTTCGCTCTGGAAATTCAAAAATATGTGGCGGTATGATTGTATCTGGATTATGATATAGTTTTGGTAGATTCATTATAATAATTGTTTGTGCATTATAAATATTCACAAATTACTACAATAACCACAGCATTTAAGGACGAAATTCGCTACGTCAAAGACTGAGATGGTATCGACGTGAAATGAATCGCCAGCCTTGTATTTTTGTGATTGTACGTATTCTTTATAAAATGAATGTGTAAAATGAATCAGCTATAATTATATTTACAAATTAGATGTACTTGTGGTAATTTTTTTTTAATAATATTGTCTGAGGTTTCAAAATATATACTGATTATTATTAAATTCAGAGAATTATTATTAATAGACACGTTAAAGATAACATTTTAGAAAAAAAACAATTTGATTTGATAAATATACTAAATAAGTAAATATACATAAGTACCTAGGGCAAAAAACCTAGATAACAAAAGAAGAATAAAATCTTGAAATACATAGATGAATTCTGATATCGAAAATCTGACTTATCTGACAATAGTAAATATTTATTATCAAGATATTCTTATGGACACTTGGAAACGTTAATTGCAACAATGCATGTCATATTGTACTACCGAAGTGACGTGCCCCTTTAAGTGGATGATCAAATGTAACTGTGTACTGTGTAGGAACTTGTGTAGGGATGCAAGGGATAGTGATGCGCAACGCATAGCCTCTCCTATCCAAATGTTAACCTCACCTGCCCGAGTGATGATCTTGATTATGCTAGATATCAAATGAGGCTCTAACGTCCTAGTGATTGCCGGTATAAGCATTCCCCCACTTACTGCCCAACGGCTTAGGACGGACGAGTTGGTGAGTGGTAGGGCATTCTTCTGTCCTGGGGTTAAGAAATCGGCCCCGAAGGCGGATAAAACAAGAAATAATGGTCAACGGCATAAGAATGCAGAAGGCAAAGGGGAACCATTGCATTAAAGGCTCATAGAGCACCTCCCAGGAAAATCACCATAGAAGTGACACTGTAATTGCAAACCATTACTAATCATTTAAAGCGAAGGCCAAGATTCGACAGGAGAGGAGAAGAAACATATTTATACCACGAGGCCTCTCAGATCGTAAACATGCGAAAACCTCGTGAAGAAATCAAGAAATCTAATTTTAGAATATGCATATGAAAGGTTAGAAGTTTATTTGCGGCTGGAAAACTTGACAACGCAATTCAAGAAATGAAAAGAATGAAAATAGAAAACAGAATCAGGATCATGTAAAAAGGACGAAGAAGTGTATTATATTATTCCAGTAACAGCACAGAAGACCCACATCACAAAAATGGTGTAGGTATATTAGTAACATCAGAACTGAGTAAATATGTGACCAATTTCGTACCGGTCTCGGATAGAATAATATTACTCCAAATAAATGCTCAACCATTTAAAACTAACATACTTCAAATCTATGCCCCGACTGCAGATAGAAAATATGACGATGAAGTCGAGAAGTTGTATAATCAGATCCAAGATATCTTCCAGAAATTTAATAAACACGAAATTGTATATATTATAGGCAACTTCAATGCAAAGAAAACGATATGATCATTGCAAACATAAACTACCCTAGCGACGAATATATACTTTAAAAACCCCATTTGATAATTACAATAACCCTGAGTCCTCAAGAAATCAAATTGACTATATACTTCCGAAATAAGCGCTTCCGAAATGCTGTCAAAAAGTCACTAAATTTGCCAGTCATACTGGGGCAGATATTGAATCTTATCATCAACCACTTATAGCAGATATTAAACTAAGGTTAACACGAATTCAGCGACAAAAACCAAAAAGCAATGTATTTAACTTTGACGATATAAACATAAAACAAACATTAAAAAAGGATTTAACAATAGATTAAAAAACATGGGAGAACAACTAGGAGATCCAGAAGAAGTATGGAGTGAATTTAAAAATCAAGTTAACGAAATCTCCACAAACAATGATTATAGAAAAAAAAAAAAAAAAAAAAAAAAGAAAAATAAATGGATGACAGACGAGATCCTGAAATGAATGGAACAACGTCGACTGATAAAATCTAATGAAACAGAGTATAGACACCTGCAGAGAAGAATAAGAAAGGAGATCAAATTAGCCAAACAAAAATGGGCGAAAGAAAAGTGCGATGAAATGGGAGATGTAATATCTAAACACGACTTAATAAGAAAAGAATGGCAGTTGTATATATCAGAGTTGTTTAAAGATGACAGGAATAATATTTCGAATTCTAAAAAAACTGTACTGACGGCCCAGAAATTATGAAATGCGAGGTAGAACACGTTATAAATAATGCTAAAATTAGAAAACCTTGTGGTCCAGATGATACACCAACTGAGTTGCTGAAACTAATAGAGGATGATAACATAAAAGTAGTAGTACGACTTTTTAATTCAATATATAACACCAGAGTGATTCCCACAGATTGGCTCAAATCCATCTTTGTTGCATTACCTAAAAAACACAATGCGAGAAAATGCTCTGAACATCGATTAATTAGCCTAATGAGCCACACTCTTAAAATTTCCCCAAGAATACTTCACAACAGAATTAGACGCAAATCCGAAAAAGATCTCGAAGATACCCAATTTGGTTTTAGAAATGCTGTGGGAACCAGGGCGGCACTTTTTGCGCTTAACATCCTATTACAAAAATGCCGTAACCAAAGAAAAGATGTATTTGCAAGTTTCGTGGACTTCGAAAAGGCATTCGATAAAGTACAGCATGTAAAATGAATGCAAATACTGAAAAATATCGAAATAGATGTCAAGGATATTCGTGTCATTAAAAATGTGTACTGGAATCAAACTGCTCTCGTAAAAATTGGAGATAACTATACCGATGAAATCCCCAAACAACGAGGAATCAGACAGCGCATCCAGAGTACGGATAGGTAACAAACTTTCAGAATCTTTCGAAATAAGCAGTGGCCTGAAACAAGGAGATGCGCTGTCACCTCTCCTTTTTAATATCATCCTGGAGAAAGTAGTAAGAACAGTACAACTTAAAACAGAATTATTGATAGTAAATGGTCCAAAATTACTGCTATCATACGCAGATGACATTGACATTGTGGGAAACCCAGTCACCAATGTGAAGGAGATTTTTAATAAATTGGAGGTAGAGGTAAAGAAAACTGGTTTAAGGGCAAACGAAGAAAAAACCAAATATATGTGTATCAACAGACAAAAGGTGACGAGATAGAATATTGCAAAATGTTACAATAGACCCATATAACTTTGAAAGAGTGCAGAGTTTTAAATATCCCGGAGCAACAATCACTGCAGATAACGATATGTACACCCTCCACAATACTATTAAATCTAAAAGCCTAACACGAACATCAAAGATTAGAATATATAAAACGGTGATTAGACCGGTGCTCATGTATGGGTGTGAAACGTGGACCACCACCACGTAATAGCAACCAATACCGAATGAGAACAAATGCTGAGGTCAAGCAGATGTATAGAGCGAGCGACATAGTCCAAGAGATTAAATCCCAATGTCTAAGATGGACTGGCCATGTTCATAGACTCCCTAGTAACCGCCTTACAAGTTAATATGGGAGGAAGCCCCCGCAGGAAGAAGGCTCTTAGGACGTCCACGAATGCGATGGAGAGACAATATATGGTCAAATCTAAGAACAATGGGGCTAGCCACAGACCCAATTATTATGGACGACCATTCAAGAAGTGGCTTCAGTATCTGCGTGGCCATGGGTCATTGCTGTTATTAAAAGTGTATTTGTAATTCAATATTACCTGATCACTCATGGGAGCATGTAGCGAATTAAGATTAAAATGTGTGATATTATTGGAAGATATTATTTGGCATTTTCCAAATAATATCTTTGAAACCATATTTTTGTTTAGCTATTTTAGAAGTAGTGGGTATGAATATAAAATGAGTTCTATAAAAATAAAACAAAAATTAATTCCAAAGATACTGCTTAAATTAAAAATAATTTCAAACAATTAGAAATTCTAAATCAAATGAAATTCTTAGCGAATTAAATGTTCAAAAAAACTACCAGCTTGTGCCAAACAGGAACCAAATCTATTATACAATGCCTTTCTCATGGCGTTGATTTCATTTGCCGATATGTTCGACTATCATATACAGTTTTTTCTGCAGCTATTTGCCTATGTAATATATATTAGCTGTAATAAATAAATAGTTTCTTGTGCAGAACATCCCCAAAGTACCATTCTATTATTTGTATTATTTCCGCAATTGTGTAAACAGTCACATATTGAATTTTGATTATCACTTTAGATTTTCTACTTCTAAAATAAATGAGAGATACACTTGAAACAGTGTAATGGCATCAGTTTTAAGTATCATTCGGTATAATGCTGTGATGATGGCCGTTCATGCATAATGTGCAGGGGAGACTAGAGGGAAATACGATTGTGATCTTTGTCTAATAAGTGAAATCATAATGTAGTATCTTTATTAGATATTGGGTGATTTTGTAATACGCATCATAAATTTTTCAGAAGCTGTATATATACCAAAATTCCCTCAGGGAGTTTTCCCTCAGGGAGTTTTCGACGGACATAATGAAATGCATAGGTAAAACAATTTAAACAAAATGACCAAGCAAACACATTCAATTTACAATAATTGCTTTTTTTAATCGTGATTGTATTTTAATATTTTTAATTAACATACTTTTTAGTGCTATTATAAATAATTCATAATAAATTAGTAACAGAATAGTAGTTGCTAAATATAGTAAAGTATTTTTGACTTACACGCAAAGTAAATCTTAATAACAAAAACCTTACTAAATCCCCTACATAAAAATGAAGATAACACCTTACAAAAAATTTTTTTTCGTTAATAATAGACACCGGAAGAGAGACATTCCAAACAGCCCATCGTGCCATCACCCTTCTATTCGGGTAGCCGTAAAAATGCAGATCACATTTTTTGCTGAATGGAAGAATAACAATGAGGTTCGACCATTGTGCTCCGTCAACTGAAACACTAGTTAACAGGTACACTAGTAACATCGAGAGAAACAGGTGCGTCAGACTTTTAATAGACCCAAACCCTAGACAGACAGAAGGGTGAGCGAACCATGAAATCATTTCTGTTTGCTATTTTCTAGTGCAACGGTTTTTAAAGAAGCAGGTAGGTTGGTAGGTAATTGTTTTTGTTTATCGTTAACTAACGGGTTATTCTAATACAGTAAAAGAAAAAAAATATAAACAATTTGTATTTTTAAGGATGGAAGTCGAGGATATTGGATGAAATGAATAAAAGTTTAAAAATTAGCAATATTTAATTTATAATTCCATTATTATGATTGGTGGTATATCCTTGAAAGTGCAGAGTTTGGGTCGTTTCGTAACATATAATTCCGTACCCCAGAGCTAAAGGACTTCTTCGCGTGAAATATCAGAATTATCCGACGTTGGCTTCTCGATCTTCTGCAATATGAAATAATTGTCTCGCATTTGATATGCGAGTCCATTACTATATGTCCCAGATAAGACATTTTTCGATGTTTAACAGTCTTTAGCAGTTCTCTATCTTTGTTGACGCTCCTAATACTTCTTCATTAGTTTTCCTTGCTGTCCAAGGTATCTTCAGCATTCTTCTATGAACCCACATTTCCAATGCTTCAATTTTGTTCATGATCGATACTTTTAGCGTCCACACTTCTGCATTATACAAAAGTACGGACCGAACATAACACTTAACCATTCTTTGTCTTAGTTCTAAACTGAGATGATTATTGCAAATAAATGACGTCATTTTTATAAAACTAGTGGAGGAGAAACTCGAAACTGTCTTAAAAAACAATGACAGCGTACTACCTGCAGAATTCTCTGAGACCCAATCCCTCTAAAACCCAAGTCTGCGCTTTCCACCTTCGCACAAAGGAAGCCAAGCGAAAACTCCAAATTGTGTGGAATGGTAATACATTAGAACACACAAACCAACCTATATATCTTGGAGTAACTCTGGACCGGTCCCTCACCTACAGACAACATTGCATAAAAACAAGAGGGAAAGTAACAACTAGGAACAACATACTCAGAAAGCTAACGGGAAGTAAATGGGGCGCATGTCCTGGCGTTTTAAGAACAACGGCACAGGCACTGTGTTTCTCAACTGCTGAATATGCGTGCCCCATTTGGAGCAGATCTGCCCGCACCAAATACTGCGCTAAATGAGACATGCAGAATAGTAACGGGGTGCATGAAACCAACGCCACTTTCAAATCTATATAGAGCAGCGGGTTTTGCAGAACCCTCAACACGCAGAGGCGCTGGAGAACACATAGAGAAAATTAAACAGATCGCGGACGATCGGCATGCCCTATACAAAGCTCGAACACCACGAAAGCGACTAAAATCTAGGAAAAGCTTCCTTGGAACAGTGCGGGATGAACCGCCTGAGTATTTTCCACTTCCCCAGGTTCAATGGACCGGCCAGACCCTAGACTTTAAAACGTGGAAAACCTTGAATAGGATAAGAACGGGGGTTGCTACAGTAAAATCAAACATGGCAAAATGGGGAAAAATAGACCAAGATGATGTGAACTGTGACTTTGGAGAAACACAGAATATGGAACATCCTACATGCAGAAACTGTCCTCATCGATGTACCCTTGAAGATTTGTGGCTCGCCAACAAAGATGGAACCGACGTAGCCCGATACTGGGCCGAAATTTTATGAACGACATGTCCGGACACGATAAAGTAAGTAAAGTATAAAACTAGTTTTAGTCATTACTATTCCACGTTTTATATGTATGTCTGGATCTAGTTGGTCCGTTATCACAGTTCCCAAATATGTCATTTTGTGAACTTTCTCAACTTGAACTCCATTTAATTGAAGCTTTGCATCAGGATGTGGGTCACGACTAAACACTAAAAATTTGGTTTTGTTTGAGTTTATTTTTATGCCCATTTCCTCTTCTACCTCGTGAATACGATCAAGCTGAATTACAGAGGTTAAGGACACTATGTCCATTTTTATCAAAACTGGGATTATTGCACTTTTGAATATAACTTTTCTGGCTTTACACAGAAGTAAACCATACTATGTCCAAAGACAATTTTACGGCAAGTTACTGACTTTTTAATAAGCCCCAAATCCACTTCCAGTCAGAGGTAAACAACACCATGTGGACTTAATGTCGCTTACATCTTCTAAATATGTGCACTGTTATTTACCATCCAGACATAGTGTTATGTACTGTGGTACCTGATGGAATTGTCATGAACTAAAATAATTATAACCATTTTATTTAGTTCGCAATAGTGTTAGATTGTTAAAAGTTTTACATTAAGTATATATGTTGTTTAATAATTGCAAAATGGATCCGAACTCTCATGGGAAAAGAATAGTACAATTACTGTCATATAATATTCCTAATGAAACAACACTTACAGGTAAGCTATTGTTTAATAACACTGATTTAGTATTTTGCTAACCTCAAATATTTAGTATTGAATATTCTTATGCACAATGATGCTGGACGAAGATGATACTTTGTTTGGAGATGATGATGATGCGGATATTGATAAAACCTATAAGTCTTCAAGTGGTCAAAGCTCAGAATCAGAAGACAATGATGTGAGACGTATAGGTGTGAAAACAAAGGTAAAAGGAGAAAGCTATTACTATTTCTACGACTAATGGGGCAATAACAAAAAATCTTCTTAAGGACGATGTATTTCTAAGCAGTGATGCAGGCAATTCCAATGAACGTAATGAAGTTAACATGAAATGCTCTGAAAGATTGCCAGAATACAAAAGATAAAAAAATCTTCAATTGATACTGAACTGAGACAAATGTTTCAGAGGTTAAAAAGCAATTTATCTTTCTACCTACTCTTTGATCAAGAAGAAGAGACCCAAGCTCTAACAAATCTAAAAATAATACACTACACTACAATTTTACAGTGAACAATCAGCGATTGAAGGTGTGCAAGGATATGTTTTTAAACACACTTTGTATATCTTTTTTAGTAGTAGTGAATATAACTTAAAAAATTGAGCAAGGAGGTTTAATAAAAGCTGATCAAAGAGGTAGATACACGCCAATCAATAAGACTCCTACCGAAATCATAAATAGTATACATCAACCTATCAATTCCTACCTAAAGTACGAGAGTCTTTATTCCAGAGAAAGGAGCAAGAGAAATTATCTGGGCACAGAACTTACAATAGAAAAGATGTATCAACTGTACATTGATGAATGCAATAAAAGACACGTGAATTGAAAGCTAAGAGCAAAAAAGTGGTTGTACGCAGATATTTGTATTATCTAAATGCTTCACGTTGACGTTTAAACCAGCCGAAATAGACACTTGCGATACATGCAGTACATTCAACATCTTACTGCAGATGAACTAACCAGTATACAGGCTGATCATGATGCTTACCTAATTGAATCTAAAACTCTGTATAACTTAAAACAATTGGACTTTATAATAGCTAAAGAGTCACCAAAACACAAAATACTATCTGGTGATTTGCAAAAATGTTTGCTTTCACCACTAATAAACAATTGTATTAGTTTCTACAAAAGGAAGCTTTGGACATTAAATTTTATATTATATGATGCCAGTGATTCTTCTGTACAATGTATGATGTGGGACGAATCGAAAGGGGCCGTGGTACAAATGAAATTCTTCTTCTAGTTCCATGACCGTTATCGATCGTTGGATATCATGTTGGCTACCATATTCGCTATCGTGACTTTATTGACAGTGACTTTAGTGGTAATGAAATTGCCTCGTCAATTTTGAAATGGGAAAATACAATTCCAGGGAGTCAAGTACAGGACATCACTCTTTGGACCGATAACTGCTATAGACAAAATAAAAAATTAAGTATTATAATGTGCTATTTTTGAATACTGCATACGTATCCTCAAATAATGACGATCACTCTAAAGTTTTGATCGAGAGAAAAAATAAATTCCCCAATTTGGGCATCTTAACAAAATGGGACTGGTAACAGTTAGGTAGGCAAACATTAGGTAAATACACAGTGCACAATAAGGAACTTGCAGATTTTAGACTTCAAAACGTTGTTCGATAACAAAACTGTCGCCTAATCATCCTTTTGTAAGTAGAAGAAAGAATGTTAACAAAGAGCCTGTTCTACTGTTGACATGTGTTTTTCTACAAGTCCAACAAGAACACATTGGAAAGCTCTTTTATAAGTCCGATTACAATAATCAAAATATGTATGAGGTGGACTTCATGAGGTATCGAAGACAATAACCAATTAAATCAAGTCTCAGTAATCCCTTTACCAATCACAAAACAAAAGTACAATGACTTAATTGCACTATTGCCTTTTGTACCGCCAGTTTGTCATGCGTTTTATCATGAAATTTACCACAACATAGCGATGTAGCCACAAACGATTACCCCCAAGAAGATGAAGGTGATAATGGAGTCCCTTTAACAATTTTAAGACTTGTCTCAGCGGCGGCCGGCCAGGTAGTCTTCACCCACTGGCCACTAGTTGCATGGGTAACGGTAAACTTCAGCTATGTAACACTTCATGAAAGAAAAAACGATTATATACACAACAATAATAATATATTAATCTTAGTTAAATACATAAGAAACATTTAAGTATTTACTGACAACAAATTAAAAAAAAAAATGTTAAAACTACTCTCCTAAAAAAGTAAGAAAATGGACATAGTGTCCTTTACCTCCGGGATACAGAATTATATTCTAATCTACAAAGTATTAAATTTTCATTGAGCATCGATTTCCAAGAAATTATTGCCACATTTAGAACTAGGTGAAATGTTGCGACAGAAACGGGAAATGTGATCAAGAAAATACGTCACCGAATGAGTAGTCTATTAAATTGTTAACAAATGAATCATCGTTTATTCGTTTTAACCTCTGAAAAATGGAAATTAAATATGCATATTATATGAGTAATAAAAATAATATCAAAAAGCGATATACGTTTATTATATATTATAAATATATATGTCATTAAATTTTTGATAGCTGCGATGAAAATAAAAGATAATTTCATTAAAAATTACCCTACTCAAATTGTTTTAAATATTTGGTATTTTGTAAAAATGTAATAAAATTTGTAGAGTTTTCACAACTTTCACAACAAATCACACTTTAAACGAAATCTTAGACTGAGCGGAAGATTTTATTTTGTGTTGTAGAGTGTTTGAGTAAATCCTTACCTATTTGTTCGAAATTTTCAAAGTAGCGTTTCAATGCCCAACATCCCTTTATGCTTTTTAAACCAAATATTAAGACACATTGTTGGAATTGTCTAACTTATATGTTGTCTCAATAAATATTTATTTGTTCGACATTTTCAAAACTTGAAATGGTGATAAGTTATTCAGCTGCGTTTTGTAAAATAATACTTAATATGTAGAATTAAATTCTCTATTGGAAACTCTAAGGTCTTCTATAACAGAATTAAAATAAATATTTTAAAATAAAAATTTATTACGTAGTATCAATTTCGCATATCAGTATTAAATTATGGAAAATGCATATATTTCATTGATTTCGTTATTTTAGTTTGTTTGCAAAAAACAAAAAAAAATGTGAAATATATTGTTTCTTCATAAAGTCACAAAAGTTCATCATCATCAGTTGGCGCTACAGCCCTTCGTGAGCCTTGGCCTGCTTCAAAACATTCTTCCATCCTTCCCTATCGAGTGTCTGTCTTCTCCAGCCCCTCACTCCAATCTCCCTTAGATCTCCCTGTACATCGTCAAGATATCTGAGTTTATGTCGCCCCCTTCTTCTTCTTCCGACCGGCCTGTTTAGCATAGTTATTTTAGTGGGATCACTCTCATCCATCCGCATAACGTGGCCCACCCACCTTAGGCGGTTTATTTTGATGGTCTTCACAATATCTGCATCACCAAAAAGTCTACAAAGTCACAAAAGTTACTTTGCCTAATATTCACGCTGCTCATAAACAAATATACTACTTATAGAGAAACTAAAAATGCAAGAAACAATATCTAATAACCAAGAAGGGTTAGCAATAAATCAAATGTGGATAGCTATTTTCTTTGATCTAAAGAAAGCCTTCAATACGTGTTGGAGATTCAACATCATTAAAAAATTGCAAGCATCCAACATTAGAGGACACTGCTTAGCCTATATCGAAAATTTCTTAAAAAACTTTTCTTTGTAAGTAAGAGTTAATAACGTTTATTCCGATTTTTATACTGCAGAAAACGATACCCCAGAAGACTCAGTACTTAGTCCTAAGAAAGAAGAAATCTTGCCTGAGTAATAGCAGAGATTGGATTAACCTCAGTGTAGAATAGACATTTCACATTGCAAAAGATAGGGAAATGTTTAAAGAAGTGATCACCAACCTTCGTTAGAAGACGGCACAATAAGAAGAAGACGAATTGACGTTGAGCCATCATCATCAACATCTATTCTATCCATCGCTGTATAAAAGCCTCCCTTAGGTGTGTCATTCTCTAGCTCATAGCTCTTAGGAGTGTCATAGCTCTATTTTCTTAAGTACTTTGTAACCTTTAAACATTATTCCCTTTAATTACGTTTTTTTTTCATCATCATCATCATCATCAACACGTAGCGCTCAACCCTGGGTGGGTCTTGGCTGACTGTATAACTTTTTTCCAATTTGTTCGGTCTTCCATCAACCAAGGGTCAAATGGAATGTACATTTTCCGGAGATCTGCTTGGATGTTATCTCTCCATCGCATTCTGGGACGTCCTAGTGGTCTTTTGCCTGTAGGAATCTCCTCCCATACCAGTTTCACCAGTCTTTCGTTATGCAGTCTGTGCACGTGGCCTGCCCATCTTAGTCGCTGTGATTTAATTTCTTGAACAAAAAACGTTTCTTTTCACTCTAAGAGATCTCTTGGTAAATGTTGTTTAATTGTTTCTAGTTTAAGTGATGATATCATATATGTAAAATACCTGAATCCATGAGGTCTGCCTTAAGATTTTTCATAAGTGTTTTTGAATTAAATATAATTAACTATGATTACCATCAAGATAAATCGATACGATTGTAGTATTTACTTATATTGTTTATTTGTATTAATTACCCTACTCCCTTTGGCCCCAAATTTAAATATTTTCAAAATATTTTCCTATTGATAAGAAAAACTTTATGTTTACAAATTGAATATAAAATCTTGATATAAAACACAATGTAATTTTTAAAATAGTTTTCCAAATTAACTTTAAAAGTCTTGTTTATTGTTCTATACATAAAAAATTGCAAATTTTAGTTGCAAATTGTATACTGAAATATCTAGAAATAAAATAATTATAAAAAATCTAGAATTTCAACCAATATGTGGGCAGTTTCTTCATAGATTTGCAGCAAACATATAAATTACATAAAAAGAAGCTGACTATGGCTAGCAATATGTTACATATTTATTATTTTCCTATAAGTTATAAAAAAGCGACTAAAGCGATGATAAAAAAGTTGGGGTTTTCGAGATATGGCTTTACAGAAGAATCCTAAGAATATCTTGCGTAGACATAGTCACAAATGAAGAAGTTTTGCTAAGAATTTTAAACCAAACAGATATGAAAAATGAAATAAAGATACTAAAACTACAATACCTTGGCCACGTGATAAGAGGAATAAAATACCAGCTTTTGTAAGTAGGGATGTCCACATTGTAAAAATGACGGGCACTCTATCCTTCATACATAGTCTATAGTTCATAGTCTATAGTTAACACCCCAAGGTATAAGAGGGAACACAAGGTGAATCAATACTCATACTCTTATGAAATGTACCTAGCGGTCTACACATTTCCCTTTTTTTTTTTCAACTTGTCTTGAGCGAAATGTCTTTAATCTTTCCTATCAGCCTCTCTTGGTCAACTCTTACAGACGCTACACTATATTTCCACATACTACACACTCTAGGAAGGGAAACCAACGGGAAACCACCTAGAACTTAATTTTTCCAAGAAACCATCGTGGAAATGGCTGATAAATATAACGGCCCCGAGTACAGGCGCTCCTTAAATGAAGCAGGGGTGCTAAGAATCTCCTAATCAGCTAGAAGCATGAATACATTTTCTGATAAAAGAAAAATAGACACAGAATGTAAGAAAAATCTACGACCAAGACAAGGTTAACACCATCATAAAAGAAATTAATTGTCTAAACATAAGTATACTTGGAATAAGTGAAATGAGACGGCCAGGGACTGGCAAAGTAACTATAGACATACATATACACAAGAAAACAGTTCAAAAAGTGCAATAAAAACAAGATGAAAACAAAAGTGGATGAGGGAAGAAATACTAAGACTCATGGACCATAGAAGAGAAGTCAGAAATAAAGAAAAAAAAACGAATACAAGAGGATCCACGTAATAATCAGGCAGAAGATAAGACATGCGAAAACACATTTTCGTATTAACCATCCCAAAGTTTAGGAGACAAAAATTAATGGAGCTAATAATAGGAGCGACGATATTAAAAGAACTGCAGGGCCCAATGTAAAAACGTCTTACAAACAACAGGGATGAATGGCGAGAATTAGGAGAGGCCTATATTCGGCAATCCGAATAGAGAAAAGGGATTTTAAAAATAACTTATTTATTATTCGTAGTTTAAGTTCAATAAATGCGTTTTCATAACATTTAATACGATGGTCATGACCGTCTTGTCCAATAAGACAATTTATATAACTCTAATCGGACAAGACGACTGCGACCGTCATGTATTTTTTGTCTTAAATATTAGGTATTTGTACCATTTTGTCTCAATTTAGTTGGGACAAAATGGTATAACATCGACAATAATTTTTAACCAATGTTAACAAAGTAGTCAAAGTCAAATCAAGTCAAAGGGTTAAAACAGTGTTTAATATGAAACCAGAAAATAATGTATTATTATAATGATATAATATAGATAAATAATGCGTTAATTCATTAGAGATAATATCTTAAATCATAGTGTGGGATCTTATTGGGTGGGAAGATATTCTTTGCCAAAAAAATGCATTTGCCTGTTTTAATCTGCACATTATTACCTATTGTAGTCTTGAATCATTGTTTTTTTATTTATTGCATATATGAGATACATCAAATTACAACTTTCTTATATGATCTGCTAATATTCAATGTTTCACAACTTTCACTTAACTAAAAATTGTAAAATTCACATGATATTAATGATATTTTAATAATTAATTATTATTATGCATTACAGCATTGTGCGATTTATTAGAATCATTGTGGCATTTTTCAGTATTTAAAGTTGGCAGCACTGTCGACACATTTACAACTGAACAAGCATTGAAAACATAAACTTAGTTTTCTTTGCCTTTTATTGGAAGGTGTTTTAGGATATTTCCTACTAATATAGTGTTGTTTTGTACTATTTTGTATTATTTTTGGTAATTAGTGAGTTTGGTAATTAGAACACACTTCTATGTCACAAAGAGAAATCGCAAGAACGTGTGGAGTGGTCAGAGGGTAGAAAGCAAGATTTTGTAGCGTAAACGAGAAACGAGATCAATGAATTTGAAAAGGTTAGGAAAATACGAAAGAAAGAGAAAAACAACACCAGCAAGTGAAAGATTTTCACTTCGAAAGAGCAAATTGGACCCAAGAAAAACAAGCCAGGAGCTCCAAGATCTAGCGGCATCAGATGTAGTGTTAAACGTTCGGAAAAGACCTTTGGATAATGGTAGAAGGGCGATGCGTCCACATAACAAACAGCTTTTAACTGAACGAATGAAGAAAAAAGGCTATTGTGGGCCAAAAAAATACTGGGACAAAAAACAGCGGTCGAAATTCGTCAGGAAGTCGAACAACGAAAACTTTACATTATCTCATGTTGATCAAACCGTAAAACATCCAGTCAAAAATATGTTTTGGAGATGTTTTTCAAACATGGGGGTTAGATCTTTGGTACCATTCAAAGGCATGATAAATAGCCAAAAATATAAATCCATGATGGAATAGCGTTTGGACACAGAACTCGTTTGGACACGTTTGGACACAGAACTCGTTTGGACACGTTTGGACACAGAAGGAGGAGCGATTCTTCAACAGGACTCTCTTCCCTGTCGCAAGTTGAAGCAAATGATGGAATTTTTAAAAAAATGAGAAGGTTAATGTTTTAGATTGGCCCAGTAATTCACCAGACCTCAACCGCATTGAAAATTGATAGGCCATTTGAAAAACTACACTGCCTAAAATCTACTGTATTACAAAAATAAAAATGATAGAAGCGATCATTCAGGTTTGGTTTCGAGATTTTTATTTATTTAGCGTATGGATAATTACAATACGATAAAAGTAGTATTTAGATAATAATTATGTTCAAATTGGAATTGTAATCTAAGTTAAATATTAAATATTAATGTCCAAATTGCACAGCCATTCAATTGCACCAGGAGAACACTCTGCAAAATCTTGAAGGTCTCCGCTGTATCTGCGGATTGGGCAATCCGCCATGATGTGTTGGATGGTCTATCTCGGGGATCCACAATCACATTGTGGGCTTTCTGCATGATCCCATCGGTATAGAGAATCGGCACATTTGCCATGACCCGTGCGTATGCGATTTAATTTTGTCCATATAGGGCGTGGCAGGTTTGATCCAGTGAAGCCGATCGACGTACTTGTTATTTTGATGACGTCTGGCTCTGTTGTTGGCATCCATCTTTTCGTCCACTTGCTTATTGTAGCTATCACCCATTCCCTGAACGGATTGGACAGGGGGTCGTCTGGACTTCAGTCTTTGTTGGTCTCGTGCGGCGTGCGGAATATACTGGTGAATTGGCAGATGATTATTTGCCATGATTTTCTGATATTCTCTGACAAGTGCTGCCGTTCGTCGAATATCTGGAGGTGCTATATTGCTCAGAATTGGAAGCCATCTTAGTGGAGTTGATTTAATAGTACTAGATATTACTCTCATAGTGTAATTTAGTTGAACATCAATCTTGTTGACATGAGCGCTATTTAGCCATACCGTAGCGCAGTATTCAGCGACAGAATACACCAGGGCCAGTGAGGAGGTTCGAAGTGTATCCGCAGTGGCACCCCATGTCGTTCCAGCAAGCTTTGTTATTATGTTGTTACGGGTTCTCACTTTGGCAGCTACATTCGTAAGATGGGTTTTGAACGTCAGTGATCTGTCAAGCGTTACACCCAGGTATTTAGGGTTGTTATTATGTTTCAAAGTCTCGCCATTGAAGGTGATGCTAAGGGTGTCATCCGAAAGCTGATTTGTGAGATGGAAGAGGCTTGTCTCAGTTTTGTTTGTATTAGGGCGAAGCCGCCATTGTTTAAAGTAGTCGCAGAGAACCCTTAAGTCTTCGGTAAGCGCCCTTTCTCCAACATCTTTGGCTTGGTTTTGAAATGCGATAGCCAGGTCATCTGCGTAAGCAAATTTTTTTGATTTTGTCTCTGGAAGATCGGCTGTGTAAATGTTAAATAATAGTGGAGCAAACACTGAACCCTGTGGGAGGCCATTATTTAGCTTTCTGACATTGCTCTTTGTATCGTTTATATATACTTGAAACAGTCTGTTGTTTAGGAGGTTATTGATTAGTTGGCAGGTTTTCAGGCATGGTATGACCTTCATTAGCTTGTAGATCAGGCCTTCTCTTCACACAGTGTCATATGCAGCCGTCAGATCTATAAACGTTACGGCTGTTTTTTTCCCGTTTTTCGAAACCGGCTTCAATAAATGTCGTTAAGGACAGTACTTGATCACTACAGCTACGCCCGCTTCTAAATCCGGCCTGTTCGACTGGTATCACAGTGTCGGTGATGGGGTATATCCTGTTATATATAAGTCGCTCTAGTAGTTTGTAGCAGCAACTGAGGAGGGCAATGGGTCGATAGTTTTCGGGTAGTTCACCGTCCTTTCCAGGTTTTAAAATTGCAATAACTTTGGTTCTTTTGAACTCTGGAGGCAGTACAGATGTCTTCATTATGTCACTAAAAAAGTCTTTGAGTCAGTGTCGCGTTTTTGGACCACAGTGAATTAGGAACTCTGGATACATTCCATCGAAACCTGCCGCTTTGCCTTTTTTAATTTGACTGAGGCCATCGTTTATTTCGTTCAGAGAGAAGCATCTTGAAAACTCTGAAGTAGGAGGAGTGTTTGTCTTAAGTTCTTTTAGAGCTTTTTTTGTAGACGTCGTATGGATTTTGTCAGAGGGGGCACGCGATACTTCAACTATTCTGTTAGCTATCCTTTTCGGATCGATACTGTTCTTGTTCAAGCGTTTCTCTCTAACGGCTCCACCTAGTCTACGTAGCAGTCCCCATGCCTTCCGGCTAGATCGTGAAAAATCAATATGCTCTACTGTTGTTTTCCATTTATTAAGTCGGGTTGAGTCCAGAGAAGTCAGTAGACTATCAGCAATCTCAGGATCTTCGGAATCCACAAATTCTTCATACAGTCGTTGACTTTCTTCTGTCCAGCCTGGGATGTACTCCTTTCGAAAACCACGGGGTATATGTTTTTTGGCTATGGAAAGTACTAAGCTTAGGTTTCGAGATGAAAGAATATCTGGGAACTGTCAAAAGCTCGTAGAATCTGTATCTATGCCAAAATGGGTAAAAGCAGTAATTGTAGCCAAAGTGGAATATATTTTCTACTACATGATGTAAGTTTACTTTTATAGTTTGTCCAAATATATATTTTTTCTAAATAATAAACTTTTTTTATTAAAAGAGCCTATGATTCCATTAATTCGCACAGTCCTGTATTTTTCAAATAAAATAGCAAACATAAGAAAACATTTCTTTGTCTTCGCTGTAGTTGTATACGTGAGTCGCAAATAAATATACGCGTGCAAATGTTTTTATTGGTTTATTGACCACCTTACCTTGTCTTTTAATGTGTAATTATTAGACATATTTGTAATGACAAGAACTTAAAAATAAGTTATTCATTTCCTGGAAAATTTTACCTACTATCATCAAAATACAAAATATAACATGTAAGACAACATAGAGTGCTGCTACAAAAATTTGGCAAAATAATTTTTTGAGGAGCTATAACTGTTTTGTAAACCTACTTTAGCTATAACTTTTTTTAACCTGTCAATTAATATCAATCTTTAATTAGCTATTTAGCATTATCAAATTTCCAAACCTTCCCCCTCAAATTTTTTTTAATTTAATATTGGATTAAAAAAATACTGAAGAAAACTGGTAAAGACCCAATTTTATGTGTAAGTCGTTAAAAATATTCACTCACACCGAATTAACTATGAATCATTAATAGATAATAAATGATATGAATTTTAAAATTATTATATTGTCGTTAAAGTTAACTTAAAACTATGATTTTCTAAATAATGATTTAATGTAATTTATCACAAAAACGATTGTTTTGTAAACAAAAAAGGTCATTCTATTCCCATATAACTATTGTACGTATATAATATACCTAAGAGCACTATTTTGTAATTCTTTGAAAAAAAGAGACCGTAATATTATTATATAGCTACTTAAATCGATGTTTAAATAGTTTTTATTAGCGTCAATACATTTGTCCATGAAAATAGGCATATGCTACTTCGGAAAATTTCTACCAGATAAAAGAGCAAGCGGGATTTCATACCGGATTTAGAACAAATGATCAGCTACAGAAAGACATCTTTAAAAGCGAATTACCAATTTCTTTAAGACGTAAAACATTTGACCAATATGTGTTGCCTGTGATGACCTATGGTGTCGAAACTTTGACATTGACATCTACAACTTCTAAAACGCTGCAAATAGCTCCCGTACTCGCTGGACTGCCGATTTTGAGAAAATGTCAAGAAATCGGATGAAAAAGCTCAAGATAGAGCTTAAGGGACAAAAATGAAGGAGGCCCATGTCCAGCAGTGGACGCAACGGGCTGGGAAATGATGATGATGAATGCAGATTTTAGATATGGAAGATTGTAGAAACGTTCTGTTCACAGACGAGTTACTTTTTATGACAAGACGTTGTGAATGCTATGCCCAATGGTGCTTCTTTCCTATAGTGCAGTTTGGTGGAGGAGGTATAATGTTAAGGGGCGGCATTTCTTGGAAAGCTTATACAGATCTTGTTATGTTGGTGAAAATTGTCTCACAATGCAGGATAATGCTTGGTCGCACATAGCCAATTAACAATTCAATACTGTACATAATTATGTTGGTATTTGGATAATAGTCTGTCCTCCTACAAGTTCAGACCTTAAACTTACAGACCATTTGTGGAACAACTTGGTAGGAGCAGTTAGACAAAATTTTGGCGAGTTTGAAACTGTGGTAGCGTTAAAATAGGCACTGGTAAAAGTACCGCAAAACGAGATTGCTGCTTTGATCCAGTTTGTGCGAGAAAAGAAGAGATCTGATATTCGAGCTCTAGGAGGAAATACTTGATGAATTATTTTATGATTTAGATTTAAAAAATATCTTAATCAGGAATAAAAAAACTTTGTAAACTTTTATTTGTTGTTAAACTTATCAATATTTTGGAACACGATTTTTATTTTATAGTGGATTATTAAAAAAAATTGGAATTTGTGTTTTTCTAATACTTTTTAATTTTACTGAAAATAAGCTTACTGTCCGGTGAATTTTGTAGGGTCGACAAATAATTTGTGGAATAAAAAAATTGGCGATTTCCAAACTTCTAAATTTTTAGAACAACTCTGGTACATTATTTAAGATCTCTATTTCGATAACAATAAACTTGTTCTACATACTTAAATTACTGGAAAATGAGTAGAACGTGTTACCAGACCCAAACCCAACTATGATTCATGCCGTAAGTGTAATCTATCAGCTGTGGTCTATTGTTTAAATGGAGCTACACGTGCTGATAAAAAATACACAACGTGGTTATGATAACAATGTTTTATATTATCAAGAAAGTCAGTGCTATTTAATAGCTACTACACTTTGAATCTTTAATGAATTCGTATATTGGTTTACTTTTTTGAAATTAAAAAATACTTATATAATAGGGGTGGCCTCTAGTCCACTCAAAAAGGGAAATTAACGATAAGTAGAAAAAACTATACTAATGATTTAGAATCTAAATTATGAAATTATTATGAAATCATGCACAAAACCAAATACGACAGCTAAATTGGATAAACAAAAATCTCTATTTAAAAACCGACAGCTGTTTAATCATCAACCTTTGCAGCATCACATGCAAGGCCGCGCAGGGCCAGGCCGGTCCCCGGGGATGAAACCCGGCCGGCGCTCCCAAACCCGGTTGAACGAAAATTTCCAAAAATTTGATCTCATAAACTTAATTATTTACAATAGAACTGTTAGTTACAACATAACTATTCTTGCTTTCATATCCGCAAAGTTTTGGATCACGTGGTCGAAATCAAGAGTTTTTGCAAGTTTCGACTCTATGCTTAACAGTCCCAAATCAGATAATCGTTGTTGACCCATAGTAGATCTTAAACAATTCTTAATTCGGCTCATAACACTAAATGATCTCTCGGCCTGAGCAACAGATACTGGTGGGCAACAGAATACGCGAAGAGCAATTTGGGGAAAAGATTTGTCACATTAAGGGACACGAGCTTGTTCAAAAGTTTTGCTGGTTTCAGCGACGTATCTGAGATGTTTGATTTACTAACAGTTTTCAAGTAAATCGTTTCATTAACTAGATCCCTGCTTACATCTGAATTGTACTCTTCGGCGAATCTTACATAACTTTCTGAGATCGTATTCTCGTCCATTTCGTTATACTTCCATAAAACTGAAAATTTCCGATCAGGGGCTCCCACGCGCAATGTATTCCCGATATATTTTTATTAATTGTAACTTACGCAAAGTAATAATTTCTTGCATATTGCCTTTTCCAAATGCATAATATTCCTTATAATAATTTCATAATTAAAACCGCAAGCAAATTCAACTGTTGTAAAATATTTTCATAAAAGGAATTTTTTCAAATTTGCTAACGACCGGACCCGGGCCCCCTGGGCCCCGGGGATTTTGCCCCCCCCCCCCTGCCACCCTCTGGCCGGGCCTGATTACATGAAGTAGTTTAGAGCTTGTCAAAAGTAAAAACGACGCGATCTTTTGGAGATGAAAAGATGGCCAAAAATTTTGAATGTCTTTCAGTTTTCCATCGAACTGGATCTAGAAGAATTGATGAGCTGAATACTCATGTATTTAAAAAAACGGTCGACACAGTTCGTGATTGTTTGTACTACTCCTCAGTCCTGGACGAATCTGTTGATATCACTGACAAAAATCAGCTATTAAATTTTGTTAGATGCATCAGTGAAGATTTTTGTGTAACTGAGGAACTCTAAAACTGCACCACATGGAAGACGGGACTAAAGGTATAAATATACATATTTGAATTAGTTAGTGACGCTGTGAAAAATATAGGCGGTTTTCAAAAGTGCTCTTGAGTTAGCACCGACGCGACGGAGCAAAAACAATGACGGGACGCATTACGGGATTGGCTGGACTTTTGCGGGAAAATGGTGTTAACTTTGTTATGTTTCATTGCATTAACCATCAAAAGGATCTCTGCGGAAAGATAATTAAAATTAACGATACTATGAAAACAGTGCAGATAATAAAAAGTTTAAGAGGAGGAAACAGAGCTCAGCGACACCGAAAATTCATCTCTTGGAGGAATTAAATACTGAATATAAGGGCGTCCCTCTACATTAAGAGATTCGATGGTTGAGTGCAGGTAAATGCCTTAGAAAATTTTTTTCTCTAACAAAAGAGATCTTACTGTTTTTTGAAACGGAAATTTTTATTAACACGGACGTATTTATAACAAAGCTTAATAACAAAACATTTCATCATGAACTGGCATTTCTAACATACATTACCTCTCATTTGAACACATTAAACCTACAACTCGAGGGGAAAAATAAAACAGTTAGTTCGTCAAATTGAGACATTTCCAAAAAACTTGATCTTTTCGAGAACTGCATGCAAATAAACGACATCACACATTTTCCTGTGTGTTTCGAAATAAATCAAGAAGAAACCATGGTCGATTTCTCGAGGTTTGCAAAAGTTCTTACAGAAATAAAAAGAGAAGTCGATGAAAGGTATTCGTAATTTGATGCACTAAAACCCGATCTTAATCTTTGTAACAATCCAATGGGAGTCAACATCCAGAACCAATTAGCAGGATACCATTTAAAGCTGTGCGAACTAGAGTCCGATTCGTTTTTTAAAGCAAAGAAAAATGAAGACGTTAGTACCTTTTGGAAGTTGGATCGTTTTCCCTAAACTTCGTAACTTTGCCTTGAAACTATATTCAATGTTTGGTAGTACGTATATATGTGAAAGTACATTTTCTGCTTTGAAGAATATTAAATCTAAAATACGTAATCGCATAGAAACCGATTCTCGGGAAGCGTGTATTAGACTCACTACGACTATTCTCTGTTCACAAATTGTTGATAGCACGAAATATGCCTCAAAATCATCAAACGGTCGTAAAATTTGTATCATCATAGGCGTTCCTGAGGTGTTTATTCATTAAAATTAATATTAATATTAATAATGTTTTAATACTAATATATTTAGTAAAAAACAATTAAAACTTTCACGGCTAATGTTGGTTATTATATTATATTAATAAAAATAATAATTTAACCATTAACAATTTTGTAAATAGGAATACCTTATCTCTTTGGATATTTCAATACTCATCTTCGCGTTTAATCACTTTACTAGAAAACCTGGTATTTATATCCGAAGGTACTATCGGTTGCAAGATAATTAGGACGGAATTCCCAGGATTTTTAATAATATAATGGGTATAGATGCCGGATTTGGCCACGTACCTCGTCTGTTTAGTTTATATTCGAAACTTAACTTAAAAGGGTGAAGTTATTACGAACGAAAACAATTTGTTTGTTTAGTACGTTTTTGATCGCATGTAATTTACGGCTCGTCGGTGTTTCCGCCTCTACAGCAGTAACTAGCGTCTCGAATATTTCTTTTGCGAATTATATGCAGTGCGTGAGTGATTTTTTATTCCATATACCTACGAACATATACGTACCTTTCGCTGGTGCTCGTTTTGTTGGATTGTTTGTGATGGCTTCATCATCAACATCATCAAGTTTTACACCGGTACTGTTGCGTACGGTCAGTAAGTCTGTCTATTCACCAAGAGAGAAGACTATTGTCCTGAATGTTCACGATGCTCTGGTTTCTCAGAATCCCACAAACACTGTTCGCAACATAGTCGAAAGTTGTGCCAACATGACTGGCGTAGGGGAGTCAACTATATATAGGTTCCTATCAGAAAGAAAAAAACACGCTATAGCTAACCCAAACACAAACGAACACTTAAAGAGAGGGAAAAAGCCTATTGAACTTGATGAATTTGCCAAAAATGGTATTCGAAGGAAAATTCATGGATTTGTTTTTTCAAAAAAGAAATACCAAACCTAAATAAAATTTTACAAGAAGTTAGAGATGATCCGGATTTGCCTCATATCGGACGAACTAAATTGTTTTAAAAGAATTAAATTTCCGGTGGGAGAAATCAGTCCGAAAATCACTTTTGATTGACCGGGAGGAGATAATATGTTGGAGAAGAAATTATCTAAGATCCATACGAAAATTCCGGGCTGAAGGAAGGCCAATCTTCTACCAGGATGAATCGTGGGTAAACTCAGGTCATACTCTAAAAAAAGTTTGGTCAGATAAAAATATATTAAGCTCCAGGCAAGCCTTTATGGAAGGTTGGTCTACTGGTATCTCCCCACCTTCTGGTAAAGGCAGTAGATTAATAATTTCTCACATTGACAGTGAAAAAGGATTTGTTAAGCATGGTTTGTTGGAATTTCAGTCCAAAAGCACAAAAGACTATCACGAGGAGATGACAGCTGATGTTTTCGAAGAGTATTTTGTGCAGATGATTGAACACATACCACCAAATTCAATTATAGTATTAGATAATGCACCTTATCATTCACGACTAGTAGAAAGACTGCGTGGAAAAAACAGGATATTCTTGACTGGCTGCGGAATAAGTACCTGCCTTACGAAGATGGAATGGTAAAAGCAGAACTTTTAAAAATTGCCCGGCAACACAAATCTAAGTTCAAGAAATACATAGTTGACAAAATGGCGGAAAGGAGAAACATCACAGTCCTTAGACTTCCACCCTACCACTGCCAAATAAATCCAATTGAACTCATTTGGGCACAAATGAAAAGTTATGTGGCTAGAAAAAATACGTCATATAAAATACAAGCTGTACGTGAATTGTTATACGAGTCTTTACAACACATTACAGAACAAAACTGGGAAGATGCAGTAAGAAATGTAATAGAAGAAGAACAAAAAATGTGGGATCTTGATAACATAATTGATGCGACCGTAGAGACACAAACGCTAATTATTAACCCTCAAGACGACTCGGATTCCGAAGTTGATCCTATTTATTTTGAATTTGAATAGTTTTCTAATCGTAATTATATAAGGTAAGTGATAGTAGTTGTAATCGTAAGGTATTAAAGGGGAAAGGCGCAAAACGTCGCCTGTCAAAATGTTCAATGTGTTTTACTTAAATGTATCGATTTTTTTTCAAATCCTGAGAAAACTAAAAAGCCTTTTTGGAAAAATTTAAAGGCAGAATAAAATATTTATTAGAATAAATAAAAAGTTTCTTTTGCATGCAATATTTTCAATTAAAAATTATACTATATTCTCTCTTTTATTTTCACCCCTGTTGCATAACATAATAAAATAAACATTTTAGAAATTTTCAGGGACTTTCTGTAATATACATCAGTATACACATATATAATACCCTCAGTAATAATGTAATCTTTCATTCTGCTTTTAAATTTTTCAAAAATATTTATTAGTTTTCTCCGAATTCGAAAATAATGGATACATTTAAAACACATTTGGTGCCTTTCCCCTTAATTAAATAAATGTATCTTTTACAAATGGCAAAAAACTTTATTTTTGAATAAAATATTTTATTTTATTATAAGTTTTATTGAAACAAAAATACAATTTAAAAAATATATTTATTTAGTTCAAATAAATGTTTCAATCATATACTCTACGACACTGGTCGGCCAAAATACATTCCTAATCGGATTATAAGCTTGACCGCTCTATTGTATTACTGCAGATACAAGGTGGGTTAGTCGAAAACATCTTAAATCGTCAGTTTCAGGTTGGTTTTTACTATTATATCGTATTACCTATCCTCTCTGTATTTCAGTTTTCTAATTAGGATTAAACTTGTAGTGACCTATCAACAAATTGTGAACCGAGTATAGCATAGATATAGATGCGCAAAAGTTAGTAGAATTGCGCAGTTGTTAGTAGAATCCCCTTGCCTCAAATATCCCATTAATTTTTTTAATAGATGTTAAATTTAAAACATAACATGTCAATTGTAAACCATAATAAAATACTTGTAAATAATATTTCTTTTGTATATTATTTTTTAAAATAAACTTTTTTTGAACGAGTCGAGTTATCTGGCTCTTCATAATAATTTCAAATTTAATACGCTCCCCAATGTCCAATTGGACCACACTGATTTAGATAATTTTGATTTAAAATAGATTCTGATTCTAAAACTATGTATTCGCAATTATAGGTACGGCAAAATATATTCGTTACATAAGCCTATAAAGGTTAGTTAATTGAAAAAATTATCTCTCGTATAAGGTTATAAATGACCTAGTTATTATCAAACAATACCTATATACAATATGTTCGTTAATAACGTGTTCAAACCCACCGAATGGAAGTACCTACTCGTACCTACAGATTACAGTAGATATTGCCACTAACACGAAAGACCTTCAACAAGAACAACAACTAATTGCAACCTTTGACTATTGATGACTAACGCTGTGCAATGTAACCGCCTCACGTTCATGCAGCAAAAGAGAAAAAACCCGAAAATAAAAACATATAATTACACATAGTTGCCGTTAATGAGCGGAAATGATCAATAAGAGCGTTTATTTTAAATCCGAGTGATTTTAATTGCATCTTCTCGTTGTGGGTTGCAGAGGTTATTCATTTATAACATTAGTGAATCAGCTACTTATAGAAATTTTTTAGTTCGTCAAGCTGCAATGATATACACGGACATACAACAAGAATATGAAAGAACTGACTCACTAGATAAGATTATCGGTCAATGAGAAGTGAAATATTAATCCACAGATATGTGTGAATGGTCTATATTTAATTAAAATACAATCTCAAATTATATAGATATTACATTTTCAAAAAGTAAATTAAAAAAACAGTACTAAGCAGTGGCGGCTCGTGACATCTGCTATAGGGTGTGCTGCATGAACCACGGTCAATATAAAATAATAGAAATAGAATAACATACGAAAACAAAAACAATAAAATTAGCTTTAATACTAATTAATAGTAACTAATAACGACATGCTATAAAAATCTGATTAACTTACATTTATTGCATTTTTCTAAATTGGAAATTAATACGCCGGTCCTTTTTTGTCGCAAACTTTTCGATTACTTTATCGTTAAAGTTCGGTATTGAAGCGATGAACTTTTTTTCTATCGAGAGTGTGGAAAGGGCTGTTAATCTGTCTTCGCACATTGAATTTCTTAAAAATGTTTTGATCCGTTTTAAAGTTGAAAAACTACGTTCAGCTTCTGCTGTGGTCATTGGCGTAGTCACCAGAATTTGTATCAACTTTTTGGTTTCTGTTAATGTGTCCTCTAAATTATTAGAAATTATAAATTTTAGTAAAGGATCTGCACCTTTTAATGTTCTACACTCGATATTGGAATACAAAACTGACAGTTCTGTTCGCAAACGGTTTTTATCAAAGAAGTTATAAGCTGTACAAGTTAAATCCAATTCATTTTCAGGAAACTTATTATTATATTTTTCGAAATGTTCTGAAGATAAAAGTGTTGCGGCAACTAGATGATTTGTATATGCAAACCGTTCTTTTGCATTGTTTATAATAACATCACAAACTTCTAGACAGGCAATACGGTGATCCTGTTGGCTGTTATTTGGGCGTTTCCTTTTTTGGACACTAGGCGCCGCATTTAAATTTGAAGCTTGATGTATGATAGGGTCTATTTTATTTCGGACATTGTTAATACTTTGCTCAAAAACATGTATAGCTTTCTGTGCTTCGGTTGGGTCCATGTTCTTTTTTTGAAGATTATTGTACAAAACGTCAACATGTGGCATAATATAATGAAAAACAGTCAGCCAGAAAGTAAAATTTTGATCTTCCAGAATACGTCTAAGTCCTCTTGCTTCCTTGGAAGTAATAGCATTTGACTCTTCTTCTAGTTGCTCCATACACTCAATAATAAAGTCTCTATATTCGTAAACGACATTTACTGTACGAATATTGAAATTCCAGCGTGTAGGGATTGAACGAGGAATATTTTTTCCAACTATTTGATTTAAGACAGCTATTCTTTGAGGTGAATGACTAAAAAATCCAGGTATATCATGTAAATCTCCAAAAAATACGCGTACTTGGGAATTAATAGAACATGCTCTTGACATTATTAGATTCAATTGATGGGCGTAACAGTGCACAAAATGAGCAGTTTCATATTTTCTCTTAATTATTGTTTGCACTCCGCCATGTATCCCACTCATAACAGCTGCTCCGTCATAACTTTGTGCAATGAGCTTATTTTTGTTATTCTTTAATATTGGGTCTAAAACATTCAAAATTGTGTTAGCTAAGGTTTCAGCATCATGTTTTTCTGGAAGCAAAAAAGTCCAAAACCTTTCAACTGGAGCACCGTTTTTTACATAACGAAAAACAATGACCATTTGAAATTTCATAGAAACATCCGTTGTCTCATCAGCTATCACTGCTAAAAATGGGGCTTCATTGATTTCGTTTAAAATCTCCTCAGCGTATACTTCTAGCATGCAATCCAAAATATCATTTTGTATTGTTTTTGAGGTACCTTTGAAAATTGTCGCATTTGTAAGGTGTTCACTAAGTGTTTTATCAAGTTCAGCAGAAAAATTCACTAAACCACGAAAAATTCCAGGGTTATCTGATGTTTCAGATTCATCGTGTCCTCGTAAGGCGAGCTCAAAAGCCCCACAGAATTTTATACAGTCAATTATTTTTGACAAAACATACCTGTTTTTCGTCACCTCTTCATTGTGTTTTTGTATATTTATCCAATAAGCAGAGTCAAGTTGGGCCTGTATATTAAGTTTCCCAAATAATGCAAATCGCATTTCATTGTTCATATGAGTTTGCGTGTTTTCATGCTTCTTTATTTTTTCACTTAAATGCACTAGATCCCGCACTCCTGTCTCGCGCCACAATTTTTCCTCTTTATCTGCGCCGAATAATGCACACGGAAAACAGAAAAAAGCATTTTTTTCGGAACATCCACAAATCCACTGATTTCGTAGATACATGTCTTTATTAAATTTACGCGTATATGTTTTTCCACGGCTTTTACCGGACACTTCAATATTAAGATCAGGCATAGGACGGCCACGTTCTTTTATAATCAACTGTTGTTGATAGTGAAGTTTTTGAAATTTATTTACACCTAATTTAAATTGAAACTCCATTGTTTTAAACACGCTCGAACAAAACAAATTAAACAAAATTGTAACCTAAGAATTTCTAAACACGGCACAGATGCAACGGTCACGAATAACTGTCGTGAATTGCAGCTCGCAAACACATTTCCGAGGCCGTTAATCAGCCGATTGCCGAAGCACATCGGCTAAGATCGCCGTTTGCCTAATAAATGCATTTTACCGCTGCCAGTGTTTCGGTTGTTATCGACGCGGCTTCACTGGAGCAGCAAATACGTAAAAAGATTGCTTCACTGGAGCACCAAATACGTAAAAAAATTATACGGTTTCACTAGAGGAGTAAATACGTAAAAAAAATAATATTAATCATCGTTGTTGGTGAATTATTATTAACAGTTTATGTTTAATATGATAATATGGCAGATTTGAAATAAAACTATATTAATTATTCTTTAATAATTAAGATTTGCTATGGTTGTTTGGTAGTTCTGCAGCTCAGCAGCACATAAAGAAAAGCCGCCACTGGGTACTAAGTTAATAAAATATCGGAAATACACTAACAAACTTTTTTAAATTTCTATTGTAAAACAGTTGGTCCTTAAAGGAATCTTAAAAAGATTAAAGAAAAATAAAGAAGTATAAAAAAAACCTTAGATAAACCAGTCAAAACTACCAATATACTGTTTATAATAATAAATATTATGGCGTATAAAACTGTAAATACACTGCGCTCCAAAATCAACGCATAATTTTAAAATTCTTATTTTGAGTTGTAATGAAAAAAAATTTTATTTGTTCTTTTCTGCTTTATGGTTGTTTTAGAACATCTTAAATAAAACTATTCTTTTTTTACAAAAAATGTATTGAAATTAACAATATAACATCCTAACATAAATCATAACATCTAAACGAACTGATCTAAACAAACTAACATCATAAATTAATGAAGAAAAAGTTTTTAAAGTTGAAGAAAATACTATGTACTACCGTGTACTAGTATCGAGTATTGCCTCCTCTGGCATTTATTACTGCTTGACAACGATCTCTCATACTGAGAATAATCGTTCTGATTTCTTCTTGATCAATTTGATCCCAAATTTCAACCAACCGCAAAAACAGTTCATCTAATGTGTTTGGTACATTAGGTAGTTGTCGTAGTCGTCTGCCTATGATGTCCCAAACATGTTTTATTGGGTTAAGGTCAGGACTTCTCGCAGGCTAATCCATGGCAGGAATTCTAACCTCCTGACGATACTGCTGCACAATTCTTGCCGTGTGTGGCCTGGCATTATCTTGCATAAGCATGAAATTATCCCCAATAAATGGTACAAATGGCACGACATGCTCTTCTAAAATGTCTCTTATATACCTCTGCGATGTAAGCCGACCGTGATTTATTTTAACTAATTCCGTACGAGCCTCTAAATTAATCCCACCCCATACCATTACCGAGCCGCCGCCATACTGTACAGTCCCTACGGTGTTACACTGTGCGTAGCGTTCCCCAGGCCTTCTATACACTCGGTTTCTCCTGTCATTAGAAAAAAGACAGTACCTGGATTCATCGGTGAACAATATTCTTCCCCAATCGTCATTATTCCAATCAACATGTTCACGAGCAAAATTCAATCTTTGCCTTCTATGGTCTCTGGTCAATAATGGGCCAATTGGTGCCCTTCCAGGGTGTAGGTCGTTTTCGGCAAGTCTTCTTCTAATTGTATTTTGGCTGATTCTAAAGTTATAACGATCCAAAAATTCATTTTGTAGAGAAGTACTAGAAACAAACCTTTGTCTCAGTGTACGAAGTGTCAAAAACCGGTCTTGATTAGGAGTTGTAACCCTTTTACGGCCTTGACCGGGTCTTCTCCAGGTACTTCCAGTAACAGAAAAACGTGTTAACACTCTTGAAATTGTTGACTGGGTAACGTTAAAACGTTCAGCGAGTTCTACTTGAGTGTATCCTTCTTCGCGAAGAGTAACGATTCTAAAACAGTCACTTTCTGACAAATTTCGATTTTATTGCTGCGGGTGGTTCATTTCAAAGAAAAAACGCTTAATAAACTTGAAGAACCCCTTTAAACGTTCAGCACAACGAAATCCAACCCAACTAAATTCGAAATAAAATGAAGCACAATTAAGTAGCATGTTTTTAATTTTTTGCAAAAAAATGATAAAAACATCAGCGTTTTTTACCGTTCTTTCGATAAATTTTACAATATACCGGGGGTAACGATAATATATTAGCACAAAAATCGAAACATTAAAATTATTTAATTTACCAGGGTTTTTAAAATTATGCGTTAATTTTGGGGTGCAGTGTATATTATGACTAATTCTTTTCTATTTCTAGTAATTTCGGCGCTCAAACCTGTTTAAGACCTGCCGGCAGAAATTACTAGACCCTTCGAAGACCAGTCCATGAGTCATCTCGGCATTTTATATATAATAACGGGGAACGATTAATAATCATTAAAGTTGAAATGGGAATACGCTGGACATGTAGCTAGGAGCGATCTAAACAAATGGCACAGATCAATTTTAACCTGGAGACCATACCAACACAAAAGACCCAGAGGCAGACCTCCTATGAGATGGACAGATGATCTGAAAAGGACTGCCGGGAAAAATTGGCTACAAGTAGCGTACAATAAAAAACAGTGGAAAGGAAGACTTGAAGAGGCTTATGTTCAGATGTGGACGTAAAAGGCGAGACGAAGAAGAAGAAGAAGAAACGGGGATTTTTATTGGACAGTTGGTCAAAAAGAAGTCCGTGCTCGCGTTCAAAATTGTATCGCACGGAGATAAATTATTAAGTGTAAAATAAATTAGTAGTAATAAAGACTTTGATAAATTTGTGAGTGTTATAAATATTGAACCTTTAGTAAATTAAAATAAGAACAATAAATTAGAATTAATAAAGACTTTACAATACAATGCTACTTATAAAACGTCTTTAACCCTTTGTTTCCAACTGGTTTTGCTGTGAAACCACATACAAATAATTTTTTGCTACGTCAAGTACGAAATCACTACATAAGTTTAGCTATGTCTACAGATCGGTTTGCTGGGCATCTAGAAAACGTGCATTTAGCAGATAATTAGGTGATGCCTGGTCGCAACTCGCCAAATTATGACAAGTTGTACAAAAATCGTCCTTTATTTGATACTTTATCTAAAGCGTTTCATATGGCCCTTTAAAACATCAATTCATTGATTCGTTTTAACGGTCGTAGTTGTCTAAAGCAATTTACACCTCTAAACCCCCTTAAGTGGGTTATAAAGTTTGGGTCCGATCTGACAAGAATGGATATGTTTGCCAATTGCAAATATATGTGGGAAAAACTATTGATCAACCTGAAAAAGATTTGGGCCAAATAGTTATCTTAGATTTGACTCTAGATTTTATGGCAAAAGGATATCACGTTTTTTTTGATAACTTTTTTAGCTCTGTGCTCGTACAAAAAACACTTCAAGCAGAATGTATTTATGCGTGCGGTCCTGTCAGGACTAACCGAAAAGATATCTCAAAAGACTTAGCATCTGACAAAAAATTACACATCCGAGGACAATAGGACTGGATGGTCAGCAAAGGTGTTTGGGCAGGAGGTGTTTGTAGATTGGAGAGGCCAAAAAATAGTGCATTTTTTGGGAAATTATCAAAACCTTCGGAAGAAGCAACTGTTTCCCACAAGCAAAAAGACGGAAATTGACAAATCGTGTCCAAAGATGTTATGCTTGCGAGACCCCGCTAATGGTAAAACACCTTCTAGTGGAGTGTCCGTTACATAGTGCGGAAAGATGTAAATTGAGAGAACGATTCTTAAAGTACGGTGCCAAAGTGATTATTACAAAATATAGTTGTAACGCTATTCAATTATTGTTAATAATTTTTCTTTTTTCTCTAATAGCCTTACTGCTCAGCATATTCAGCTCAGCATATTTACAACACCGTTGAATTTAGCGATATAAAAGTTACTTACTACCTTTTTATCAAAAAATTTTTAAAAATATTATGGGAATATATTTTTTTTGCTGATATACGAAATATGGGGGTATGTTGTGAGTAAACCTGAGAGAGAGCTACTGGTTAAATGTTTCAAAGGTTAGTGCAAGTTAGCAGATATCAAAGGGCATGTTGTTAACTAATTTTGAAGAAATATTCATGAATGTTTTTTATATACAGCGTGTTTCAAAAACGTATGTCATAAATTAAATCACGCATTCCGGGGACAAAAATAAATTGATTTAATCCAACTTAACTTAGTACAAAAGTGTACACAAAAAAAGTTACAGCCCTTTGAAGTTACAAAATAAAAATTGTTTTTTTACATTATCTCCTACATTATTTGACATTTTGTAATAAAAATGGACACGTTACTTTCTTGTTTTGAAAGCATTTTTCATAAAAAAGAAACAACAAAATCTAAGCGCACAGAAAAATTTTAAGGGGGGTGTGCAGCCGTAAATCCCCCCAAACTTTTGAGTACGTTTAAATCAAATGAATTTTGTGGCATCATTAGTTTAACACATTTACCGTAAAACGGGGTTACATTGAACCCGAGGGTTACATTGAACAGTTTTGCAATGAAGGTTATATTTTTCTACAAGTTGGCCTAAACTTTTTTTTTGGGGCCGATATATTTTTTTGAGGGTTGCAAATATGTTTTTCTTGGACTTCCTGATAAAATTTCTGGCAGGTTCTCAAAATTAACAAAAATGAAATAAAAAATGGTTTCTGAAATAAAAGGTAGTAAAAAAAAATCTCTCAAACTTTGGTCTGCAGCCGGCGATATGCAAAAGATATCTTCTCATGACTAATTTTACACGATACTAGTACCTATTTGAACCTTATTCTACATAATACCGTAAATGATTAGGGTTTTGAATATTTTTAATTAATTTATACAAAAAATATGTCAATTATTTTGGGAACGTGGGGTAACATTGAACGGCAGGATTGAACGTGCTTGATTTTGAATTTGAATGAAATTCACTCAGCTCAGAGCTCAGTATAACATTGGTTGGCTTGGCGGTAGGAACATTGTGTGGTTGGGAAATTCAGTTGTGGTGCAATAGGTAGTGTAGTGAGATAATATCAGTCCAAAATGCGTGATTACGTTAGAAAGTTGGGTAGTCGATCATACAAAAATTACACCTCTGATACTTTGGATCAAGCAATCCGCGAAATTAAAACAAAACAGTTATCACTTTCCAAGGCGTCGAAGAAATACAAAATCCCAAAAGTAACATTAAGTCACAAACTGAACAACAAAAAAATGAAGGACGTCGGAAGGCCCACAGTTTTAAACAACGACGAAGAAAAGGCACTGGTCAAGATGCTTTTGAAAACCGCTGAATGGGGCTTTCCTTTGACTCACGACGATTTACGACATGTTATGAAAAACCGTTTGGATACAATGGGTAAGAGAGTTAAGCAGTTTAAAAATAATTTGCCTGGTATCGACTGGATTAAAGGTTTTCTGAAAAGAAACAGAGAAATAAGTGTAAGAAAATCTCAAAATATAAACCCAAATAGAGCATTTTCCACTAGAGAAGTTTTCATTACTTATTTTGATAACCTTGAGCAATGTCTAGACGGAGTTTCCCCCGATTGTATATACAATTTCGATGAGACAAATTTATCGGATGATCCTGGGTCTGCAAGATGCTTTTTTAAAAGAGGGGTGAAATACCCAGAACGTTTATTATCTCAATCAAAATCAAACATTTCTTTGATGTTTTGTGGAAGCACTTCAGGAGTTCTGCTGCCTCTGTATGTAGTCTACAAAGCAGAAAACCTTTGGACAACTTCGACGGAAGGAGGACCCGATAAAACCAGATACAACCGAACAGCTCATGGATGGTTCGATTCTGCAATATTTTTAAATTGGTTTACTTCTGTTTTCCTTTATTCCACGAGACATGAAGGAGTCAAAGTATTAATCGGGGATAACTTGGCGAGCCATTTTTCTGAGCAAATTATCAGACTGTCGGTTGAAAATAATATTCGATTCATATTACCGCCGAATACTACGCATATCGCTCAACCCCTGGATGTCGCGGTGTTCGCACCACTGAAGAAACAATGGCGTGCAATACTCAGCGATTATAAGTTAGCAACGGGATCAACTGGTCTTCCAAAGGAGATCTGAGACCAAAACATTTAAAAAAGCTGATGTTAAAATTCGCAGAAACTGGTAAACAAAACCTTCAAAGTGGTTTTCGGGCAACGGGTATATACCCTTTGGACAGAAATCAAATATTAAAGAAATTGCCTGGTACTGATGATACTGAATCAAATGAAAGTTTTGGAAACAGTTTAAACGACACAGTTTTACAATTTCTACAGGGTATTAGGAACAAAAAAAAAGCTAGAACTCAAAGAAAAAAGAAAGTTAACATCGCACGGGTAAAAGCATTGGATTGGAAGATTTTGAAATAGGAGAAAGTTCTGGATGTTCTGCACCACCCACGAAGAATAAGAAAAAGTCTGCTAAGGAATTGGATAGTGACAGTTCCGACTACGAACTAGAGCTTCAGGACGAATCTGATTGTGATTTCGAGACATTTTGTGATGAAATGCACCAAGAAAAGAACGAGGAGATCGAAAGGCCAACAGGGGCTGCAGTCGTCGACGATTATGTGCTCGTGATATTCGCAACCAAAAAGATCTTGAAATTTTTCGTTGGTCTTATAAAAGAAAAACTGCCTGATGGAGATTATGTGGTCAAGTTCCTGAGAATTACGAAGAATTTTGCCTGTGTAAAAGAATTTAAAGTTTAATAAAAAGAATGTAAAAAAATATTTTGTCAATAAATATAACCATTGAGAAAAAAAAACCAAACAAAACTCTCCCCACTAGTTTTTTTCCGCTTGTTTCACTGGCTGGGTTAAATTGAACGAATAACTAACCTGTGGGCTCGTAGTCAGCGATTTATACTACTGTTCAATGTTACCCCGAACCCGGGGTAAAATTGAACAGCAACTTTTTTATAGCTATTTTTACATAGCTACGCCCAAGAGATAATCTAACGTATGTAAAGTCATGCTTCTATAGTGACCCATAAGTGGTATTTTTTATTCGATTGAGCAACAGATACAAAACTTATTCAACAAAATATGAAGAAAATGTTCAATGTAACCCCTTTTTACGGTACTTATTTTTAAAATTTTTGCCTCTTCACACTTTTTTCAAAAAACAGTTTTTATTGAGTTACGGCCCTTTTATATGCAAATAATGCAAAAATGCAAAAAAAACTATTTTTATTTTGTAACTTCAAAGGGCAGAAACTTTTTTTGTGTACACTTTTGTACTAAGGAAAGTTGGATTAAATCAATTTATTTTTGTCCCCGGAATGCGTGATCTAATTTATGACATACCTTTTTGAAACACCCTGTATAATAAATTTAAAATTCTAGTTCTTATATCAAAATTCATCAAATATACCTAAAGATCTTTCTGGGATCGAATATAGAAACATCCTGTAGAAATGGACTAAGTGAATTAAGTAAGGCAAAACTATTAAAATTTAAATTTGAATAAAAATAATTGATTAAACTGTATCGTAAAATACACGATTTTCTTGTGAATGATTACTCAACTGGATTTCACGGTATTGTGTTCTCAACTTTCACCATGGTACTAATTTATTGATGTTTATGGAATCTCTACTCACCTCTGCTGTCAAAATTCCCCGAACTGTTATTCCAACTTGTGGTTCAATTTTTACAGTCACACCAGGTTCAATTACTAATTCGGCGCCAAATTCAACTATGAGGTCATTTCTTAACCAATAAGGACTTTGAGATTTACTAAAAACTATTTTATCATTTATAACAGTCCCGCCAGGATGTTCCGTCAAAGTATCGCGTTCAGCAGTACTTGGTTGTAAGTAAACAAATTTAAAACAAGACAATAACGCCAAAGGCAATAACGTCCTTTTGAATTTACACATTTTGAATCAATCGCTGAGCACTATCATATCACTAAATTGGTTAAAAGTTTAAAAATCACTTTGTTGTTTGTTTCTATTTACGAAAAATCACAGATTCTTGAACACAAACAATGCTTCGCAACGGTGTTATTTCGAAATACTTTGCATTCTTCACCACTGCATCAGACGTATTTTCTTATGATAAAATTTGATCCTGTCACCTACCAAAAAACTTAAATCACAATCTTATTTGATCACAAAAACATTATATCGACGATTAAAAAGCCCCTTTGTGCTGCACTTTCCGTTCGTTATTGTTGCACTTTAGGGGAGGACGGAAGGTGCGGTTATACTAGTTTTTTACGTTAAAAACTTCTGTCACGTGACGTAATGCAGCCAGGTAACCCCCACTCACCTGTGGGCCAGGTAGAGTGGTAGAACAGGTGTGATTGTATTTTGTTTCTCCGCTAGAGAGCGATATGTACCGGTCAGAGTTCTAGCGATCTGTATCGCCGCATTGCAACTGTTCACCAAACGCAACTTGAAAATTTCTTGACTTACCGTGCGTTGTCTTTAATATTATTTCACTGGCGCAATGGCCCGGCACTTAATTTGGCGTAGGTAGAAACTAATTAGGAGGTAATTGACGTTAATACTACCGAGATCAACTACTTACTATAAGTTTAGCGAAATATTTTTAGATTAGAAAGTTTTATTTGTTCATTATCAAATTCGAGTTATATTATCTCTACTTAACTTGTTTGCTTTATTAGCAACCTTTTTATTTCATAAATTGATGATTCAATATCGATCCTAAATATAAAATTCCATTATCTCCTGTTTAGGAGATAACAGGTACTTATTTGTCCCAGATAAGTTTTTTTATTAATTGTTCTGGGAGTAAAAGCACAGTTAGTGTAATATTTTTTTAATATAACGTTTCTACATTAATTTAACAGACTCAATAACCTACATTCACTCTTAAGAATTTTGTACCTAACTTTGAACTATATAAACTGTTTACGAGAGAAAGAGGTTGATGTTTTTTATTTTTAAAAATAAATTATTCGGCATTTTTAAAAGTCTAACAGAAAGGTGCTTCATTATATTATATTCAAAAGGGAGAATTATCTCTTATAGAGTGATGCAAACTTACGCAACTTTCCTTCTCCTTCTTTTGGTGCCCAAGCTCTTTGGATGTTGGCAATCACGTTGGTATATACAACTTTGTTGACAGCTGCTCTAAATAGATGTATCGTAGTCATTCCTACCTACTTTCTGCGCCTTTGAGATATTTTGCCTTCTACCTTGCCTTGTAAAATTAATTGAATTAGTTGATACTTCTCATTGCACATCGCATGCCCTAAGTATGTCATCTTTCTGATTTTCACGATACGCATAATTTCCAGATCTTTATTTATACGTTGGATAACGGTATTTTTTGTAACATGATCGATATAGGAAATTCTGAGCATGCGGCGGTTGCACCACATTTCGAAGGCTTCTAATCGTTTGGATGTTGCCTCCGTCAAGGTCCAGGCTTCGACTCCATAATATAAAAGGGTAGAAAATACATAGCATTTCAAGACTCGTGTTCTTATACCAATGTGTCGTCTTTTTGTGGAAAATAAGGGGTCTAAAACCCTTAAAAACCACGCAAAACGCTCTCTTGATGTCACCTTGTCTTGACAAAGACAAGGTAAAGTAAAACACACCACTCCTAGGGTTAAGATAAAACAATTGGTACAGTCGAACAGTATCGCAGAATCCTGAGAACATCATGGACCGAGAGAGTCACAAATGTCGAGGTCTTGAAAAGAATGAATAAAGAAAAGGAAGTCATATTTACTAATAATAATATAAAAATAAAGGTCTTTATTTTTCCTTCAAATTCATACAATATACAAAATATATAAAATTATATATGCATATAATACAATAAGAAAGAAAAAATGCCGAATATCAGGTGGTGCTGATTTCAAGAAAATATTTCAAGAGAAAAAAAAAATAATATTTTTTTTACATGGTCTGTAACAATCAAACAAAAACCATAACTAATAGAAACATTTAGCATTTAAATATTTTCCAAGAACTATCACACAGTTTATTCATTTTTCATAACAGGTCATCAAATAGTTGCACATGTTTTAGTCACTTAGCAATTTAGATTTAAGAGATTTTTTTAAAAGATATAATCGATTTTAATTTTAATTATTTAGCTAATCCGTTATATACTTTTGATATTTGATACGTAAATGAATTTTTGAATTGTTCTGTGCGATGTGGCGGAGCTGTAATTGTATTTTTGTATTGAGATTATGTATGTCAGTTCTGTATATAATTTTTTCAAAAAGATATGCTGGAAGAGAGTTTTTGATAATTTTGTGGAAAAGACAATCAGCATGTAGAAATCTTCTCTTTTCCATACTCAACCGTTTTACATGTTTTAATTTGTGAGAAATAGGCTGGTGTCTTCTTACACCACAGATCAGACGAAGACACGAATTTTGAACCACCTCAATTCTTCTCCTGTCATCTGAACTAATACAAGGCCCATACACAACATCTCCATAGGTAAATTTTGATTTACGATCAAAAAACGAAAACTGCAATACTTGGGAGATATTACAAGAGGCGAAAGATATGAACTTCTTCGAATAATTATGCAAGGGAAACTAGCAGGAAAAAGGTCCATAGGAAGAAGACGAAACTCCTGGCTAAAGAATCTACGTGAATGGTATAGCTGTAGCAACAACGAATTGTTTCGGTCAGCAGTTTCGAAAATACGTATAGCCTTGATGATCGTCAACCTTCGGAACGAAGATGGCACTTGAAGAAGAAGAAGACAGTCGAACGAAACTCAACCACAGAGTCTGAGAAAAACAATAAGCAGAGCCCCTAAAGCGCTATGCTCTAGGTGAGCCCGAGAAGGACTGACCTGGCTCGCTATAAATAAAAATAAAATAAAAATAAAAACGTTTATTACCATTTTAAAGTTACATTTCAAATTGTTAATATTTCATGTTCTTCTTCTCGACGTCCCGTTCTTGCACCACCTGATGTTGATCATTTTTCCTCTTGGATTCCTGGACTTCTGCTGGTGGCATTGGTACTTTTTGTTGCATCGTACCTACTTCCCTCGTTGGCTGTTCTTCGGCAACCAGACCGAAATTGGAAAAAGGTGTGCATTATTGCACTATCCGTTTCCTGGCAGAAATGAACAAGGCGGTCTCTATCATTTCGCGTTCCTAGTCCAAAATCTCCCACAGTATTTTCAACACCTCCTTTGCCTACTTTGGCGTTGAAATCTCCTACCGGATATTCAGTTCTTGTTTATTGGTATATTCTAGGTATTCTTTCAATCGTTCATAGAATATTTCTATTTCCTGCTCTGTGCTTTCCGAAGTTGGAGCATATGCTTGAATAATGTTAACTGGTTTAAAATTAATTCCAACTTTCCATTTAAGTCCAAAACACAATAGAGTAATAAAGATTAAATATTGTTTGAAATGCATTGCATAGAAAAGGCTATAAAGTCATTTCTTGGTGCATGTTTTCAGACATCATCATTTCAAAAATATGATGGAACTTTTTTTTATCAGCAGTCGTTCAAAATAATTTTTCTACGTTAAGATCCGTCCAGTGTCTTATGTTATGAAACCAATATTTCTTACGTCCAATTGTCTTCCTGAATAATAAGTCACAGTAGTTGGCATTTAGTATAGAATAATAAGTCACAGTAGCAGTTGAATCAGCTGTAGCCCAAATGAGTGTCCTTGGACCTGTGCTTTACCTACTATACACCATGGATTTCCCTGAAGCACACTCAATGATAGTAGGTACATTCACGGATAATACTGTCACGCGGATGTGATTAGGATCACATCAAAATGTGACTACTGATACAAAAAAACCTACAAAATTGACTCAAACTTTGACTAAATCCAAGTATGTAAATTAATATTAAAATTTTCTCCAATGAGAAAATACCTACATGTCGTAATCAATATTAGTCAAAAAATTTTACTTATTGTTCGTAACTTAGAACAGATTGTAAATAAAGTGGAGACAAAAAAATCTAGACCGCTCCGTGCGTGACCATGGTAGGGATACATTGAAACGATGCCAGCGTGCGTAGCGGCGAAATATGACAAAATTGGAATATTGGACAAAATATTTTTACGCATAAATTTTATCAAAAATGTGTGCAAATACATGTTGCGTATTTAATTGTGCTAATAATAGCAAAAACAGTGAGTGTAGTTTTTATAGGTTCCCAAAGATTACTTATAAATTAGAGAAAAGAAAAAGATGAATTCGTGCTATTAATATGAAAAAGTAAATATCACATAATTTCATTTTTATGCAATTGAAATAGGAAAAATTTAAATAATTTACCTTGAATGATATTTCATAAGGCTTTAAGCTAACTGCAGATGACTTTAGCTTTTATATCATAACTTTTACTATTATTGTTTTTAATTATATGCTCTTTTGCGTGAAAAACTTAATTTGCCAGTACTAGATTTTTCCCTTTCTTTTCCGTTTGGAGTTGAAAAGATATATTATGATCCCCAGTTTTTAATACTACATTTATTTTGTACATAAACTGAAAAAATATAGTTAAAAAATTAATTTATTAATAATTGTCAATTTCGCATGTATTTAACAATGTCAAACATATGTCATATGTTTAACCTGAAAATTGGGACTCCAAAATTGTGAGATGAAGGCGGTAGGTGTCGCGTCAGTCACGCACGGAGCGAATAGCGTAAATTCAACATTAACTAACTGATGGATTGAGCAGATTTTAAGTTAAATTTTGTGTGAACTAAAAGATCCTCTTTAGCTATTGTAGAACTAGTCAATCTAGTTATTGATGCATTTAGATTGAAATTATGTTCCCAGAATACGATAATGACTTACTGTAATATTTATGATAATAAGATATTAATAATAAGATGCCGCATTGAAATTGCGCGGTCAACTTTTAATAGAATGAGAAAACTTTATTGTAATCGTGATATCAATATATCGCTCCGGATAAGAATGCTTCGATGTTATATTTTCTCTACCCTTTTGTATGGAGTTGAAGCTTGGACACTTAAAAAATCCAACATTAAAAACCTAGAAGCATTCGAAATGTGGTGTTACCGACGTATTTTGAAAATATCATGGATGGATCGCAAAACAAACGAACAAGTTCTCGAACAACTAGGAAAACAATGCGAAGTTTTAAATTCCATAAAAATCAGGAAATTTGAATACTTGGGGCACATCATGAGAGGTGAAAAGTACGAACTACTAAGGAATATAATGCAGGGTAAAATCAAAGGTAGAAGAAGCTTAGGAAGACGTAAAATCTCGTATCTACGCAATCTCCGTGAATGGTTTGGATGCAGTTCAATTGAACTATTCAGGCGAGTAACCAATAAAATTATAATTGCCAGAATGATTTCCAATCTCCGATAGGAGTGGAACTTGAAGAAGAAGAATATTTATGACGTTTGAGAAACTTCTATTTAGGATGTAGATTTAGAGAAATTCTACATCCTGACTCATTACCTTAGGTTTCGAAATAAGCACTTCACAACATATACAATTGGAAGAGCTCCACAAGAAACGAAAATATTGTAGCGAGATTAAATAAAACGAGCGGTTTGAATTTATATAAATATATTTATTTATAACTTTACAGTTCGGTACTATCTTATAAACTAACTTAACTCCTAATTTCGTTACATATATATACCAAAGTATTACGTTCGAGAATATTCGGGAGTAGTCCCACCTCCAATTTTGTTATTTGACGGGTGGAATTTTACAGCGCTCGATATATCGCCGAAACATCACGGTGCTTCGAGATGCGACCGTTAGGCGGGCCACGCTTAATGAATGTTCGTAACAATATGTTCCACTATTTTCCTTGATTTTTCTCAGGTATTCAATAAAGTGTGGCATGCATGTGTAATAAACAATACAATAACACCACATTTAACTATAACCATGTCCATGGTAGGTATATGTTAAGTTAGCTAGTTGGCACCCTATCTATATCTAAAAAGCTTCTACTAACAAAGTATAAAGAAATTTTGTCCATGCTCCTTCGTACGTGGGAAGCTGTGATCTCCGTAAAGACCTGTGTGAGTACGGAGTGGAAACTATAATTACAATCCTTGAGACAGAAACTTATGAACAACAACCTCATAGTTACATGACTATTGAGACAATAAAGTTCTTTGATAAATAATAATACTCCTATAACTACAAGATGACTAAATAGTTTGAATTAGATTAGGTGTTAATGTAAAAGCAGACTAGAGTACTAGTATAAGGACAGAGCATGATTTTGTTGGTTTAGATTTCAGATAAGTCACGCATAGGGTAAGCCCTTAATTTATTGAATATTAAGGAATTTTTATTGAATAAAAAAAGTCGATATGCGTGATAAAGGATAAATATTGAACCAGTGGTGGAGATTAAAGTATTAAGATAATTTATTAGTATTTATTAAGTAAACTTAAACTGTTCATCTGGGATAGAAAGTGCAGTAAATAGTATCATCCAGTTTGCTGAAATTTCATGAATCGTCGAAAACATCTAGGAAAATCGTTGGCTTCATATCCAATTTTATCTCTTTTTTCTTCTTAAAATAAACAATTCACAGATTTTTTCTAGTTTTGTTCAGATATCGTTGTCAATGAGCCCTTTGTTAGTTCTCTAACATTTTTCATTATAAATGTTTTATTATGTGTAGCCACATAGGCTTTCATTGGTGTCCATGACAACTCGATAGTTTACTCAGCAGTGGTATACGACAAACGAAGCTCTACTATCCTACTATCTTTAATTTTATTTCATCAGTAGGGGAGAAGGGGGCTCCTTCAGACAGGGGCAGCTTCAGACATTGATATTGTGGGTAAATTGAAGGAGGACTCCGGTTGGCAACACTGATATCAAAACACTCCATTAGTACTCACACTATTGTGGTTCAGTCTATAGAACAGTGCAGTAAAGGGTTCATGTGATAAAGCGAAAAGTTAGTTTTTGGTGGTTAAAAGTCAAATTTTTGGATTGAAGGTAAGATGAGTTTTTTATTAGAAGATAAGACTTTAAAAAATTAACATTTGCTACAAGTTTTAAGTCAATTTATTGCTGTATAACCTGTACTATTCACATTTGTTACTGAGAGCACTCTTAGGTTATATTTTTACATTTAGTCTGGACACATCGAGTGGGCACCTTCTGACAAAAGGGTATCACTATCACTTTTTTGAAATAACGAGCTTAAAAGTTAATAGTTATATATATTTATTATTAGTTATTTAAAAAGGGTTTCTCTTTGTTGCAGTATGTCTGAAGATGGCAAGAAATAGGAAGAAAGAAAAAACAAAAGAAAATTTTGATGCCGAATCTATGAAACAATGTGAAGCGGTCATCATAGATGGTGAATCGATAAAAGATGCTGCTAAAAGATTTGGATTAAAATATCAAACTGTTGGTATGTACGTTAAGAAGTTTAGGGATAACCCAGATGGCGATGATAGGAAATTAAGAAACGATACTAGAAAGGTTTTTACTTCCAAACAGGAAGACGACCTTGATGCATATTTAATTAAGTGTTCAAAAATGTTTTATGGTCTTAACGATCTAGAAACTCGAAAACTAGCACATGAGATGGCCAAAATGAACAATATTGACTGTCCTAAAAACTGGGAAACTCCAAGAATGGCAGGAAAGGGCTGGATATACGGTTTTATGAAACGCCGCCCAAGATTATCTCTTCGTGCTGCTAAATAATGCAGTATTGCACGTGCAATTTCCTTTAACAAACATAATGTTAATGCTTTTTTAATAATTATGAAAAATTAATCAAAAGATACCCAGAACTCTGTGACTCATCCAGGATTTGGAATATGGATGAAACAAAAACTGAAACTAATCAAGAACCTTCTCGTGTGATTTCACAAAAAGGCAAAAAACAAGTAGCAGCTGCTGTAAGTAGGAGAGAGGAACTCTGGTTACTACAGTTTTGTTTATAAATGCAGCTGGAAATACAATAACTCCTGCTCTAGTATTTCCGAGAGTGCACTTCAAGAGCCACATGATAAATGGAGCACCAAACGGGACCTTGGGTTTGGCTCATCAGTCAGGTTGGATGACCACTTCCAATTTCGTTCATGTGAAGCAGCACTTTATAAAATATTCAGATTTCTCTGAAAAGAGAAGAATGCTTCTATTTTGCGACAATCATGAGAACGTCAATTGAGGCAATAGAACTAGCAAGAGCTAATTGCGTGCACATTCTAACAGTTCCACCCCATTGTACCCACATACTGCAACCACTAAATATGGGATTGATGGAACCTTTTAAAACATATTATAATTCTGCAATTGATTCATGGTTGAAGTCTAATCCAGGCCAACGTTTTGGAATCTATCACGTGGTATAGTGTGCGCAAGCACTCTTGACCATGGAGCTGCGCAAAGGCGGAGTCAAATTCACGTAAAGGCAGAAAGGTTCTATTGTAAATGGAATTATACAGTGCATAGTACAATGTGTTTCACACGGAAGTGGTGACTAAACCAAATTTCATCTACTGCGCCGTGGTCAAGAGTGCTTGCGCGCATTCTATCAATAGCACATGGCCGTGCCATGTTGCCACAGAGCACTATAAATTCTTTCATAAAAACAGGACTATTTCCAGTTGACAGGCACATTTTCACCGACGATATGTTTGATCCCAGTTTGGTCAGTGAGAGACCTAATCCCCCTAACCAATAGACACTCACATCAACATCAAGCTGTCAAAACTCTACGCCTTTGCCTTCCCAACAGCGTTGCTGTTATTTAAGTCATGAGGAGATACGAGGATATCTAAAATCGAAACTTAATACTAGCTCCAAGAAATCAAGCGAAAATGGGAAAAGCAGAATAATAACTGACACCCCAGAAAAGCTTCTTCTGGCAGAAAAACAGGTCAATAAAAAAACAAAGAAAACAACCAACTCTAATGCTGAACATACTAAATCTACGAAAAGAACACTACTTTTTAAAAATGAGAAGACAACTGATGATGAAAATGGCAAAAACTCTGATGATAAAGTATTAGAAGAACCACAGCAAAATTTTGACAGGAGTGAATTGAAAATTGAAGATTTTGTGCTAGTTAACACGTTCGCCACGTACGTGGTTTCGGTAAATCTATTTCAGGGCCGGAAACTATTTATTGTAAAATAAGCTTTTGAATGATCTATGTTATGATTTCCTGTATTTATTATGTATTTTTACATCCAAGGTGGTTATTTTTTTTTAATTTGAGCGTGTACCGTAGGCGGTACATGACGGCGTTGATGGAGTTTTTTATTCGTAGCCTAGAACTAGACTCTGTTTTTGAAAGAATGTTTACCAGGACTGATAGAATTTTGCTCGCCGCTAAACAAGCTGCAAAAATCGTTTCACCACTACAAAACAACACAACTACAACAGTGATTGAATCTGCTTCAACGACAGCTACATAGTACTGTAGAAGTGTCGAATTCTTGTAGCAGAAACAATAAGAGAGCAACAAGAATCCACAGCTAGCCCTTCAAGAATACAAACACCAAGTCAACAACAGCATACCTTTGACTGGTCAGATGAGAACAGCGATCGTTTTGAAGATTCCGGAGATTTATGTATTATGTTCCAAGTGACTTTGACGATAACAGTGATGCGGACAGCGTTGATGATATTCAATTAAATCACGACAGTGACACAGCTGATGATGAAAATATACCTATCGTTCAACCTGTGAATACACCTATAATTACTTGGAGAACATGTGGAAATATTTCTCACCGTATTGAATTTTCCCGTCAGTGTGGAACGGAAACAAACGGGACTGATCTGTCTTCTCCCTACAAAATATACCGCCAATTTATAGATGATAATATTCTTGATACAATAGTGAACGAGACAAATAGATATGCGTCGCAATATCTACAAAACCATGAACTCTCTCGCAGGTCTTTTGTACGTCAGTGGAGAGAAACAGATCGGGATGAACTTCGAAAGTTGTTCGGAATTTTGACTATAATGGGTATAAATCATCTTCCACAGATGCGACTGTATTGGTCACAGAATAAAAAGTACAAAAACGACCTAATCTGTAGCAGCATAAAACGTGATCGGTTCGATCTGCTTATGAAGTTCATTCACTTTTCCGATAATGTTGGTGGTTCCCAAAATAGTGATAGACTACAAAAAATCAGAAATGTATTGGACATGATTATCAATAATTTCCAGAAAACTCTAAAACCAGATAAAGAGTGGCAGTGATGCCCCAGAGAGGGCATCACTGCCACTGTCTTCCGGCAATATTTGCCTGCCAAAGCACACAAATACGGGATCAAAATTTATAAGTTATGCACAGCACAACTCACAACTGACGGTTACACTTACAACCTGAATATATATTGTGGTAAAAATGAGATGAATAATAGTAGGCATGGTCACACTTTTGATGTAACAGTAAAACTCAAGGAAGGTCTGCAAAACGAAGGCCGAATTTTATATGCCGATAACTTTTATAATAGCGTTACTTTATCGGAGTACCTTCTACGACAAAATACCTATACCTGTGGTACATTACGAGCAAATCGTAAAGGAAATCCAAAAGATGTTTGTCTAAAAAAATCAAAAAAGACGAAATATTTGGACAAGAAAATAGCAACGGAGTACGAGTTTTTAAATGGCAAGATAAAAGATCGGTCCTCATGATAAGCAGTGTACCTCAGCACATGGACGAATTAGTCTCCACTGGTTCAAAGGACAGGATGGGCGAAAACAAACTAAAGCCAAAATTGGTAAGAGATTATAACAAAGCCAAAAAGGGTGTTGATATTTCGGACCAGATGTCTTCCTATTATACTTGTCTTCGGAAGTCCATCAAGCGGTATAAGAAGGCTATGTTCGAAGTTATTCTTGGAACCTGTGTGGTAAACTCATGGGTAATTTACAACAGAAATAAACAAAAAAAGATAGACATGCTAAAATTCAGGGAAGAAATAATAGATAACCTTTAGACTGCGAAGACAATGAAACAGAAGCAGAAGATCATCAGGATGTAGATGATGAAAGAAAGAGCAAGAAAAAATAACTCATTAACTGAAGAGAGTCGAGGGAAACTTTACAAAAAATCGCAAAAAATGCACTGTCTGCTATGATAAGATTCAACGAGAAAAGGAGACTAAAGAAGCCAGACTTAAAACTAAACGAATAATTACTTACTGTGACAGCTGTCCAGATGCACCGCCAATGTGTTTGGATTGTTTTAACCAAAAACACACATAATTCGCTGACAGTGTCTTTACTTTTAAAAATTATTTTAGTTATGTTTTAGCTGATTTTATGTTGAATTTTGAAGCTAGTTTTAAGAATATTTTTATTTGACTTTTACGACATACATTGATTGCACAGATTAAATTTAAAAAAAAAAAACGTAGTTCGCGTTGCATCCCCCAAATTTGTAACAATCACGAAACGAACGTAGGGTCGTTTATACACAACCTTTAGGTACAGCCGTAGACCACTATCTATTTCCTTCATACAGCCGTTGAGTTTGTACGATACAATATATCGTCACTATGCCATGTACCATATACGGTACATGCCGTCTGTTGGCGATGGCCGGCATGTACCGTATACGGTACACTTCGTCGCAAACGTGTTAAATTCGGGACTGTAAAACAAAAAGGTGTGTACTATGTGATGATGGAGATATTGAAATTTTATTTTTGAGAATGTCATCTAAAGTAAAATATAAATTTTTTTAGCCCATCGTACCAGATATCTCTAGTGTTTCTTTATCAGACATGTAGCCCCTTTGCCAACTCCTTCGGAGCAGAGTACAAAGCAACAGAAATCATTAGGCCCGCCGCAAATTGACCACAGCCCATGCACATCCCACGTATGGTCCAACCTAGTCCAAGTACACGTTTTTCAATAATAACGCATATTGAACACAACCCACGCCCATGTCAAATATTTGTATTCTTCGCAGTATTTATTCTTAAATGATACCTAAGCGGTACTTTACAAAGTACATGATCTCATAAAAGCTAATAATACAATAATAAATGAATCCAAATCCATTGTTATCCCAACCGCTTGATTCTGGGAATTTGTCAAGTTAGGAAACTAAAAACCGGAACAACGCATAATTAATATAAGCTTCCGAGTGCACTTCACGTAAAAACTCGGTAGTCTGTTTGTTGTATATTTACTTGTAAAAGGGTTTTATACTCGAGGTTTCGGTTCTCGGATAAGTATTCGATTCCTAGTCACAGACTCATAAGGATTTAAATTTCAGTCAGTTTTTTACACGTTTTTAAAACATATTTTATTTTTTCTTAAATAAACGAATTGCAAAACATTATGAAATTTAAACAAAATATAATATTTTGAAAGATGTACCGATTTTACTCCACAATCTACCGATTTTTAAAAAGAATTCTACCGATTTTATTTTTTTACGTTTGGGATCTATTCGTTCAGTCATCGAGCAAAAAGACAAAAGAGGGAATCTAATCCTTATGAAAAGGAGACCAAAAAAGTGGCCTCTGATGGCGGACATATCCGGAAATGCGAATGCGCCAAATTTAAATTTTTCGACACTTATCAACAGTAGCTATATAATATTTTTCAGAATGTGTCTTAGACGACAAAGTTTTAATTAATTATTAACGATAATAATCTAAAATGCGACACAATTGTTAAAAAAACTTCAATATAAATAAGATTTCATGTGACATTTGGGACAAACAATAACATAACCCAACTAAATTTGATGTCAAACAAGGAGAGACTCTCTTTCCTTGTTTAATGTGGCCTCTAAAAATCGCACTTCCTGTCTAACAATATGTTTGCCCCCACTACCTTTACATTCCCTCTTTTGTCTTTTTGCTCGATGCGTTCAGTACAGAAAATGCCATCATAACTAAGGTTAGGTAGAGACCCAGGAAACTATGTTGCTAGCACAACTCTATCCACGCCAACCAAGTCTGACATTAGCCTGGCCGTGGTTTGGGTTTAATATGCGTCGCTCCGTCTAAAACCACGTTTTACAAAATAACCCACGTGTGTGCTGCGCTTGGGATGTGCTCAATTTGCGCCGGGCCTTTTTGTCTTTTTCAGTTTCATTGGAAAACTTCATTAAGCATTAGGGGTTTGAATTTTGTCTGAAGCTGGCCCCAAGAATAGATGGAGTGAGAAGGAGAGGCAGGCAATAGGAGAGAATCGAGATAACAGGCCAGTATTCACCATGGGTTGTGAAGCCAATGATGATGAATTCTTGCGAGTAATTTGTGATACGTTCTTTGATTTATCTATTTCAGTTATTCGATAACATCACTCCATAATATGCTTTTATTTGCTCATCGGTAGGTTTGTTCTTCTTTTTCCAAGGATTCAAATGCAGTTACCTTTAGTGATTTTAATATGTGACTATAAAGCATATTTGTGTCGTGGTTTGCATAAGCACAATTAAGCCTCTGGTCTAGTCTGCTCTAATATTTTCGTGTGCTGTGAATTTAAGTCTGTTTATATTAAACCTTGTTTCCCTCTCGGTTGTTTCGTAGTTTTCGGTTTGTTTTGATTTTGTTGTTTTTATGTTTATAGAAAATATGAACTCGAGATTTCACTAAGTAATGATCCGATCCACATTCTATAACCCTGTATATTCGGGTGTCTTGCACTTTCAGTTCAGATATCTGCCGAACTATAATATAGTCAATTACTGCATCTATTCGCCTTGTGTTCTGATGCCAAGTATATTCATGGAAGAATAAAAAGGTGTAACACGTTATATAAAAGTATATTTTTTAGTTAATTAAATACAATTTTTACATTTATAAATATATTATTAAAGTAGCCTCAGTGATGCCCTACATTTAAATGAAAAAATAATTAAAAAGTACATTTTAAAAGACATTTTATTCTATACCTCTTGGAAGTCAAAACTAAATCTAATAATTAACTTGGCGAGGATGGGTTCTTATATTCATATTTAAAGACAGACTTAAGTGAAATAGCCATTAGGTGTATTCGTTTATTTGCCAGGTTCTAGGGCGTCTTGATAAGACACGTCAAAGAAATGTGAACACACACTTCTCTTCTTACAGAATTTGTCAGAATTAAAGAATTTGTCATGTAGGTGAATAACTATGAGAATCACTTGATTAAAAACAGTGCCAACATATTATATTATTGGTAGGTAAACTTTAATTTCTGATATTATTGGTTGCTAAATGTTCTATGCTTTTTTATTATGACTATTTTCAAGAAAATATCTTTAGTATTTTTTGGCCAGCTATGCTTTCTTTACTCTTAAGATTTTAGTTCATTACAGACTAAACAATTTTCTCACAAAGAGCTAGGGATGTGAACAGTGACGTTTTTGCTTGGTTCTTGGACATTGAAAATGCATTGGCAGAATATACCTCGAAAAACTCAGTTATCTTAAAAGCAATGGTAATACAAAAGTATGATCTTAGGATCATAGCCAACATATACATGAACAACAAAAAAGTAAAATATAAGTGGTAGACAAGTACTCTGAGTAATAAAGCATGCTACGAGGCATTCGCCAGGCATATGTTTTTTTCGGAAATGTAATTCAAGATTTATTCTGAGCATCACTTTCAGCTTTAGAAGGCATTGAAAATGGAATATCAGTAAACACGATTTCCATAAATAATTTCTTTCTATTCTATTTCTTTACTAATAATTTCTAAGTTTTACTTGCCAACACTTCATAAGGACTTTCAACATGAACATGACATAACATCCGCCAAACCAAGGTAATGACCATCAAAAAAATTATAGCATTAACCATAAATTCTTTTTAAACAATGATATACTACAAGAGATCAGAATTTGGGCTGCAACCTGAACGAAAATTGGGATTCATATTAGAATCGAGAAATTTAGAAGTATATTTAACAAAATGAAGAATGTATTGTGTAACTTGCTGTGTAATATACATATTAGATTGCGCGTGCTCAGGTGTTGTGTGTTCGACTTTTTTGTATGGCGTAGAAGCTTGGACTTTGTCAGCCGCCACCAGTAAGAAAATAACAGCTTTCAAAATGTGATGCTATTGGGGAATATTACGAATAGCGTTTACACATTAATTTTTGTCAATATCGTAAGATAATATCCACCCACTTCTATGTTTAACATATTTTAGAATACCAATACAATACATGGATACATCTATTTCATTTCCTATAAGTCTGTTTATTTAAATACAAAAAATATTTAAAATTATAAATTTTCTGGTATTCGATGAGAGTTTTGATTTAAATAACTAAATACAATATATACAAATCTAATATTTCATCTTATTACATCAAAACCAAAGCAAAATAACATTCATTGCTATTCAAATAAATGTGTGTACAATTTTTATGTGTAAAACATGCAAAATACTTAGTAAATCAAGCTAACTAATTAATATACAATAGTATCTCTAAAACAAATGAAGTGAAGTTTGATAATAGTTTACTAAATATATAATTTTCGCTTAATGCTACAAGGTATTAAAAATGGAAAAGTAAAAGTATTAAAAAATAGAGGGTAGAGGAAGTAAAAGGTGCAAGAGTGAGGAAGTTTAAAATCATGATCCACTTACTAACTATAAAAATAAGCGCTTACATCTTACAGCAAAACTATGAAATAATTGTAATTGGAAGCTTGGTAATGGTACTACTGATAGTTGTAGAAACTATTCCCTAAAGATCAATGAAATTTTTATAAACCTACGATTGTTTAGTTAAGAAAATTAAGAGTTAATAAACTGGAAAAACGAACATGAGAAATGTTTTATTAAAAGTACTAAGAAACTCAGCTGACGATAGATAGTATTCAATATCAACAAATTATCTTCCAAATTGTGGATAATTTATAATCTGAGTCTATTTATTGGCTAAACGATATTTTGGTATTATTGTCCTCACTTTCAGTCAAATAAGGCACTTATATATCTTTTCTACATTCATGCAAAAATCAAAACTTTACTGATCTATAGTAGATCTAAAACAACTATATGTTTATTGCACTAGTGCTATACAATTTTTACTACACTCAGCTGTTATTCTGTAACAGCGTTTTGTAATCATTCAAACAGACGTAATATTTAGTACAATTTCTATTAGATTTTATTACAGTTTAAACAATTGTGTATTTTATATTATTTTCAATCATATTTATTAAATACTGTACTACGGAATTACTAGAAAACTGCCATTAATTACTAAGTTTTTTCAAACCTATGCGCTCATCATCAACATGGTTGTACACTCCTTAAAGGGCCTCGACTTTATCAAGCTTTCTTTGCCATTCTGCTTTGCCTTTTTCAGTTGGCAAAAACGATCGTTTCAGCATCATGAAATAATTGTCAAATTAACAAAATTGAGTTAAAATAACATATAATTTCATCAGCACATCAATACAACATCTCTAGAAGATAGGCACATTTAAAAGGTGCTTTGGTAGAAGTTATAAATTTTACAGAAAATGTGTTTCTCATAAAATGGTAACAAGCCCTCATCCCTTTGGCATGACTACTCAAGGTATGACAAGCAAGGATGACAGCTTGCCTGTCCTCAAAAGGAGATATTGAGATAACAAATTACTGACACCAATGGCATCCATGAAGAATTCGGTATAACTAAAACATCAAAACTGATTTCAGCGTTTTTGATGATAGTGTCTTAAATAATAGGTATTAAATATTGGTGCCTGTAATTTAGTACACAAAGATCTAACAACTTGGCAAAACTGTGTCCTAGAGAAACCTTTGTAGAATCAGAACTATTGTGTGGCATCACCAAACATACTGCAAAAAACGAGATTCAATAGTGGCTGATAAGGAATCCTTAAAAAAATCGAGAGCCACTTAAGATCAACTCCAGACTAAGAAAATAATCAAGAATATTGATAATAAATTCTCAAGCAAGTTGATGAACTAGTCACCGAAATGGTGACTGGATATTGTCGTTTAAGAAAAAACCTCTACAAAATAGGTAACGTAAATGAAAAATGGTACAGAGGTAAGGGATGTGAGAGAACTGCCATACACATTATATGACATGGCAATGTGCTAAGTGATAAGGAGCAGGGATTCACTGATCACCTGAGGATTGAACCAGAAGACTTATTGCAGTTAACGAAAAAAAAAGCGTTGATACAAAGGTCTTATGACCAAATGCCAAAGATTAAGGTGTCTCGTCTGAACTAAGAGGAGGAAGAGATTGTATTGTACTAAACTGTGTATTATGCTATTCATATCTGGAATGTCCAAAACCTATATTCCAACACCTGATACATCATAAAACTCGAAATTCATTAAATTTTATTTCTATCAAGGATTTGTATATCTTGTGAATAGAGGAGTTGAGTGAATTAAGGATTGTTGAGTTACTTATTGACATCTTAAATAAAAAATTAATGTTTGATGCATCAATTTATTGTTAAGACCTGATGCTAGAAAGTACTACATACCTACCAGTTTGTGTACAAAAGTGTGAAAACGTTTGCCAAAATCGCTCAAGTTCTGTATCTAAGATATACTAAAGCTCAAATTATATGGCAGATTGAAATTGTTGACATTAGCAGAGAACCATGAGCAATAATCTGCAAACAAATATTCTAGCCTGAAGTAAATACCACCATCCAGATGTCAAGAACTAGTACACATAGAAGTCACAAATAAAGAAGTAGAATTAAAAAATATTTAACTTAAGAATATTACGATTAAAAATTTCACAAACTGTAGATTTATTTTTAACATTAATGTTGAGTATTGAGTTGCTTCTTTCCCAATGTTAATCTGATCTAATAGTGCTGATTAAATATTAAAAATTTTGATATTAAACTATTTTCATACACTTAGTGCCATGTAAACAAAATTTTAATTTTTACATGAAAATAGAGAAAATATTGTATGCAAATCGCGCAATAACTTACTCTTTACACTTGTTGCATAAATAACTATTAAAGAAGTTAGTATCTTACAATTTATAGTATCACACTTTTATAATCTATTTTTTTCCCTAACATTCTGAGATTATTTAACTAGTAATTTTTAAATTTCCGATGCATCTTAACTTGAACCATTTTGCACGCTACTTGAGCCGTTTAGAACATTACTGGAACCATTTTGCATACTACTTGTACCATTTTGCATACCTTCTATACTTCCATTTTGTTGATTTTTGATCATAAGTTTGCTCTTATCTACAGTAAATTGTATAGGTTTAGCTGCTGGCTTTGTTCTCAAATAATACATGCCAGTCTTAAGGCCCTTTTTCCAACCATAGAAATGTATAGAAGATAATACTCCATAGCTAGGTTTTTCAACATGTAAATTCAAACTCTGACTTTGATCAATAAAAGCTCCTCTATCAGCAGCCATGTTAAGTATAACCTTTTGAGAGATCTCCCAAACTGTTTTGTAAATAGCTTTTAAATCATCAGGAATAGATGGAATATTTTGAATCGAACCAAGATTGGCCAATATCTGATTTTTCATTGTGTCATCCCACAATCCTCTGTCAGTTAAGTCGTTAATCAAATGTTGATTGACCACTTGAAATTCTCCTGATAAAACTCTTCTAGTATAAATGTTTGAAGTATATGGTTCAATTGATTCATTATTGCCTAATATTTGTGCAGTGGAGGCGGTTGGCATAGGAGCTAAAAGCAATGAGTTTCTTATACCATATTTGCTAATCTTTTCTTTTAAAACTGCCCAATCCCAAAGATCGGTAGGAGTCACATCCCACATATCATATTGAAGGATTCCTTTACTAACAGGACTGCCTTCGTAAGTTGAATAAGTTCCTTTCTCTTGAGCTACTTCACAGCTGGCTTCTAATGCACCATAATAGATAGTTTCAAAAATTTGTTTGTTTAGTAAACTAGCTTCTTCACTATCAAAAGGCAATCTCATGAGTATGAATGCATCTGCTAAACCTTGAATACCAATGCCAATAGGACGATGGCGCATATTAGAATTCTTAGCTTCTGGTACAGGATAATAGTTTACATCAATAATCTTGTCAAGATTTTTTGCAACAACTTTTGTGATTTCTTTAAGTTTCTGAAAATCATATGTTTTTCTATCAGCACTAACAAACATGTTAACAGCAATTGAAGCTAAATTGCATACAGCGATCTCATCTGGTGATGTATATTCTACAATCTCTGTGCATAAATTACTACTTTTTATCACACCAAGATTCTGTTGATTACTTTTTTTGTTGCAAGAGTCTTTGTATAGCATATAAGGTGTACCAGTTTCTACCTGAGACACAATTATAGCTTTCCAAACTTCTTGTGCAGGTAATTGCTTAATGAACTTTCCTTCTGCTTCATATTTTTCATATAACTTTTCAAACTCTTCTCCAAAACAGTCAGAAAGTCCTGGTGACAAATGAGGACACATTAAAGACCACATTCCATTTGCTTCCACTCTTTTCATGAACAGGTCAGGTATCCAAAGAGCAAAAAACAAATCTCTAGCTCTCATTTCTTCTTTACCGGTGTTTTTCTTGAGATTCAAAAAATCTAAAATATCTGCATGCCATGGTTCAAGGTACACAGCAAACGCTCCAGGTCGTTTATTGCCTCCTTGGTCTACATATCTTGCAGTATTATTGAAAACTCTTAGTAAGGGCACTAAACCTTTCGCCTCTCCATGAGTTCCTTTAATATGGGTACCTTTAGCTCTAGCATTATGAATATTGATTCCTATTCCCCCCGCAGATTTTGAAATATAAGCACAACGAGACAACAATTCGAATACTCCCTCCATACTGTCATCAGGTAACATAAGTAAGAAACAAGATGAAAGTTGCGATTTTGGAGTAGCAGCAGAAAATAAAGTAGGGCTGGCATGGGTAAAATACTTCTCTGATAACAAATTATATGTATTGATAGCAGCTTCAGTATCTTCTCCATGAATTCCAACAGCAACTCTCATAAGCATATGTTGAGGACGTTCAGCTATTTTACCATTGATCTTGAGTAAGTAAGATCGTTCCAAAGTTTTTAAACCAAAATAACTATACGAAAAGTCTCGGTCGTAGATAATACAGGAATTCAACCGATCCGCATTCTTCATTACAATATTATAGTGAAACTCCGATATCATAGGCGTATGTTTGTTTGTCCTTGAATCAACCATATGGTGTAAGTCACTGATGACCTCTAGAAAAATAAAACAGTATTAGTTAATCTACATATTCAAATAGATGTAGAGCAATAAATACAAATGTAAGAAAAGTTTGCAATAAATAAATATTCAGGATATGTAGTCAGAGGTTTTAATGGAGTAGTGATGCGCATCATAAGGCGTTGCTTCCAGATAACCCCTCTAGCCTCTCCTACTCAATTGCTATCCTCACCTCCGAGAAGTGTGATCCGGATCACACGGGTGAACCCCGGTAAACCTGAGCAACCTACTGGAGACTGGGTAACCAACCCCAGTGGAAGATGGGGTCAAGGCTGACGAGGAAGGGAGAAATGGTCCTCCGAAAAGAGGGTTGAGCATGAGGCTAACTCCCTCGTCCCATAAAAACCTATTGTTACGAAATCTCGAGATAGAAAAGCCGGACTGAATTCAAGTTGACGACCCACGCACCGAACTAAGGACAATGATTTAAAGATCAGTACTTGGAATGTAAGAACGCTGTATAGGACAGCAGGACTGAAGCTGCTGCAAGATCAACTCCTAAAATATAGAATAGACATTGTAGCCATTCAAGAGATGAGATGGACAGGAAACGGCATTATGCAGAAAAAAGAACATGATATATATTACAGCTGCAACCCGAACCGACATGAGTTCGGAACCGCGTTCCTAGTATCAAAGAAAATCAAAAATTTTATTATTGGTTTTAAAGTCATAAATGATCGGTTATGCATCCTTCGAATCAAAGGAAAATTTTTCAACATATGCTTGATCAACGGGCACACGCCAACCGAGGAAAAAGACGAAGAAATTAAAGATCTATTCTACGAAGATCTCGAAAAAGCATATGATAACTGTGCCAAAAACGATATTAAAATAATCATTGGAGACATGAACGCCCAGATAGGAAAAGAGATATGCTACCAAGATTATATTGGTAAACACATCCTTCACGACGCTACTAATGACAATGGTTTAAGGCTTATTAGTATGGCAGCTTCCAAAGATTTAATTGTGGGAAGTACATGTTTTAATCATAAGAATATCCATAAAGCAACTTGGATATCACCAAATGGACACACTACAAATCAAATTGACCATGTTATAATTGACAGAAGGCACTTTACAAACCTAATGGTCGTAAGAAGTTTCAGAGGCGCAAATATTGACAATGAGCAGCCGAAAGCACATTGGGAATATCCCGAACCCAAGAAAGAAACGACTGGTTCGACCAAGACTGCAAAAAAAAATAACAGATGAGAAGAACGAGGCATTTAGGACCATGCAACAACGAAAAACTAGAACAACAATAGATAGATACAAAAACTTAAGGAGAGAGGAAAAACGCATACACCGAAAAAAGAAACGAGACTCGGAAAATGACATATTAGAACGGCTCGAAAGCCACATGAGTCACGGAGAAACAAGAAAGTTCTATCATCAAATAAATATTATTAGAAAATAATTCAAACCAAGAATCAACTATTGTAATGATAAGGAAGGTAACTTACTTACCAACAAATAGGATACCCTTTTACGATGGGCAGAGCACTTTCGAGAGTTGCTGAAAGGAGAACCTACTAACAATATAGAGCTGGAATACCGAAATGAGGAACTCGTGGAACTCCCCTCGGTAGATGAAGTGAAAATATCTATAGAAAAACTAAGGAACCATAGGTCCCCAGGTAGCGATGGCATCCCAGCAGAGTTATTTAAGCACGGTGGAGATCAGCTCACCAAGGTGATGCGAGAAATTGTTTGTAGAATTTGGTCTGAGGAGCAAATGCCTGAAGAATGGAGCTTAGGCTTAATTTGCCCGTTACACAAAAAGGGAAACCAACTGGAATGCAATAATTACCGCGGAATAACTCTCCTAAATACAGCATACAAGATATTGTCAAATATTTTGCACGAGAGATTAAAGCCTTATACTGAAATGTTTTTTAGAAGAATATCAGGTAGGATTCAGGCGTGGACGTTCAACCATTAACCAGATCTTTACACTACAACAGATCCTCAGACAGAAAAAGCGCAAGAGTTTAACATAGATATG